>PVKZ01000668.1:568165-671325 GCA_004027375.1 Macroglossus sobrinus | reverse complement strand
AAGGAAGGAAGGAAGGAAAATTAAAAACAGATCTTCGTAAAGAATTGTTGGCTTCCATTCCTGACTTCACATCTCTCTATCGAGATCAAAGTGAAAGCCCATTGTCTTAATCTTGAAGAGTGATACCAGTAAGCTCAGAGCAGGGCAGGGGAGACCTGATGCTGCCAAGAGAACAGCAAAGTCCAGAATCAAAGAGAAGCCAGTGCAATGGTTCCCAAAGCAATATTGCGGCTTCCGAGTCTCCTGTATAAGGAAGCCAAATGTATCAATCTTTCAGGAGGCCTACTGTTCAACCTGTTAAGAGAAGCATGCAAAGCACATTTATTTCCAAGGACCCAAGTTGCTGTGCTGAATGAAAAAGAAAAGAAGAGAGGAGACAGAAGATGCAATTTTTCTTTGGCTACAAATCTCTTTAGCCCTTACACCTAAGGTCGCCAAGGCTGTTCTTACCTGGGACTCTCTCAGGCCCAGGAAAACTGCTTTCCGGAGGGGTAGCAGGTTGGCAAGATGGTGCGTGTACCTTCACCTTCAAACGTTCTTTATCATCAATATGTCAACATTCAGAAGGATTGATGAAAATCTTCTAATGCTATTGTAAAATTTAACTTTACCAAATCTTTTTATTTAAAAAAATATAGGGCTTTCTTTTCTTAAAAAAATTATTTTTGCTTTAAGAATGTTGAAAAGTCCTATGTATTTTTACTAAAAGGTTTGTATTTAAATAGATTGTTTCTGTTTCACATAAGATGAAGCTAGTTTCTTCATTTTTTCCATACAGTCAATATTTACTGAGTACCTAGGTGCTAGACACATTTATAAGCATAGACAAAGTGGGGATTCTTTTTAGTGTGAGTAAAGATCTGCTAATATAGCTGTGATGGAGAATCTAATGTTGATAAAAATTAAGGAAAGAAATGAACATCATCTAGTCACTAATTCCAAAATGCACCCAATTATTGGGCTTTTGCTATTTATATACATGCCACATATAAAAATTTTCTATCTCATCATCACTAAACATATCCCAAGTGCAAAGTCAAGAAACAAACCAGCTTCAGTCCTGAATAGGGAGATATGTCCTCTGCCCCAATTTCTTGCAAACGAGCTGATGAACATTCAGTTGCTGTTCCCCATTTAATTAATTCTGATGGGCTATTGATTTACCACAACTGTTTGTCCTAATAATGAGCTCCAAAATTAGAATGGCTGCAACCCACTTAGACAGCTGCCACAGAAAATAAGTATTTGAAAATGCTCTTGGTCAAGGCAATGGGGGTAGAAATGGCTGTAGTTCAGCAGCAAATTTACATAATTATGTCGCATGAGTTTTACTTTTCCATTTCAAGTGTAGTTAACATACCAGCAGTGATGACCATGAGAACTGTTATTAGCTATAGAGTTAAGACTGCTACTTCATATCAGGGTAGCAAGGATAAACATGCAGCCTGAAGTGTGCTAATCGTGGAGTCAATATAGCAACAGGCACTGAACAATTTAGGTCAGTTCCTTGCACTGTTTAATTAGACTAAAATATCTGTTTGCAATTAATAGCAGATGTGACAAGTTAATGTGTCCATGTACAGACAAATTAACCTCTGCCCATCAGCTGCTAGGATCTGTGAGAAAGATGCCATGTTTTGCTTCTATCCACCCGAGTCTAAATGAAAGTGTAGGATAATTATAAACATAGACTTAATAGAATACACACTTCACATGAAGCACACTGTCCATAGAAAATCATTTTTCAGGCAAGCCATCAGACTTGAACAACAACAAAAATGAACATCTGTGTTACCCTCGACATTTCATGAAATATGGCTACATAGATTATACTTTTATTTCTCTAGTAATATAAATAATTTTGTAATTTTTCAACTATTGGAAAACAGACCTATCTGCTCCTAATGCAATCAAGGCTTAAGTCATTGAAAATTTTTTATTACCTCAAAATAGAAATTACTATAGAGTAGCTCAAGCAATGCCCACTTCTCTAGGTCGATTAATTGCCATTACTCAATTCTGGAGGGAGAACTCAGGGAACGACACGAATTTTCACAGGGCAGGACTTTTGAAAGACAGAAATTCTGTGTGTTAATTTTGTTTGGTTAGAAAGAAAGTCAGGGGCAGGACACGACTGCTCATCGTCTCTACTGCTCCTAGCCTTCCCTCACAAAAGCCATAGACCTGCCTGAACCCATGGAAGGGAGACCCAGCTTGCCCCAGAGCTGAGGCATCTGACCTTTTGGGATAAGAGAAAAATTTGGTCTTGATTTTTTTGTCACCAAATAGTTGGCAAGGAGTTCAAATGATTGCAGGGCTTGCAAATTATCATCTCTCTGAGATTGTAGAGGCTCTTAAATAAGCACCATCAAGAAGTCAAACCCTGTGAGCTGAAGCATGTTTCCACAATCCTCATGGCAGCTCTCATGCTCCTGGCCTGCTTTCACTATGCCAGTGACCCCGGAATTTAGTAGGAAAGTGCCAATGGTGTGTAAAATGCCCTGTTACATGTCCACAGAATCCAATGGTGTACTCCCACTCCATTGTACAGTGTTTATGTAAACAGGTCTTGAAAATCAGCCATGTAGAAGTAGTACACAGAAAGCGATTTTGACATTGGAAACCCCCACAAGTTAAAACTCCTGCCAAGAAGCCCAGCTTGAGACATCAAAAACTTCAGTGGTATATGGGAAATGGGTGAATGCGAAAAGGATAAAGCTCCTGGGATGATTTAGTCTCAAGAAGAGAAAGAAATGAGTCACTTAATGTCTCTTTAAATATAGGAAGGATTATTATTCAGAAGCTGTATCCAGGTGTATGAACATTTCTCTACTGAGGATAAAACAGGAAACAATGGGCTTTAGCTAGAGAAGGAAAGGATATATATGTATAAAGAGGGGCTTCCTGACACTTTTGGTTATAAAGCATTGTAATGGGATACTAGAAAGGCTGTCAAATCCACTTCCCCACAGAATTTTAAGAACACGACAGACACCTCTAGATAAAAATGGTTTAGATAAAACCTCCCTGGAGATTGAGGGATGGATCAGATGACTTCTCAGGGGCCCTTTCAGCCCTATGTGTTTATCATTTTAAAACTGGACGACAACGCTTTTTCAGATAAGCCTTATCTGGTAAACTAGGAGCTATATCATTTCTTCTCCCCATTCCCCCGACCCCCAAGCCCTGTTCAATCTTATTTTCTCTGTTTATACCTTGCTTTGTTGATGTCTCCGTGACAGCTGTTCTTTGGATATTGTGCTTACACTGTTGTGGCAAGCTATAAGGTACACAGACACTATCGAAGATGAATGGGACATTTGCGAGAACAGAGAAAAGATGGTTTCTTGCATAAAGGAATCTGTGTAAGCCCCCACACCATGAAATAATCTCAAATAAAGCAAGCCCTGTTTACAAAAATTTTATAGTGACTTAAATCTCAGTTCAATATATCGAAATATTTTGCTTTCATGGAGTAAACTTATATCATATCATGTGTGGTTTGGTTTCCCTCAGACTTGGTGTTCCCTTGAAGTCACCCATCCCATTTGCTTACAGTGCCATCTTGAGTGGCTTCTGTTGGAGGAGACCGGAGGTGGCCATCAGAGTCCTCTGTAACAGGAGGCAAACTTGAGAGCACGTGAATGATGCTTCACAATGTGAAGGGCTCTTCTGAAACCCTGCTGTTTTCCAGTTCCAGATGGTTGCCTGTCTTCTCTAATTCAGAGTTTAACAAATGCACGTTGGCTTTCCAGGACATACCCTAACAAGAGAAAGTTGAAAATTAAGAGTCTGTGATTTACAAGGCCAAGAAATTAGTTTAGGTCATTTGAGATTTACTCAAAGTCATTTGAGATATAATTCAATATCTAAACTGATTGTGCCAGCAGGAGAAATTCTGATATATTAAGTAGAATCAACTAAACCATCAGCCTTAAATTTAAATAAAACCACCATCGATGCAAGATGCATAGTACATACGTGGATAGCAATTATACTTTTACTTATGGAGTAGTAGGTAAAATCTTCAGTCCATATGTTCATGCATGCAAGAAATGTTATAGTTTTTAAATTTTTGATTAAATTTATTTTGAGCCTTCATTTGGTGGGGTGTGGGAAAAAAAAAAACTCAGGCTATTCCAGGTTGCCCTTGGATTTTCTTGGGAGACCATGAGTTCCAGGATATTTGTGGGAAGTCAAAGCATCAGTTAGGGACATCAGTTCCTCAGTAACATCTAGTGTCTATGTTGGCATCCACTGACATGTATGCTATCCCATTTGGTGTTTGGTCATCAGTTGATGCATGTCATTACTGCATCCTCCTTGTCGCTGCTATAAAGCTTCTTCAGTTGTTAGTTTTCTCCCTCTTTCTCACCCCTGTCAGTGGGTGGAGGTCATCATTATACTCCTCCCATTTATACTGGATACTCAAGATTATTTCAGGGCCCTTTGTGAAGACAGGACCAGCTACATAATTTGTGGGGCTCAGTGCAGAATGAAAATACTGGCCCTTTGTTAAAAAATCATTAAAAATTTCAAGAAAGCAACAGGAAAATATTAAATCAAGCATGTGTTACTGCACAGGTCACTCAATGAGCCAGCCCTGTGTGCAGACACCCTACTCTTTCTGCCACTCACCATGCTGGATGTCATCAATAACAAGATATTTCTTAAGCAAAGCACAGAGCCATTTTTTCTCAGTAACTCAAAACTTTCTGACCTCTGGAACTCAACCTGGGATGAAAGTGGTTGGTACACAAGACACAGGGCCCCTTCTCTCAGGCCCATGGAACCTAGGCCACCTTTTTCTTTCTCATTTTTCTCCCTCCACACAAACAAACCTGTGGACTGCAAGAAATGGACTCTATCATGTCTGGGAGTGTGACACCCTTGGTGCTTTTCTATTCTTCCTAACATATTTTATGGGGCTGGGAGGAATTTGCTTATGTCTTGAGACCTTTAGGGCTTAGACTTTTGAAACTAAAGTAAATGAACTAAAAGAGCAGCTGATCTTAACTCAAAGGACTTTTCTTCAATAATATTATACCTGCCATTTTCTATAGAACGTATTTTGAAAAACAAAAGCTCTCTTTTGACTTCATTTTCTCTTTCTGCTTGTGATATCCCTTTCTGGAATGAATAAGTATCAAAATACTCCAGATGAATGGGGAAAGAGCCAATAGGTAACAGAAATTGGGAAGAAAAACAACTATCAGTCCTCAGTTTACCTATAAAAGAGGTTACATACATTGACCAAGGTCACAGAACTCATTAAATGGTAGACGTGAGATTTCAGCTTTTGTGGTTTGGCTCCTGAGTCTGATATCTTAATCTTAATGCTATGCTACCACTTATAGTAAGCACTATTACATCACAGCTTCGGTATTTACGATGATAAAGTAGTGATGATTGTTTTATTACCTTCCCAAGAAACAAAAGTATATACAGACCATCCAAACAAATATTTTATTACAAAAAAGAAATTTTATTTAGTTTGGCATTTATTAGCTTGTTACTGATCTTTAACAAAATGCTAAATCTATAATGGAAAGTAGTGACCAACAGATGCTAACAAGTATGGTTCATTTATTTTTCAGCAGAGGCACGCAGATCACAGAATAACATGGATAATGGATATAAGTCATTACATTTAAAGTCCTTGCAGAATAATTTTTTTCAGTTATATTTATAGACATCTAGCAGTAATATTCAGGCCCCATGATTTTTCACGCTGCACACCTTCATGTAAAATCTTCCAATGGGAAGGTGACAGTCAGAGAGTGACTTCCAGGTGTAAACCTATGCCTAGGCCAGGGGCATAGTGATAGAACATAAGCTGCCCTGGCTTAATCACTTTCTACCTGTGTGATCATAGATGAGAAACTTAGATTCTCTGAGCTTCAGTGGTAATACCTACTGCATAAGACACTGAATATAAGCACCTGTATCAATGTCAGAAATTGTAAGTATTCAAAACATAATACGCAGTTGTATTTCTTTTTCCCACTTCTTAGATTCAGGTGGTAACACCACCAAAGTACGTTTTTTAGCTAACACTTGTACATTGATTTTTATGCTTCAAAAACTATTCAAAGACCTTAACATCTATTAACTCATTTAATCTTCACAACAAACCCATGAAATATATATTATTATTTGCCTCATTTTACAGATGGAGAAACTAAAGCACAGAAAGACTAAATAACATTCCCAAGGTCACAGAATTAGAAAAGAACCCAGACAGCCTGGTTTCAGAATCTTCTCTCTTAAAGCATCTAATAAATCATTTTGTTTGTTTGACGTGTGACCTTTTTTTTTTAGATGACTTTTTATCTTCTTGATCTTTAAAGCAATGCGTACTACAAGGTAAAGTTACAGAGAATATTTCAGAAATCTTAGTGTGACTTGGACTTCCTAAACAAGACAAGGAAGCTATAACCCATAAAATAAAAGATAGACTAACTACATAACAATTAAAAACTTCCAGGTAATCATAAGCCAAGTTATAAGACAAAGAAAAAAGTGGGAGATAATATTTGAATTAAAAATAATAGTCAAAGGGTTAAAATTCTTAATATATAAATAGCTTTTATAAATTAAAAAGAAAAATAATTTAATAGAAAAATTGGTAAATAATATAAAAATGTGATCATGGAAAAGGGGAAAAATAACTAGTGTATATAAATATGCTCAGTCTCATTAACAACCAAGAAATAATAATTAGAACAATAATGAGATACCAATTTTGCCAATTGCATTGTAAAAAAAAGAGAAAATATATATACTATCCAAAGTAGCAAGTGTGCAGGAGGAGAATATTTTATGATATTGTAGAAGTATAAATTGTAATAACATTTTTAAAAAGAAACTTGGCAAATCTATAAAAATTTTCAATGTATACACTCTTTGATTTAGCAATTCTCTTCTAGAAATCCAATCTGCAAGAATATTGTGCTTGTGCCCAAAGCGATATGTACAGAATATTCACTGAAACATTATTGGTAATACTAAAAAAAAGATAAATCAAAATTCAACAAAAAAGGACTGTCAAAATAAAGATGAATTAAATAATAGCCCATACACAAAAATTTTTATACCCCATGTGAGTATCCATTTGATCCAACATCATTTGTTGAAAAGCTTTCCTTTCCTCCAATAAATTGCTCTGTCAAAATATCAGTTTACCATATACATGAGTCTATTTATGAACTCTCTACTCTCTTACAATGATGTTTATGTCTATCTTTTTGCCAGTATCAATTTATCTTGATAAGTGTAGCTTTGTAATAAGTCTTAAAATTAGAAAGGCTAAGTCCACTGTCTGTTCTTTTTAAAATGTATTTTGGTTTTTGTAGGTCCTTTATCTTTCCATATATCTTTTAAAATCAGCTTGTCAATTTCTCCCCAAAAACTTGCTGGAATTTTAATTGGGGTTGTATTGTATCTATAGATCTATTTGGAGAAAATTGCCATCTTAACATTAAGTTTTCCAATCCATGAACCACAAAACTTTTTAAACAATATTGTTTATATTTTTAACTCAAGTTTCCTCAAACCTAACTAACTTGTATAACCTATACATATAAATGCATTCATTCATTTATTCATTCACTTACTCCTTTAACCAAAGTTTAAAGTGTCTACAAGTTTCTCTCCCTTCTAGGTGCTTAAACAAAGCAATATGTATGTGCGTGCGTGTGTGTGTGTGTGTGTGTGTGTGTGTGTGTGTGTGTGTGTGTAAAGAAAGAGATCAATTCTTTGCTCTCTTAAAGTTTACAGGGTTACTTCAATAGTTACAACCCCAATTTCCTTCCCTCTACCTGCTGATGAAGGCCTTTGGCCCTCATGTACTTCCAGGAGCCCTTAGGGAATGTCCTATCTGTGATCAGAAACAAAGCCTATCTGCCACAGAAGAACATCCTCAAGGTACCACTGTCCAGTATTACTTTGCTTCCCAGGTCACCCAATATTCTGCCACTTTCAAGCTTTCCAACCCCAAGAACTTCAGCTCAGGGATTGTGTTCAAGATCACCCTTTGTCCAGGAGGAGAACGAGAGAAAACTAAGTGTTTTTGCATCTCTATCTGAAGTAGATGTTAGCTTTACCCCTAGGTGACAAATAAGAAAACTGAGACCCAGTGATGTTGAGTGGCTTGGCTAAAGTCACACAGGCAGTAAGTAACAGAGCCTGGATTCAAATTCAGATCCAAGTAGTATAAGTTTAGTTGATCTCTTCACTTATATTGTTGCCTCACAACTTTGTAGATATAATATTAAAATCCATTTGTATAACCTCAGGGCCTAATAGAAGATATGCATTTGTAAATTAAGCTGTTAAGCCTGTTGGTAGATGCCTTCTACCTTGCTTCTGTGAGTCTAGCCTTCTAGGACTCTCACACAGAATAGGTGCTGTTATAGGAAGGTTCATCAAGTTTTCTTGAATGGCCTTCAGGGGGAGTCAGAAAACCTCTGAAACTACATGTAAAGGTTTTTGTGTATGTATATATGTATATATTTTTTTGGTGTACCACTATGAAATTTGTATCTATTTTCTAATGTGGCACTGCCCCTGTCCCAAAGTTACAAACTACCATCCTACTGACAAAGCCTACCCTTAGGCCACTCTGCCTGAGATAAACAATCTGATTAATCATATGTATTTACTTATTGAGCACAGATGGGAAGAGCCATGGCCAACGTTTATTACAACTAAGGAAGCAGTGGTAGAAACTACTAAATAGTGACTGTGTGTTAAGGGTTGGGGGATTGAACTACAGTTATTGAGAAGAGAGAGAGAACATCTTGGGATCCTTAGGAAAGGTTTTAAAGGGGCAGGACAGGAATCGAAATTTGAAGGATCAATGTTCTAGTATTTGCTCTCAGATATAAACAAAAATGAAAACCCTTTGCTCCCAGGGCCTGGTTCAGGATCAGAGGGGTAACCAGGCAGCTGTGACCACCAGATATTGTTAAATGCAACATGGCTGTTGTCCTCTTGGTTCATTGACATTCAGCTAATACCATAGCATAAATGGGGAAAGGAACGCCACATTGAAAAGAAGATAAAAAGAACACAGTAAGCAGAAAATAAAATGTCTTGAGTCTATTTGCTGACTCAAACCCACTAATCGATCTTTCCAACTCTAAGCTAAGCTAATATAGAACATAATATACACCCAGATCAGTAGTATTACACACATTTTGACATAATCTGGCTATGGAAAAGAAAGTCATTTTAAAGAAGTCATTAAGTCTTTAGCTAAAGGAGCTGCCCACTAGTCTGCATCTCAACTGCCAAATCTGAGTCACCCTCTGGTCTTTAATCTAAATTCCATTCTGTACAAATGACACACACACACATTGTTTCACTCCAGAATCAAGCAGGACACTTGATATTTAAAGCAGGTTATCTATTTTTAGTTGGTTGCTGAACATCCGTCGGTCTTTCTTCCTAATAGCCTGCTCAGTAGACGAGAAGGAGAAAAGCTATATAAAATCATTTTATTGTTCAATACTATGATTAGTTTTCTCAAGTTGACAGCCAGTCTTAACAAGATTCTTCTCTTCAGGAAAGGTTCTTTTGATGGATGGTGTCCCTGTGGCTCTAAACTGAAAAGCAGAGGCAAGAAGGAGGTGAATTCTATAGTTGGAGAGAGTCTTTTTTCTGCTAACTCAGGTGTTATTGATAAAACTCCAAACCTTACATAGCCCCAAAATGCAAGTCCAAGAAAAAGGACAGCCCTTGCTTTACTTTGTTTTAAATGAATTATTTTTGGTTCTGCCCTTCTGAGCCTATACTTGGTTACAAATAATAACCTGGGGCCAACAATCAAGTTTAATATCTCTCAATACATTTTGGAAGGAAAAAATTCTCCAAATCTCAATTAAAAACAAAAATGAAATGTCATAGTGCCTACCAAAACAAAGAGATGTAGCACTGGTTGAGAAATGCAGAGATTCAGGAAGGTAGATGTTTGATGAATTGTAAAAATCTCATTACTCAACAAATTGTCACAGGAAATGTCCTATTTTTCCTCATGCACAAACCTGGAAAGAATTAAACGTGGATAAAACTCAAGTTTTTTTATAAAGCTATGCCATGTTCTTGCCAGTTCTTTGTAAACTGGTCTGTTAGCCTTCGGCGGTCCCCAATATTTTGGCACCAGAGACCAGTGCACCTATGAGAATCCAATGCCTGGTGATCTGAGGTGGAGCTGAGGTGGTGATGCTAGTGCTGGGGAGCTGCCTGCCCACCACTCACCTCCTGCTGTGCAGGCCGTTTCCTAACAATCCACCACTGGTCAGGTAACAGTTACCTGACCAAGATCAGTGACAACCTCCCTTTTGGGGCTGTTAAAGGCAGGCTGAGTGGATGTGTCTTTGAGAGGAAATGTGAGAGACAGTAGGAAAGCCCATCTAAGATGTCAGCCTGACAAGATTTCATTTAGGAGTCTAGTGACGTGAATGACCCCTAGGCTGGAAACAGAGCCTTAAAAATAGGAGGCAGAAAAACATCCTCTTTATTTACATTTCTTTATTTATACTTATGTATTTTACATGTAAATTTTATATTTATTTATATTCATTTATTTCCATTAGAGCTACAGTTGTATTTGTGAAATAGTCCAGGTATAACATCTGAACGGCTCTCATCATGAGCTCTAACACATTGCAGCTTTAGGAAATAGAAATGTTTCCCATATTTTCCTGTTTGAAAAACAACATGAATTTAAAGACATAGCTTTAACAAAACTAATTACAAAAAGATTTTAAAAATCTAAAATTTGAAAAAAAAATAAACCACACTTAAGTATTATAATAATTACAGCACATTTAGTTATGAGGCCTAATTGAGCATAAATTATAAACAGATGTAAAAAGGCATTTGTAACTAGATTATTCTACATAAGAATGCCTCATACATGGTTTTTGGGGAAAAAAGTTAATGAGATGGCTGCACACATCTGACAATCCCACTCTATCACTTATCATTTTATTTGGCATTTACAGAATTCCTGCTATGTGCCAAAGAGTATTGTATCTATTGGAATACCCTTTGGCATGTAGTAAAGATGCATGATGGGCACACTCTGAGAGTGGGACAAACTCTTCTTTTTCTAACCTCCAAAGCTCATAATCAGAACACATCTTTTGGTAAGATGTAAAACACCAATAGCAAGCACACCTTATCTTCATCAAAACCTATTTAATTAAATAAGTTTAGAGTAGCAAGTGAGGTCACCAATATAGAAAGGAATACTATTAGAATAAACTGTGCTTACTCTGATATCCCATGTGTGGTATCCATTCAGACTATCTTTAAATTTTAATCCTCTTGTGCTTTTGTGTAAAATGTTTTTACACTTTTACACACACCATGATGATAACTAGCATTGTTTATTAAATGTAATTTTTGTACAATTTTTCCATAAAATGTTTTTAGATGTTGACATATACCTTAATGATAACTACCATTGTTTATAAAATGTCTTCATTGTTAAATTTTTTGTAAAATGTTTTTTGATGTTGATATATACCTTAATGATAACTATCATTGTTTGCCACTTTAAGGCTCTGGACTGGGCACATAAATGTATTTTCTCATTTAACCTCACAATCACCGCTTACAGTAAGTAGTATCATAACCTTTTGCATTAAAAACAAGTGACACTGAGGCCATGAGAGGATAAGTAATGTGGCAAAGGTCACATCACCAGCAGTGGCAGTGCTGGGATTCAAACACTGCTCTAAGTGATTCCAAAACTCTGGTCTTTTTGCTCTATGCTGTAGTTAGTACATGTCTCATCTTAATCTTATCTTTCCAAATGATCCACATGACTGAGGCATTAGTATCCACTTCTGTTAATTCATGTCACTGCTTCCCTCTTAGCCATTTTAGATAGTCTTTCCTGCCATTAGTCATCGCCTACCATGTCAGCAATTCTCAGGCTAATCCAGAGTCTACACAAATAGAAACATTGGCCAGGTAAAGTATTTACAAAGGTTAATGGGGGAAAGATGTTTAATGGATTGAAATAAATTTCTTGAATAAAGTTTATTTACAGTTGTAGCGAGTAAAAAGCAAGAAACAAACTTTAAATGGCATATGACTTGTTTCACTACCTCTCAGCCTGCACTTCCAAGAAAGCTTTAGAATTATTAAATGTTATACCCTGACAAAGACCTAATAAATAGAATTTCCACGAAATAAAACATTTATGTGCTGGCTGACAAAAAGCCTTTGTCAGTAAGTTAGATAATTGAAAACAGAAAATATAAGTTGTTTGTGGAGCACACTACATACACCCTGACAAAAAGGAATATTTTTAGTGATTAATTATGAATTCTGTAACATCTCATTAAGGCACACATTCAGTTAGTATTGATACAATTGGTTATCAATTTTAACTTAAAAACATACCTGGGTGTGTCTGTGACATAATTGTTTAGCACATTCAGCTGTTAACAAAAGGTTGGTGGTTTGAGTCCAATGTAGGGTGTAATAAAACCATTCAAGGATTTAGGATTTCCCAGCTATTTATCACCTGCAGATTTCCTCGTGTAGAATTTACCTTTCAATATTCAGGGTCCTAGCTACCTCACAGGCCACCACACTTCCCCAGTTCAATCTTTATGAGCCACCCCAGTTCCCAGATCTGATTCTTATGGGATATCCACTGGGATATCAAATTTACACCTGTGCAACAGGAATTCCTAAAACAGAGACCCACGAACTCAAGTTTTGGTGAAAGAATTTTTAACAGCAATGAAATATCACTTCACAACTATTAGAATGACCAGAATCCAGACCACTGACAACACCAAATGCTGGTGAGGATGTGGAAAGGAACTCTCATACACTGCTGGTGGGAATGCAAAATGGTACAACAACTTTGGAAGACTGTTTGGTGGCTTCTTACAAAACTAAACATACTCTTATATGATCCAGCAATTATGGTCCTTGGCACTTGTCCACATAAAATCATGCACAGAGATGTTTATAGCAGCTTTATTAAAAATTGCCAAAATTTGGAAGCAACCAAGATGCCCTTCAGTTGGTGAATGAAGAAACTAACTGTGGCACATCCAGACAATGGAATATTATTCAGTGCTAAAAAGAAATGAATTATCAAGCTTTGAAAAAACATGTAGTAATTTTAAGTACATTTGCAATGAATGCATTTTGAATGAAATTTGTTAAACTTCTAAGTGAAAGTTAAGCCAGTCTGAAGAAGCTACATATGGTATGATTCAAACTATATGACATCTGGAAAAGGCAAAATTATGGAGTAAAAAGATCAGTGGTTAGAAGCAGGGAAATGAATAGGTAGAACAAAAGGATTTTTATTCTCTCCCTTAAATTGTATGTATTTTAAATGGTGGATACATAACATCATACATTTGTCAAACCCATAGCATGTACAGTGCCAAAAGTCAACCTCAAGGTATATATAAACTTTAGGTGAAAATGATCCTTCAATACAAGTTCATCAAGTGCAATAAATAAACCATTCTGATGTGGGGTGCTGATAATGAGGGAGGCTGTGTATGTATAGGTGCAGGGGAGTAGGTGGGAAATCTCTACCTTCTTCTCAATTTTCCTATGAATTCAAAACTGCTCTAAAAGTATAACCTTTTAAACACACACACACTCGCACACATATATACATATATATACACACACAAACTGAGTTATAGACAACTGTAAATAGAGAAAAATGTTCCATTTAGATAAAAGGCAACAAAGTGATCATATTTGATTCATTTAATTTACTTCTTGGTGGGTATAAATAACAACAAACTTAAAGATAGTTAAGTTTTGATGAAATACCCATTTTTTATTATAACAACACTATAGCTATTTTAAACAGAAATGTCATTATTATTTGAATGTACTCAACCCCCAGTGCTATTGAGGGTGGGGTAGAAGAAACATGGAGTAAAGTTCCTTAGGAAAAAAACAGTTGGTACTGAGCAGACATTAAGAATTGAAAGTAGACCAATTGTGTTGGCTACATGTTTATATAATCAGTAAACATAAACTTCTGTATAGTATAATTTCTTACATACAGGCTGAATTACAAAACAAAGAGATTAATAAGAAGAAATTCGTTAATATTCATTTCAAACCAGATACATATAATTTAAAAGAAAGAATAAAATGCTAGCCTGTTAAGGCTTACTGTCTTACTATACAAAAGGAAGGAAGGAAAGAAGGAAGGAAGGAAGGAAGGAAGGAAGGAAGGAAGGAAGGAAGGAAGGAAGGAAGGCAGGCAGGCAGGAAGAGGCTTTAAAATGTTTCTTTTTATTCCCTCAAATTTTACATCTTGCATTGAAAAAGTTTTTTTTTCCATTTTCTATCTGGTGATATAATCAAAGGAGAAATATATGAGGAGCCTGATAATTTCAGTCTTCATTTCAAACCATTAAAGATGAATTGCATCATTTCCTTTCTAAAGATTGAAGCTCTCCAAAATGAACAGATGAAAGGTCTCAGCTTCCTAGGATACTTGTTCACCCACTTATACAAATAACATATAATAACATGCATTCTAAGAGTAGTTATTTTTCTTTTAGTATCTCAAAGCAGTATGAATTGATGCAGTCTAGATCAGCTATTAAGCCCCTCCATTGCCTGTCCATCAAGAGCAGGTCAGCACCAGAGGTTTAGAAAGCTGCATTACTGAGCCACAGCATTACCAAACAATGATCATCATGTGAAATTAGATTCTCCATCAAAAACAAAATTTTTCTGTGGCTGAAATTATGATTCTGGGTTCAGGCCTCCAGCTCGAGCATCAACATTGATGCAAAATTGATGAAACTTCCAAGTGAAATTGCATTGTTTGATCTTCACAGCCCTGGAATAACATAGCCTAAAGCTACAGTTTCTGTAAACTTACTTTGCACAAAACGACTTAGCCAGTACGGATGTATTGACATAGAGTGCCTATGAATGACATTAGGGCTACTTAGAAAAGAGACAAAATAACAGCAAAAGAATGCAGCAATTGGTTCTGAAAATTACCTTTTCCAGTGAACCTCTCTGAAAAATTACCTTTTTCTGCTGAATCTCACTAAAAAATTACCTTTTCCAACTGAAGCTCTCTCAAAGTGCCTTGATGTTAAGCAATATAGTTTTAAGTTGAAAATGTCACAAGGCCATGAAAAGAAATTGATAGAAAATTTCAGGGTTCCTTGTTGATATTTGAAGCAGCCTGTGGATTTTTGTTCTTTAACACAGATCTGCTCTGCTGTGCTACCACTTTGATTTCTGTATTGCCAAAAACAGCATGTTTCTAGGCTTAATGGCTTCACAGAGAAGAGTATGAAGGTGATTTAGTTATTGCTGCTGAGGTTCTGTTACCAGTAGGAAATTGGTAAACAGATATTTTCAAAATCCTCACCATTCACTTTAAAAAAGTATAGTGAATAAAAATTTGAAATTTTTTTTGTCTTTTTTTAAAAAAACTATAATTCTAGTCACTACACTATCCCTTTAGAAATTATGCACTTTCGGTGAGATTTTTTTTCCCCCTAACAGAAGGAATTTTATTTCTTCAGTCAAAGAAGGCAAGAAAGGCATCATGCATCTTGGAAGAAAGATCAATGAATTGCACATCCAAGGACCTAGAATCTAGCCTTGAGTCTACTTCTCACAGCAGCATGACCTTGGGCAAGTCCTTGTGAAATAAAGGAATGGACAGGATAATGTCAGAGGTTCTTTCCAGCTCTAGCATTCTACAGTTTCTTCTGAGTCCATATTTAAAGAAGCAACATATATCAATGATTTCTGTTTGTTATTACAAGTATTGTTAAAAGAGGAGTTGCAGTTTTTTTTTTTTTTGCTTTGGAGTGAGTGTGTGTGTGTGTGTGTGTATGTGTGTGTGTGTGTGTGTGTGTGTGTGTGTGTGTGTGTGTGTGTCCTTTAAAAACCAAAGAAATGCTGCCCAGATTTGAGATGCTTTGGGTATGATCTCTTATAAAGACAGAGGGGATGACGTAGGTGAGTAGAGCCAATTACAATATCTGGGGAAACTATCAAAGTAATTGACCCCTGCCTGTCACGTAGATAAATTTTCTTCCTTACTTTTCTTCTTTCTCCTCTTCCTTTTTCAGTCTCTTTGACTATCTGCCTCTTCTCAACCTTCAGTTTCCCCTCTCTGTGCCATCTCTTCTCTTTCCCTCTCCTTTCTTTTTTATCTTCATCTATAAGCCTTTTATTTTCTCCTTAGTACCTGCCCCACATGCCCTGCTGGTAGAATTCAAAACTATGATACAAATGGCCATAGTAGATGAAACCTTCATTTTTTTCAAGTTCATGGAAAAACTAAGATTAGAGAGGCACCAAATGACCATCTTGGCTAAGTGCTTAATAATTGTCAATACTGACTAAAATCAATATGCTGCCAAAGCTGAGGTTAAACAAATTTCGAAATGAGATGATAAGTCTAAATGTTCATATTTAAAAATTAATCAGAATTAAAATTTTGTTATTAACTGTTTTTGTGTCAATTTAAAAAAATTTGACACTATGATGCAGAAATAATAATTTATTTATTTTCCCATTGCTAAATTGTTCTTGTAGTCTTTATCCTGCATATTTATGTTACAAAGTAGATTCTCATTTTTCAAGTAGCACATTTAATATTTGATTAACTATTTGGTGCAAAACAAAATAGAAATTTTAAAAAATACTTTTTGGTAGAATATTCTAGAAGAAACTGTACCTATGTTTTATATCCTGGGCAGATACGTTAAAAAATTCTTCATTTTTAATTATAGAATATAGTTGGCAGTCAGAAGTAATGATTACAAAAAGATTTTTATTTAAATGTTTGGCTTTTATAGATCCAAAATTATAAGAAATTATCTTACTAAGGCATTGTTGTAAAGCTCATTGTTCTGGATTTTGATTAATGAGAATAAAATGGGTTTTAGTGACTTCATTTTTTTCTATTTTCTGCTTTTCTTCATGCATTTTATAGTCTTGATTTTATGTCTTTCCTCATAAAATTTTGATATTAAAATAATGACATTCTGCCTTTTTTTTTTCTATGATAGCTGTAAGAAAGCTGTATTACCTAGGAGTGGTCAGTGAGCTGTGGCCCAAATATTGAGTCAGAAAATTCTGAATTTGAATCATGGCTCTGTTACCTGGTACCTGTGGGCAAAACGTAAAACCTCATTAAGACTCAATAATATTATTATTATTATTTATTTCAGCATCTTCACATTTATACTGTTTATCTCTAATAGCAGCCAAATGTCAGTCCTGTCTCTAGAAGGACATGGAGTTCTTCTTTATCAGGGCTTCGTGCTTTTGTATTTGAGAAGGAAATTTCTCCCTAGAGAGTAATATCCAAATTTTACTGAGTAAAAGCAAGTCATAGGACCACTTCTAAATGCAAGGGGCAAGCTTTGATTTTTCCAAGCCTCTATAATCAAGGCAGGCAATGGAATAAAAAGCAGTAAATGGCTTTTGGAAAGCTAATTCTCAATTTCTGTCACAGCTTACCATTACGGTTTGGGAAGGACACAATAAAAGACCGATTCACGTATCCTAGAGGTGGGCAAATTGAGAATGAGGATCTCAGAAAGCAAAAAGCCCAACATAGAGTAATGCATTATATATATACATACATATTATACATAGACTTATATGTACATATTTTTTTCTTATTAAACTTTCCTCATATCTACCTGGTAAATACCCTCTCTTTGAGTGGACTAGGTGAAGAAAGAAGTAAGTTTTTTTTTTTTTTAATGCGATATCTTCTTGTCAAGAACTATAAAGCAAAGACCATGATATGACAATTTGCAAAGAAATATAAATATTTGCCAAAGTTCAACTTAATAACAAACAGAAAATTAAGATACTAATGACTAATTATTTTTATCCATAAACTGCATTTTAATACCTTGCTGATACTTATAAATTGGAACAGAAAGGTCTTTAAAATTTCTACCAATTGAACTAGGGATTCCATTTCCAGAATTTTAAGAAAATAAGAATATGTGGTGGAAATGTATCCATAAATGTGTTAATCACTGCATTGCTTGTAATACAAATAATAAAAAACAACCTTTATGTCCATCACCAGAAAATCATTTAAATAAATTGTAAAATGGATTCAAAGTTAAATAAACTTTGATTGGCTGAACAACATTCTGCTTTTCATTCATTCCCCCAAGAGGTGATGAATTCCAAATAATATTTTTACTTGAAATACTCATGGACTAAATAAAATTAAATATTTAAGCTTTAAATATAGCCCTCAGTGGGATGTGGAAGAATATGCCCTTGCATACAAGACTATGGGAATACAAATTTTATGAAGGAATATGGAATATCTAACAATATTGCAAATGCATTTGCACTTTGTTTCATCAACTTACTTCTAGAAACTTACATAGAAAAATATATAGGCATAAGGTTATTCATTGCAATATTCTTTGTAATTGAAAATACTGCAAATTGAAAATGTCCAAACACTGAATATTTGGTGAATAAACTATACTATGTATAGATAATGAAGTACTATGCAGCTATAAAAAGGATTGAGAAAGATTTCTATAAACTGATAGGGAATGATTTCCAGGAGATAATTTTAAATGAAAAAAAATTAAAGTGCCAAACCGCTTATACATAAGCTACCTTTTGTGTAAAAAAGAATAAGATAGAAAAAATGTAATCTCTGCTTATTTTCACAATAAAAAAAGAAAGAAGGGTAAACCACAAAACAATGAAATCAGTTACCTGCGAGGGGTGGTGAATGGGAATGAAATGAGATGAAAAGATACAGGAAGGAGTGGCATTCCTCTGAATATACATTTTGCAAGGTTTGACTTCTAGAAATATGTTAATATTTTACATATTCAACATATTAAAATGAAATCAGTAAGCATGGGAAAAGATAGACCCTAACACTGAAAGCAAGCTGAAACAAATGAATCCAATTGCATTTCAAAAAGATGTAATCACACTAAAGGTGAGAGAGAGAGGTGTTACAGGAACATAGAAGTCAGGTTGAAGGAGCACCAACTGGGACAATCTGAACGCCAAAATAATTAGATTCAGTAATGAATTGTGAACTTTGAGAAAATAGGAATTTCTAAGTCACATAAATATTAGAAAGATAAATAAAAAATTGGAGAAATGGAGGGCTCTTATTAATGAAAGAAGGCCAAATATCAGCTAGCAAATGTAAAGATAGTGCTAGTTGGAGAAGTCACCATCTGGCAATAATCATAGTAAGACTGTATCAGGGAATAATCATTAATTGATTATTCTAAATCTAGGGAGAAATTTTGATGAGGAACAGGTTCTTTTCATGCCCTTAAAGCAACATCAGAAATAACTTGACCAGATGATCAAACTTCATTTCACATCACCAGTGAAAGCCAGATGGGCTTTGTGAGTTTCCAGAGGTGATAATCCAAGAAGGAAACATCACTTGCATAGTATGCCAGTGGAGAATGTTTAAGGTGAATCTGTTTACGACAAAACACCAAACTCAAAATGAAGAATATTCTATTTAAAGTAGAGAAGGAGAAATACATTCTTCAAAAAGTCAACATCAGTTCTTTCTGGTTACCTGGAGCTCCCCTTTTCAGTCCTCCAGCTGTTTTAGTTACTCCATTAGGCTGTCCGCATCTGTGATTATGCCCGCATCTGAGGTCAAATGGCAGGAGCCAGGGAGCGGGGGCAGGGGGCGGAGGGAAAGAGAGAGAGAGAGAGAGACAGAGACAGAGACAGAGACAGAGACAGAGACAGAGAAGCATCATGTGTTTCCTCCACTTTATTGGGATTACAGCTACACTTATGAGAAAGGAGGTTTTTCCACTCTCAGTTTAGGCTTCTGTGGGTTCTCTTTGCAGTCTCTGCTATCATGCCATAAGATTGCTAGTGGGAGAGGGAGTGAGAGAACTGAGAAAAATAAGAAAAGAAAATGTCTGAACTCTTTCTTCATTAGCAGTCCCTTTTCTTGCTCTTTGATCCAGAACTAGGGGACTTCTGAAGCTCTCTCTTGTTCTGCTGATGACCACCTCTGGGTTTCAGGCTGTGTTGAGATCAGACAGGGAGATAGCAAAGGTGGAAAAAATGGTAACATCACCACAGATTGGGTGGTATTTCAGATTCTCGTCTTTTTTTCCAACCTACCTGCTACTGTTTACTTTTTCAGTATCCTAAGACAGCTGCTCCAAGCATTCTGTCCAGGTTTTATAGTTGCATTCAGAGGGATAGACACATGGGTATGCTTATCTCATTTACCCAGTACTAGAAGTGCTTTAGATATCTTTTTATATTGATTTTTAATTTAATTCAGTTGTGATCAGACAACATACTCTGTAATAGTTCAGTATTTTAAAGTGGATGATCACTTACTGTGGCCCAGCATTTAATATGCACTTGAAAATAAAATGTATTCCAAAATTGTTGGCCATAATGTTTTTAATTGTCGATTAGTTCAGGTTGATTGATAGTGATACTTATATTTTTCTGTAGCTTTGCTAACTTTTGTTTGTTTGTTCTTTTAATTGTCCTATCACTTACTGGAAGAGGGGTAGTAATTCTTCAATTAGGATAGGGAATTTTTTTATCATTCCCTTTAATTATTTCATTTTTTGTTTTATGTGTTTTAAAGCTCTGAAATTAGGTGAATACATATTTATAATTTTTCTGTCTCCTCCTTGATGTGCTGACTCTGTTATTACTATAAAATATTCTTCTTTATCTTTAATGACATTTCTTCTCTTGAAATCTATTTTTCTTATATATTTTTATTTGCTTGATATATCTTTTTCTGTTCTTTCACTTGTACCTATTTATTTTTCTTCTTGTTTAATGTCCTACTTTTTTTTGGTTAATCATATATATTTTAGGATCTCATGTTAAGATACTGCTTTGCATTTTTAGAGCACAAATTGATTGTCACAAGATTTAGGCCCCTTCAATAACCTGTCATAAACTATCTGTCTAGCTTCATGTTCTATCAGCCTTCCCCAGTTCTTCTCTGTCCACCGTTTTTTGTCCACTTTAAACTTCTAATTATATTATGTTATAGCTTTTTTTGGCTATTTCATGCCTTCTAGGTATACTAATATTCTCATAAACACAAATAAAATTATTAAAAGTAAAACTCTAGCCACTGCAGCTGGCATGATGCATTTGATACTGTAACAAAAGAAGCAAATACAGGGTAAGGGTTTTAAATATTTTGCCCTCTTCCAGTCTCATTTAATTTACTCCTAAATATTAGTGGGAAGGTATTCTTGATTTATACAATTTTTGCAGTGTACACAAAGGTAAAGATTTATCCAGTAGTACATGGATTAGTGTAATAACAAACAAAAACAGAAATAGCCAGTTAAGACTTTTGAAATTCAGTTGATTAAAGCTTTATACCTTCAAGTGCAAATTTTGATCATAAAGAGAACCTGAACTTCTCTATTGTTAGTATGTTAGCCATAATACAAGAAAGTAGCCAATCTAAGGTGAATTCGTGTGGATCAACAAAGGACACAGAAGATTGCCCAGGATGAGACAGCTGAAGAAAGACAGAACTCTAGACACATGCAACATAGAGCCATTTCTCACAGCTGTCTATGAATGCAACTTACATCAGTTCTCTAGAAAGGGTTAAGGGAAGAAGCAAATTGTAATTATAGAATCCCTTAGCTGTAGATTGGTGTCGGCATCACTATATATTCACTTAACCACATATTAAATTGTGTATGATCATTCCCATAATACCTATTGTGTGATATTCTCAACTAATATTTTGCAAAATAGGCATGGAGATATAAAGGATAGCATAAGAAATAGAGCCAATAATATTGTAATAACTATGTACAGTATCAGAAGGGTACTAAATTTATTGAGGTGATAACTATGTGAGTTATATAGATCTCTAATCACTGTTATACACCTGAAACTAATAAAATATTGCATACCAACTATAACTGAAAAGTAAAAATATTGTCATAAATAATAATAATGATATTTTAATTTTCTAAAATCTCAAGTTAAAAGGATCTCTCAGGTATTGCTAAAATGAAACATCTAAATCAAGTGGTTTTAATTATTAATGCATTCTAGATTATATTACTCAATCTGAACAGATCAGTTTACTGCATCCATTATAGAATAATAAATAGAAAAGTCCTATTCTTATTTAAGTGTATCATGCTTTATATTTCCTTATGGTATTTTTCCTGTCTTGCCAGACTTTTCTCCATTTCTATGCTTGGATTGCCTATATTCATTTCCAAGGCCCACCTTTATATTGCTGTCTATGTAAGGCCATTCACAGATAGCATTAAGGAATTATTCTCTTTTTTTTCATACTCCCATAGCACTTTGTTCTTACCTTTATCAAAATTATTATCATTAATATTAAATTTATCTATTTCTGGTCTATTTTTAACTCAATCTACAAACACCCTCATAGCATTTATCTCAGTGCAAGGAAAAAGGAGAGAAAGAAGAGAGAAAAGGAAGACAAAGGGGAGAGAGTAAGAATGCCATATTCTGTTCAATTAAAAATAATTTTTTTCACATTTTAACATTTCTGAAATAGGGCTATATCTTATAATCTTTTGTCTCTAACAGTCAAAATCAAGATGTAGTTATTATTGCCTGCATGTGCATGATCGTGTTCACTTTGAGTGTCATGCCTAAATGAGTGCAAACTCATTTGAATCCCATTTTACAAAAAATACAAGTCATGATTGTGGTCTGAAAACTTTTGTTGTCACTTTCTGATAAGTTTGAGAAAGGTTCAGCATCAGAACTTGTGCTATCAGCTTGGACGAAAATCCCAGAGACTACAGAAAAAATTATTTTTAAAAATGCTGTATCACCAATGTGCTTGATAGAATATTATAATTTTTTAAGTTAAAAAGTAACTTAGATAAGTCTGACTCATATATAGACCTTTGTAAATAAACTTTAAGATATCTTAGTCAATTTATTTCACTTATATTTTCGTCTTAGATTACTCACAAGAATAATATGTAATTTTAAAAATATATACTGTATGTTCAAATAAGGCTTTAAAAGCTCTTTCAGGAAGCATAAATAAATAAATATTCTATACATCAAGAAGACATTTGTTTAATTGACATAATTTTTACATTTTACCATCAATGACACAATAGATTAAATGAAACATGTAAATAGTACAGCTAATTAGTGTTCGTTAACAGAGTTAATACTAACAGAAATTTTAATTTTGTAAAA
The DNA here is from genome assembly GCA_004027375.1 of Macroglossus sobrinus. NCBI lineage: Eukaryota > Metazoa > Chordata > Mammalia > Chiroptera > Pteropodidae > Macroglossus > Macroglossus sobrinus. The sequence goes on along the minus strand of PVKZ01000668.1, from coordinate 648,081 downwards.
TTATCTATAATGTCTTGGATCTCTCCATGCTTCAGAACCAATTCAGACAACTTTTGTTAACTAGAAAAAAAATTGTCCCAAATAAAATAATTTGTTATTATTTTCAATACCAAATTTTATGAAACCAAGTAGGGAGTCAGAAACCATCTAATTTTCCAAAGAATGGGTAAATTCTCTGAAGAGTTCCTGTGAATGAAAAACATCTCAGGATCAGCTACATTGCTGAATTCTCAAGAGGACAGCCTGACAGCTAAAAAAAATTAATACTTTTATTTCAACAATTAGATACCCTGAGCTGTTCTTATTTAATGTTAAAAGTCATAATATCATCACAGCACCTGTTTTGCTGAATGGCTTCCATCTTAATTTAGAGAGAAAAACACATGGCAAACACCTTTCCATAGTAAAGACTTAAATTAGTTGAATGGACAAATGCCCTGGTTGAATCCATTAAATTCATAAATATAATAGCTTCGAATGATAATAGCAAAAAATGTATTCAGATAGTAAATTAAAGAGTCTTTCAAATAAGAACAAAAATTTAGATACCACTTATATTCAATACGAGTACTTGCACTATTTTAATGTAAGACATATGCACCCAGGTGCTCAGACAAGATCTTTCTTAGAGTAATTAATTATATTTTCTGAAGTTGTTTCCTCTGCAACCTTCACTAGCCACAAGCCTCTAAAAGCCCAAATGTTGACCTCTACTTCTTTCCATGGTGGACTGAGAAAAGCCTTGAGTTGACTTCATACCTTTAACAATTAGAAAGCTGTACAAAAGTGTTGTCAGACATTGGAAAGTAGATAGTTTAAAATGATGCTCCCCAAGAGAGAAACAAACAAGGCAAGCTACCTAATCTTGCTGGCTGACTTCTTGGAGCTAATTTTCAAAACAGTATAGGTTATGAGAAGGAATTCAACTGAAGCCCAGTGGCTTCCCTAAGTTGAAGAAGTTGAAATTCAGGAAGACTGAAGTGGCTTGGTTTTTGAGGTAGAGTTCTAGAAAGGAGGGTGCTACATAGAAAAACAGCTCCAGAAATCAGCAGAAAGGTCTCCTTGAGTCTTGGTGATTATCTGATGACTATTAGGCCATGTGAAATCCACAAGGCTAGCTTAGGCATGAGTAGAGAGTTGTAAGCTGAGCAATTCCTAAAACCCACACAAGGTAGTGAGATGATTCAGTCAAAGTAGAGTCCTTAGTGATCCTTTGTGGTATGTACAGGTGACTCCATTAGTGTCACAATTTAGTAGTAGTGATGAACTATCTCTGAGGTGAAGAATATCTCATTTACCAAATGTTATTGAAGTTAAGGTGATATAAATTCAAATTAGAGTATTATAACTTTAAGAGGTTAAATGTAATCCCTATAGTAACCACAAAGAAAATAGTTATAGTATACACAAAGGAAATTAGAAAAGAATGCAGTTAGCTGCAAAAAGTCAACTAAACAAAGGAGATGATAATGCAGAAACTGAGAGACCAAAAAGCTTTAAGGCCTATAAAAAAATAAATATCAGTGACAGGAATAAGTCTCTTCCTATCACTAATTACTTTAAATGTAAATGTATTAAACTCTTCAATCAAAAGACAGAGATTAGCAGAATGGATAAAAGAATATATGATCTAACTACAGTTAATACTTCAACAACAGGGTTTTTAACTATGCAGGTCCACTTATAGGGGGATTTTTTTCAATAAATATATGGTCAGCCCTTTGTATCCCTGGGTTTCCCATCCTCAGATTTAACCAACAGTATTTTAGACCCATGCTTGGGAATTTGCATATGCAGAGGGCCAACTTAAGTTATACTCGAATTTTCTACTACACAAGAAGTCAGTGACTTAACCATCACATTGTTGAGGATCAATTGTATATATTCTCTACAAAAACTTGAGATACAAAGACACAAACAGGTTACAATAAAAGATATTCCATGCAAATAATAACCAAAAAAAAAAACCAGTTGATTTTGCTAATATCAGACAAAATGAAGTTTAAATAAAAATAGTTTACAAGAGACAAAGGGCATTATATATTAATAAAAGGTTCAATACAGCAAGAAAACATAATAACTATGAACTTTACAAACCTAATGACAGAATATAAAAATATAAGAAGCAAAGACTGACAGAATTAAAGGGCAAAATGGACAGTTCTACAATAATAGTTAAAGACTTCAATACTATCACTCACAATAATAAATAGAACAACCAGGCAGAAGATAATTAAGCAGTAGAGGACTTCACCAATACAATAAACTGACTAAATCTAACAGACATATACAGAACACTTTACCCAACAGAATACACATTCTCAAGTACACATGAGAAATTTTCCAGGATAGCCCATATGTTAAGCCACAGATTAAGTCCCAATAGATTTTAAAAGACAGACATCAAACAAAGTATTTTCTCTGACCACTATGGGAAAGTTAGAAATCAATAAGAAAAGGAAAACTGAAATAAATGCAAAATTGTGGAAATCAAACAACATGCTTTTAAATAGCTAAAGATCAAATATTTAGGGATCAACGAAAAGAAAAACACACATACCAAAACTTATGGGACATAGTTAAAATTGGTGCAAAGTGGAAAATCTATGCTTACATTAAAAAACAAGATCTCAAATTAACAAACCTAACTTTACAACAGGAACTAAAAAAAGAAGAACTAACTAAACACAAGGCTAGCAAAAGGAAAGAAGTAATAGAGTGAAATAAAAAAATAGAAAAGCAATAGAGAAGATTAACTAAACCAAAAGTTGCATCAAAAGACATTAACAATAGAATAGAAAGACAATCTACATCGAAGCAGCCATAGATAACATGGGAGTGGATGGATGTCTCTGTGTTCCAATAAAACTTTATATACAAAAAAAAAGACAACCTACAGAATGGGAGAAAACATTTGCAAATTATGTATCTCATAAGGGATTAATAGCCAAAATAAACTGATAACTCCTAAAACTCAACAACAACAAAAAATAAAACCAGATTCAAAAATGAGGAAATAACTTGAATAAACAATTCTCCGAAGAAGATATAGAAATGGCCAACATGCACATGAAAATATGCTCAACATTAATAATCATTAGGTAAATGCATATCAAACCCACAATGAGAAACCACCTCATACCCATTAGGAGGGCTACTATTTTTAAAAAAGAAACAGAAAACACCAAGTGTTGGTGAGATTGTGAAGAAGCTGGAACCCTTGTATACTTTTGGTAGAAAAATAAAATGGTAGAGTCACAAGGAAAGCAGTATGGTGGTAACTCAAAAATTTAAAAATAGAATTACCATAAGATCCACCAATTCTACTTCTGGGTAAATACACAGACAAAAAATTAAAAACAAGATCTCAAATAGATATTTGTACAGCCTGTTTATAGCAGCATTATCCACAATAGCTAAAACATGAGCAACACAAATGTCTACTGTTAGATAAAATGTAAGCAAAACGTGGTTTGTCCATACACTGAAATATTATTTGGCCTTTAAAAAGAAAGGAAATTCTGCAATACGCTACAACATGGATAAGTACTGAGAGCATTATGCTAAGTGAAAGAAGCCAATAGCAAAAATACAAATACTGTGTGATTCCACTTATATGAGGTACTTAGGGTAGTCACAATCATAAAGACAAAAAGTATAATTAATAGTGGTTGCCAGGGGCTGGGAAGAAGGGAGAATAAGGAGTTGTTATGTAATGAGTATAGAGTTGCATGCAGTTTTAGCAGGTGGAAAGAGTTAAGGAAAATTAAAATATTTTTAACTAAATTAAGATAGAATGCAATGTATCAAGATTGTGTAATGCAGTTTAAACAGTATAGAGTGAAAATTTTATAGCTTTAAACTTTTATTTAAAGTAATAAAGAACTAAAATCATTAATTTAAGCATTCATCTTAAGAAGCTAGGAAAAGAACAAATTAAACTCAAAATAAGTAGAAAGAAAAAATAAAGATAGCAGAAATCAGGGAAATAATAGACAAAGTATAGAAAACCAGTAAATCCCAAACCTGTTTCTTTGAAAAAAAAATCAAGAAAACTGGTGAACTTCTGGAAAGCATCTAATAAAAACTTATAAACCAAGGTAGGATAAACCAACATCTTGACAATATTGAGTCTCCTTATACATGAACATGGAGTATCTTTACATTCATTTAGTTTTTTGATATCTTTCATCAGAGTTTGGCAGTTTTGTAGTCTTCATATAGACATTGTACATATTTTCTTACATTTATACCTAAGCATATCATTTGGGGAGGTGGAAATTAATGTACATGATATTTTGTTTTCATTTTTAAAATCCATTAGTTCATTGTTAGTGTATAGAAAAGTAATTGACTTTGTTCACCTTTATTTTAATAGCTCCAATTGGAAGCATCCCAAATATTCATCAATGAGTGAATGGATGCATATGTTCTATTTATCCACACAACAGAATGCTACTCCACAATATAGAGAAATTAATAGTAGATACACTTCACAACATGAGCAAATGTCAGAAACATTGTGCTTAACAAAAGAAGATTCAAAAGAATTTATACCATAAGACTATACACATATGAAACCTCAGAAATGACAAACCTAATTTGTAGTGACAGAAAGTAGATCTGTCATCTCAGGTGGACGGTGACAGAGTGATTAGGAGAGGACACAAAGGAATTTCTTAAAGTGATGAAAACATACATCTTATGGTGGTGAGATTACACAGATGTCTAAATTTGTCAAATTCCTTTCTACTTAAACTAACGTGTGTGGTTTCTATTATTAAAACTGGACATTAACTGAGAGAAAGAACAGAAAAGCTGCCAGTAAAGAAGTAAGTGCTTTAGGAGAAAGAAAGTGTGCACAAAGTTATTTAGGTATGAAGTGTGACACATGTGACAGGCCTTATGAATCAGTGTTACATATTCCATGAGTCACAGAAAATGTATGTTTTTACATAAAGACTATTTTCTTTAAAGTGTGTTTAGTATGGCTTTAGATTTTCTGATATTATATGGAAAAGGTGACATTTACCAAAAGTTCTCCCTACTTGAACATGAGAAAAACTATGCTTAACCAAAACCAATGGGAAAAAATATGCTTTCTAGAACATTTATTTATTTATTTATTTATTTATTTATTTATTTATTAATAAGTTTTTTTTTTTAATTTACCAAATTTAGATTGAAAAATTCAAATAGTTGCCAATCACTTCCCACCATCACCAATGCCACATCAACCTTTGGATACAGAAGAAATCAGCAGGTCACTCCATGGTATCAAAGGTTCACATCAAACCTAGAAACACGTCTACGGCATGTGACCCTGACCAAGCCGGATCCCATCTGATCTCGGCTGCTAAGCAGGGTTTGGCCTGGGATGGGAGACAACCTAGGAAGACCAAGTGCTGTACGTGTAAAAAATAAAGGATTGTAAACTGACAAGGTCCTTGCAATCTGTGAGGTCAACCAATGGTTGCCTCACCTAAAACAAAACAAAACAAAACAAAACAAAAAGAAACCTAGAAACACATGCATTAGAAACCCCTACTTCATTCAGGTATCCCCACAGGAATTTCTACAACCTAGCAGATAATTGGAGACACTTCTAACAGAAATTTGAGAATGTATTTTAAAAGATAATAACCTATACCCTATAAATGCTGATCCCTTCAGAGAGTCTGACTGTGTAAAATTCAGGACATAATGAATTATCTCGGAATCAGAAATTAAAAGATGCAAATTTCAATTATCAGACAAAATACAACTAGCAAACAGCTAGGTGAAAATGTTTATCTTGATAGTAATTAGAAAAGCATAAATGAAAATATTGAGGAGGCTTTCTTTTTTCTTAAACTAATAGCCAAATGTAAAAGATGATTCTAAAAATCAACAAGGGCAAATAAAAGATATGCTCTAACCTTGCTAGTTGCAGTAGAATTTTACATAGTATTTTTAGAAAGAAATTTGACAATGTGAAATAAGACCCTTATCTTTTTTTTCTTTTTTACCAAGGAACTCACTTCTAGAAGTTTATCCTAAAAATATGTTTAGATGAAAAAATAATTTTATGATGAAAGGTTTTCACCATAATCTTATTTAAAATAGTGAAAAGTTATAAGCCACTTGGAGTCTAACAATATGAAGTAAAATGAAGTTTATTTCACTTGTTCAATGAATGTACAGTAGTATAGAAATACATTTATGCTCTCATGTGAAGTAAAAAGAATACAAAATTAAATTACATTGTGACTGCAACTATGTTTAAAAACCTGAGTTCATGGGGGGAAAAAAGACTGGAAGGTGATAAAAAAAATGCTAAATTATATTAGGTGATAGACATAAATATTTTACTAATTGCTAAGCTTTTGTAGTATTTTATTATTTTATAATAAACTAAATAAATGGAAGTCCTGAAACTTCTGGATTGTAGAAAGTTAAAAAAAAGACCTAAACAAATCACTAACAGTTAAAACTGCAGAAGAAAACTTCCATCTCATTATGAGGAAAGTGATTATAACTTAAGCATCAGAAGAACATCAAAATTTATCAATCAAGTTGAAATTCTAAAATATATTTTATATTTCTGGACATCACATTCAACCTGAGGAAGGAGAAAAAGTTCATAACTTTCATTCATAAGAGCTGGATTGGCGTTCTGCCTCTATCATTGAATATGTGTGTAAAATCATGCAGATAGCTTAAATATATGTTTACCTATGCATACAAGAAGGATAATGGTAGTGCTCCCCTGACTTGTCATGCAGTATAGTTGTAAGAATTTTATATGAGATAACACAAAGCAAAATCTTTTGTAAACAAAGTATTGGCTATGGGCATTTGTCAGCATTCATTGTTTGGACTAAGCTTCTACTACCCCGTCCTCCTCGGAAGGGTGAGTCTCATACAGAGTCACAGTAGACATTCTTTGGCCCTAGAAGAATATCTATGGATAGTGATTCACTATCAGCATACTTCAAATTGGGTAGTCACCGATAGGACATTGGGATGGTAGAGAAGGCCTGGACAGAGCTCTCTATTTTCTTTGAAGAAAAAGATGAAGAAAGAAGGCAACAGAAAGATCTTCAGAAGAGAGGAGAAGCTATAATCTTAAAAAACAAACATCCCTCCGAGTTAGATACTACTGGCAATGATCTAGATTTAGAGTCTAACATAGCTTCCTACGGAAAAGAGTGATACTTGGTGATGCCAATGAATTGCCAGGTTAATGGTGCAGGCAGCACACACAGATATATGTTAGCAGCTAAACAGAGGCAAAGCAACCAATAGTCTGTGGTCAACAGTAAACTCACTCCTAACAAATGTGTAAAGTTTAAGAGAGATATAGGGGGCTGGACATCCCAGAAGCTCTAGTGGTAATAGTATTCTTTTATAAAAGAAATCTTGTGAAATTTTGTATTATCTTCTTCCTAAAACTTTTTGCTTTGCCTGGTAGCTGAAATATGTTTGGAGTGGGGAGTATCAAAAACTTACCTTCAGTTTCAGTAATATTGTCATGTCATGGCACAGCAACCATACTGCTTCCAAAATAATTATTTTTGGCTTGGTTTTATAATGATCGCCTTCTCAGTTGGCAAGTACATCTGCTCATCCCTGAAGCAAGACTAATGATTTCCGATTTGGTTTCCAAATATTTTCAGAAATTCTAAATTTATTTTTTTAACAAACATTTACATCATACTTAATTAGTGCCAAGCACTACTATAAGGACTATGCAAATATTAACTCAATCTGACAGCCCCTTGTTTCTGTGGAGTCACAGTGGCATCGCCACACAGAGAGGGCTGCACTTTTGAATGGCTCCACACTGACTGGAAACATTACCTTGTCTAGTTCCTACGCATTGCAGATGATTCCCCACAGTGTGTCCTCTGGGGTTTTGTCCTGACAAATGTAAAAGGCCACCCTTTCTCGTCACCAGGGAGGCTAGTCAGTAGAAATATTTTCCTGTACTTGAATTGATCCTACTACACAGGGGCAGAAAGAACATTTGCCCAACACTCTTTTATCTCATTTCCCTTCCCCATCTGCAAGCCTGACAAGCATATTGTAAGACAAAGCTGTTACTCCGTGATGTAGATATCTAGTTTTCAAAAATCGTCAATCAAAATTTAGTCCCTCGAGCTCTTTTTTCTGCTTTCCATTCTTTCTTATTGATTAACACCTTTCTAATAATCAGGTGTCCAGAACTGTATCATCTTATCACTTTGTAGGTTCAGTTTCCAGGTGCTGTTTACTGTGACTCTAGGGCTTTTGAGGCATTTCTGCCTTTCACTGGATATCTGTTTCCAATCATTTATCTCCAGGCACTTAGCTCCTTCCTACTTTAAACTTCAGGTATTTTCTGCCTCAAATTTCTAGTCTTACCGGGTTTCTTTCTATTATTGTTTGTCTATCTATAATGCATACATGTCCAGGCTTATAATGACATGATAATGTAATTCCTATGTTACTTAATTCTTCAAAATCAGTTTATAAAGTTGATAAATGCCAACAACAGCTTAAAGTATGATATTAATAATGATAAAAGAGCTAACATGCATTGAACATTTCCACATGCCAGGCACCATGCTAAGCACTTTTATGTATACTTTTATAATACATCATAACCTGTCGGTGCTATATTGTCATCTTTTTTCTTTGTTTTACAGATAATGAGACCTGAGGTTTAGAAAAACCAAGTAACACTCAAAGTCACAAAGTTAGTCCATGAAAAGACCAACATGTGATCCCAGGTTGCAGAGTTAATCATTAACCTACATTGTTTTCATCTGGTTTTAATAAGCATCATGTGTAAAGAGGCTTATTAGTTTTGTTTACTATTTCGAATAATATGAAATAGCTCATTTCATTGTTTTCAATAATGAAAAAGCCTTGATAATTAGCTTACTCCTTCAAAAGAGTACTTTAGTAACATTGTAGAGTATTAAAACATGGTTATATCACAGAGACACTATAAACACTAAAGGAGACTTCAGAGATTATCTGGTCCTAATACAGTAGTCTCCCCTTATACATGGTTTCACTTTCCACAGTTTCCATTACCTTTGGTCAACTGTGGTCCAAAAACATTAAATAAAAATTTTCAGAAATAAACAATTCATAAATTTTAAATTGCACATCATTCTGAGTAGCATGATATAATCTCGCTCCATCCCACTATGTCCCACCTGGGACACAAATTTTGTCCAGCATATCCACACAGTATACCCTACCTGCCCGTTAGTCACTTAGTGGCTGTCTCTGTTACCAAATTCATTGTCATGATATCATAGTGCTTATGTTCGAGTAACCCTTATATTACTTAATAATGGCTCCAAAGCACAAGCAGAGTGATGCTGGAAATTCAAATATGCCAAAGAGAAGCCATAAAGTACTTCCTTTAAGTGAAAAGGTGACAGTTTTTGACTTAAATAAAAAGCAAAAAAAAAAAATTATATGCTGAGGTTGCTAAAATCTACATTAAGAAAGAATTTTCTATCTGGGAAATTGTGAAAAAGGAAAAAGATATTCACAATAGTTTTGCTGTCACGCCTCAAACTGTAAAAGTAATGGCCACGGTACATGAGAAGTGCTTAGTTAAGATGGAAAAGGCATTAAATTTGTGGGTGGAAGACAGGAACAGAGAGTATGTTCTAATTGATGGCAATGTGTTTTTGCCAGAAAGCACTTAGCCTATATAAAGACTTTCACAAGGGATCCCCTGAAATGAGTGACACTAAGCCATTTATTGCAAGCAAGGGATGGTTAAATAGCTTTGGGAATAGGTTTTGACTGAAAATATAAAAATTTCTGGAGAGAGATTAAGAGAGAGAGACAAGGGTGAAGGGTAGAGAGAGAGCACATTCACATAACTTTTAATATAGTATATGGTTACAATAATTATTTTATTCTTAGTTATTATTAGTTATTGCTATTAATCTCTTACTGTGCCTAACTTATAAATTAAACTTCATCATAGGTATGTATGTATAGAAAAAAACATAGTATATATATATATAGGATTCAGTACTAACTGTGGTTTCAGGCATCCACTGGAGGTTCTTGGAGCAGGTAAGGGTAGAGAACTACTCTATGCTATTTGAAAGGGGAGGACCCTGAGACACAGTTAAATAAATGACTTGATGAAGTTTACAGATCAGTTCACAGCAGAGCACGGATTCCAGTACTCCGTCCACCTCCAGTACTCTGTCCACTCTGTTCCCATGTGAATGGGAAACAGATTCCCAGGAGCCACCCACATGCCCATCTCTGAGCCAGAGGACCAGAGTCCACTATTGCTCTAGCTCACTTGCTAATGAAGCCCTGCATTTTGCCCTCCCAGTGTTGCCTCCTCTATCATCCATATGCCTGTGTTCAATAAAGGTCTAGGCCAGCTCTGTGCCCTGTGCATGACCTGACATTGATGACGATGTCAGAGGCTGCTTACTCACATTCCTGGTCACATCGCCAACACAGTTCTGTCCCTCTTCACTCCATTTCCTCTGCCTGTCACTCTGTCCTCTTCTCTACTTATTTGTCTTAAGGCATCAGTCCTCCAAGGTCCAGGCCATCTCCCACACACTCCCAGAAGCCCTCCCTAACCACCTCAGGCCAAAACAATATTAAAACAATAGAACTTATATTTCCCATGCCACTCATTTACCACTTATCATATGCTGCCCTGTATTGTCTGTTTGGTATCTTTTCATCTAAGAACTTGGCTTGCCTTGAGGGCAGAGATCATCTCTTATTCATCACTGTATCCACCACATTGCTTAGCCTAAGGCCCAGAACAAAATATGTGTTCTATAAATGTTCATTGATTTATTGTACGTGGAAATGAAAATGACTTCCTCGCTTCTATGGTGACCCAAGAAAAGAAAAGAACTTTTCTGAGAACAGTGAGATCAACTAAGAAAATACTTTTCTTTTTCTCAAAAGAAAAATAATTTGAACTACTTATAATTGCATAAATAAGACTGTGTTATTGTGTACTAGGCAGTTGTTGTTGGGTACTAGGCAGACAAAAACAAATAAATGTTCAATCTACTGATTTGGATGCTTAAAGATATTTTTATTGAATTTTTCAAATTAGTTACATATATAAACATGGCTTGAAAATTAGACTGGCTGCTCAGCATCAGATTATTAAAACTAGAGAAAACCAAAAATTGCACTCCTGAAATTCTCAATAAGTAGTGCTCTTATTTTGTTGGGTTTTAGTATTCTCTTGGGATAAGTTGACATATTTTGATGACCTTTTTCATTATAATAACGTCTTAAATACTGAGAAACCAAAAAGATTTGAATTGTACCTCTACAAAAACGAATCTAATCTTTATAGATAAGACTTTAATTCAGAAAGAGAATCTTCCATTGTTTTCTTCCAAGGACTTTATTTGGCTTATTTTTATCTTCATAAGAATGATGGAAAACTTTTAACTATCTTTTTCTGATATCTCCATATCATTTATTAACAGATCATTCCTTTGGACTGCGATCGATTTGGTCAACATACTGTACCATATTTAGGTTGGCAGCTATTGAATAAATTGGATCTTGGCACTGTCTAACATGTTTTTCACTCTACGTCTTAGAAGAGTAGAAATCTAGAACTAGAAGAAACTTTAAAAATTAACTCATCCAGTTTTTTTTTTTAATTTTACAGGGTAATATGAAAGCCGAGAAAAATTAGGTCACTTATTTAAGCCATACATCTTTTAAAATTTATTTTTAGTTGACATTCAATATTATTTTATATTAGTTTCAAGTGGATAGCATGGTGGTTAGACATTTATATAATTTACAAAGTGATCCCTCCAATTATTGAATACCACTCGGTTCTACACACGGTTATTATAATATTATTGACTATGTTCTCTATGCTGTACGTCACATACCCATGACTATTTCGTAACTACCAATTTGTACTTCTTAATCTCTTCATCTTTTTCACCCATCCCTCCAAACCCCCAGCAACTATCAGTTTGTTCTCTGTATCTGTGAGTCTGTTTCTGTTTTGTTTGTTTATATTTTTTTGGTTCTTTAGATTGTACATATAAATGAGATTATATAGTATTTGTCTTTCTCTGTTTGACTTATTTCGCTCTGTCAATACTTTCCAGGTTCATCTTATTGTCCCAAATAATGAGTCTTCTTTCTTTTTTTTAAAAGGCATACATTTTAACTGACAATGAAGTAGTTTTTTAAAATATATGATAGACTCTGTCATCTAAGAATTAGCCTGATTGGTAATAAACAATACAAATGTTTTTAAGATTATTCTCTGGTAGAATTGCACCCTGGATGGAATATAAAAATAATAATATGGAAATAATGACAGAAATAATCTCGATCCATGGATATGAAACTCTTTAATAATAAAGGCAGATTTTAAAAGGTGTTATTTGGAAGGAGTAGCAGGGCCATGTGATGGCAGCAGGGTTCCCACCCTTCAGAGAAAGAACCAACCTGTGAAATCAGTTCAGTTTGTCTTCAATATTCCCAATCTCCCTTTTCTGTGGCTTCTCCCCTCTTCACCTACTATTTCAGATGTTCTATGCCCAAACACCCTCTTCCCTCTATGAAAGTAGGAATTAAGTATGCATTTATTTAGTGTCGATGAATTTCAACCTATTATTTTAACCAGACGTTTTCATCTTACATCTTTGACAATTCTTACATCATCAAGCTAGTGGGAAAATATCTTTGAACTTTCTAAAATCACACTATTCATAAGGCCAGCAAGGAATCTAAAGGTGATTTAGTTATATGCAGATAGTAAGCAAGGACCTGTCAAAGGAATGACTTATCCTTTCCCTACTCCTGCCTTTTAGACGCCAACTACTTCTCTGAGAAGGATAAAACAGGGTCTGGTGACAATTCCTAACAGCTGATTGAGACAGAAGAATTTATGTACCATTGTTATAAGCATCTCTTGCTATGAATTTAGTCTTTTCTTGATCCGGGTCTTGGCATGTGGATTTTCTTCTATCACATTCTAACCAACTAAGCTAGCTGATTATAAATCAGTTTTCTACTGATCCTCATTATCAACTTCTCATCTATTTCCCAAATCACATTTTGTACTTTCTAGCACATATTATAAGGATTATATTAATAGTTTCATGACTTGATCATCATACTTTTTTCATATTTTGGAATGAAATACATGCTACTTCTATTATTTCTACCTTGGTAACAATTCTGACAATAAGAAATGACATTAGAGAATATGTCTTTACTCATGGATATTATTGAACCATCTTATAATTAAGAGCACAAAATTCACGTGACTACTATATAATGTGGTGTAATCACAAAAAACTACATTTCTCTAGTACTTTACAATTTATACTGATTACAATTTCACATTATTTTACAACCTTCTATATCTCCTCTTTGAGATAAAGGAGGGAAAGAGGCTGTTATTATCATGCCCATTTTATGCTTAAAGAAACTGAGACTCTGAATATGCCTGTTGCTTGGTGGTACTAGTCTCTATCTTTTCTACTTCTCTTTAAAGGTAAATAAAGAGGAAATTAACATTTGGTGAGCATCTATGATGTGTTAGGCAGCATGTTAGAAACTTTTCATATGTAATATCTTTAGCAACTTGCCCAGATTCCAATTGCTAGAAAGTCTTGAATTTGACTCCCTTCTTTTCTTTCTTTTTCCATCCTGAACATAATGACAGGTCATCGGAACAAATGTCCCATCAACACCTTTGATTCTCCTTGAACTTCAGCATTTTCATCATATTTACTTAGCAAAATCCAGCTCACAACACTGTTTTAATGTACTGTCTCTGCTTCTATACTTAGGCATTAGGTTTGTTGCTTAAGAAAAACTGTGCAACCACAAATCCATGTTTTCAAAATGCAGCTTTGCCCTGACTCTTTAATTTATTTTTGGCCAGTTCCTTCTCTGTCCTCTTCCACAGTTATTCCACTATTCATGACTCACATTGCATTCTTAGCAGATGGTCAGAATCCCTTTACATCACAAAAATTAAGCTATCAGTCATGATCTTCTTCAGCTTCCAGAATGCCTAACTATAAATTTAAATATAATAACCACATATGCTTCTCTCCTTCCTTTCTCTCTTCTAGTCTCAGAGGATATATCCCCACTCCTATTCTAGAATAAGTCATTTGTTTTTTTGAATAAGAATTCTTATTCTCAGAATTCTTGGTATTCCTTGTTTTATCCCGTCATGCACCCTAACCTGCTTGGTCCCCAAACAAGCTAAAATCTCATATTTTGAGAAAAAAAAATATGCTACTCTTAGCCTTAAGACTTCTCTGTTAACATAAAGCTCCCCCTTTCCCTATTGCCAACCAAACCCAGAAAAAATCCTAGTCTACAGTCATTATATCTTGAATTTACACGCAACTCACTGAAATGTCATTGTCTTTCCCTCACTTCAATTCTGAAAATTCTTTTCCTAGAGCAACTACATGTATCAGCAGTATTATTCTCAGCCCACTGCTTTTCTGACTCTGTGCAATTCTCTGTTGAAGCAAAGAGGTCCAGAATTAGAACTATACTGGGTTCCCACTTATGTAGAAAAGTTTGTGCAAATATCTTTTTCTCTTATTCTCTAGGCCAGGCAATTTCAGAGTCCTTTATGCCTCTTTCCCCTTCTCCCAGGAATTTTCCCTCACTTTTATCCTTCTTAATATGTAAGATTTATAACCCTCCTCCTTCCTCTCCAATGAATCAATCATTGAGAGCTGTCAATATTACCTCCTAAATACTCTGGAGTATGTCATCTATTTTCTAGTTTTATTACCAGTTTCCAAGTGCTAAAGTGACACTTCACAACTTTTACCCAGACCAATGGTTCTCCACCGGAATAACTGAGCCCCCAGGGAATTTTTGGAAACTCTGAAGACATATCTGTCACACCTGAGGATGGAGAGTAGGTACTTTTGAATCTAGTAGGTAGAAGCAAGGATGCTGCAAAACACTCTATAGACACAGACCAGGCCGCTATACTCCAGAGAACTATCTGGACCCAACTATTAATAGTGCCAAGGTTTAGAAAACTTTACGTTGTCTATGGCAACAGCCTCTTGGCAGGACTCTCTTCTTTCAGTTTTATCACCCTTAAGTCCATCATATATAAAACACCCCTAGAGTGAGTTAACTAAAACAAGGGTTCCCAAACTCTGAACTGAGGACCAGTACCAGACTGTGTGGCCTGTTAGGAAGCTGGCCATATAGCAGAAGGTAAGTGGCAAGCAAAGCTTCATCTGTATTTGCATCCATTCCCCAGCACTAGCATCACCACCTCAGCTCCATCTCAGATCATCAGGCATTAGATTCTCATAGGAGCACCAGTCCCTGGTGCTAAAAAGGTTGGGGACTGCTATTCTAAAACAGAAGTTGGTCCATACAATCGTCCTGCTTGCAATCCTTCGATCCTTTCCATTCTCCTCTAGAATAAAACTCACCCTGGGCAGTTCCTTACTTAAATCTCATCATTTTCTGACTCCCCTTACTTTTTACTATCCAACAATAAGGAAGTGTTTTTTAATTTCTCACGCAGTTTGGGGCTTTCCTATGTGTGTCTGTGCTGTTTCTCTCTTTGAAATGCCTTTTGTTTCCTACTCTCCCTTACCCCTTTAACTCTTTCTTACTCTTTAAGACTGAGCCCACACAACATTTCCTTCAAGAAACCTTCTTCTAGTCCTTCTTCTAGTCCTTCTTCCCCCTGCATACACTGAGCTATAAGCCTCTTCTCTGTATTTTCAAAAATAATATACCAAAGGGAGTTTAATATCAGGCTTATTATACTGCAAATAAATTTTTTGTTTTTGATCCATCTCCATTTAGATTAAGTTATCTGAGGGAAAGTCTGTGAGGACAATATATTGTACATATTTTTAGTATGGCACATAGTAGTTGTTTGAAAAAATAAATTAATTTTTTGAATATTTAAATAAATCAATGATTTGAATATTAACACATTGACATAAGTGCTTTAATCCTGACAAAGTTTTTTCACTTGCAAAATTCTATTTGATTCTTACAATTCTATCACAGAATGTACCTGGTATAGACATAACAATAATAGTTTTCCATATTATTAAACTGGGACTCAGAACTTGAAGTCCCAGAGTGACTGGTTTATAAGTGGCAGGAGTCACATTGGAATCCAGATCTTCTGGTATCATATCCAGTGTTTTTCCCAGCATTGCAGAATAGGTGACCTCGCGCGTGTGTGTTCGCACACACACACACACACACACACACACACAAACACACACTCTTCACACACCTTCATACATACACATATTTGTGCATGCATATATGTATTTGTGAAGGGATGTGTGTATACAATTGTTTTCTTGTTCATAGCATTCATTGCATTCCCAGCTTATCCTAAAATACTCTGGAAAATAGTTAACTTGTCACATATTCAAAAGAGAAGAGATACAGAGAATAACAAATGATAAAAATTGGTAAGTCATCTATATTTAGTTTGGCTTACTCAGAGACACATTCTTATATTTCACTTACTATCTTCCTGCAAACACTATAACCACAGGACCTGAGACAAATAAACAAGAGGGGACACCTGAACCTCACAAACATTGTCAAAGCCTCTCAGAGATATTTAAACATTGCTTATGTGAAAGTTTTATATCTTTAACAAGGTACTATTTATGTGAATAACTGATTAAACTTTCATTCAAATATCAAGCAATAATATGATATCTAGTTCCTAAACAAAACAAAACAAAAAAGCCTTTCATTTTATGACAAGATGCATTAAATAGATATTTTTCCTTATATGAACTCACCATTGGTACTCATTAGATTCAAAAGTACAATTACACAAAGGCACGATGCTGGAGAGGTATTGTCAGATCTTTCTGGTATAGAAATAGACCTGCATACAATATTTGAAGAAGATAATTTGATTTTTAAAACCTGATTAGGTCAGTAAACTGCTAAAAGAAGCTTTACGAGTTTACTCTAATAAATACATTAAAGCATCATAATTTGCTGAAAGCTTCAGCAATATTAACTGAACATAGACTTCTTTGGGGCATAATAGTACATGTAATAATAAAAACTTCAAGTACTTGAAACAAATGTAATTAGTGGGAAACATTTTATTTTAAAATAAATTTATTTGATTATTATATTTACCTGAGGTGTCAAAGGCTGTTTAGTACCTTATGTGTTATGTTTTTATTTCTCATGTAGACTAAGAAATAAAACCGTCACTGGTTGTAAAGAAAAATAGGTCAATTAATCAAGAACAAAATGTTTCTCTGTAGGCAGAGATGGTACGTTCCTGGTTTTTAAGGATGTGTCTCAAATCCTAAATTTATCTCCATTGAAATAGTTTGAAACATAACTTTCCCAATTTTCCAATGTTCTAAAAATTCCATTAATTGTTCTTATTAGAATTCTTCTATAATTTTTACTTCTAAAAACATATCAAGTAAAAATTTTAATTTAAGCAAGCCCATTTTAAGAAAATCTTGCATATTAAGTCTCATATATAAAACTCAGATATGCTAAAGGATATTTGAATTAGAAAAGAATTCTCACTTGGCAAAATAAAACCACATAAAGTTAATTCTAAAAGCATTTAAGTTTGTAATTACAAAAATTTAATGTTAGACATTTTTAGGATACAAGTGTTTTACAAAATAAAATGCCTATATCTGTTAACTTCTTCCCATGCTCAGAGGTTGAAGTATTAAATACAGCAATAGATTTGATACAATTCAAAATGGCTTCAAAACATAGTAATTCATTTTTAGCATTCTGAATATGCTAAGAGTCTGTAGCCTATGCCAAGTCTTATGACACTGAGAAGTGGTGGCTAAGCGAATATTTAATTCAACTATTTCCAAAACTAACATCCATAAGCAGGAATAAATCTCGTCAATGGTATGAGTTGGTGGGATAAGACAAAGCATTTCATACTAAAAGGTAATGTGTGATGCTGAAAATTCAGGGAAATATGTTGAAATATTATCTTAGAAACAAAGAAGTTGGTATACTAGTAACATGGTTTACTGTGCATTTATTCACTCATTCAATAAGCTTTTACTAAGCACTTGCTCTCTTTCAGACACTGTTCTAGTTAGATGTTAACCCATTTCCTATTTAGAAAAAAAGGGCAACTTGCCACCAGCATTAATTAATTTTACATAAACACAGTCTTTGAGGCCGAAGCAAATCTGACTGCTTTTCAATGTGAGAATAAAATATAAAAACTGTTCTTGGAGTTAGTTCTAAACAAAACTTGTCTCTAATCCTAATGTAACAAATGTATACATAAATCGAATTCATCAAATGAATCTTCATCTAACAACTGTTCTAGAATGATGTTGACATCATGTGTAGGAATGTTAAATTTTCTAGGATTTGACATTTTCAGTGATTGAGAATTACTATATTTTGTAAGTGGAAATACCACTACTAAAAACAGAATGCTATAAATGGAATGATGTCATTTGTTTCCAAAGACTATGGATATGTCAGAGTAATGTGAAAACTATAATAAAAGCAAGACATTTCATAGCAAACTAAGGGGGCAAGGTTAGGACTGCAATCCGCGAGTTATCTCGGGGTAAACGCTGCAGCTGTAAGTGCTCACAGTGAGTATTCTCAGGGCAAATGAGGAATGAGCTAAGGCATAATACTGCATAAGATAGAACTACTCCCTCAGTGAGGTCTCAGTGCAGTGGAGGAGGCAGATAAATTGCAACCCCATGGTAAGGCCTAAAACAAATGCATGAATAAAGAACCATGGGACCACTGGGACAGAAAACTATGCATCAAGGAGTTGAAGTTTCTTTTCAAGAGGTGGTGAGTTTTGAGCTGAGTTTTAAAGAATGAGAATAAATGTTCCAAAGATATAATGAACAGTAATTTGGATTGTAGAAATAGCATGTACAGAGGCACGGAAATATGTTAAGTCTGGAAAATTATGTTCTATGTGCCAGGAATGAGATGGTGGTGTGGATTAAAAGGAAGAAAATAAAAAATAGGGCCAAAGAGGTAGCTCAAGTTAGATTATGAGATTTTATACATCAAATGAATTGACATTATTGCATTTTCACACATGAATAAAAGCTCAACACTCACCTATGAGGAAAATGGTGAGTGGAGAGATGTGAGGAGGGGTATATATACATATATATACGTATATATATATATATATATATGTATATATATATACGTATATATATATATGTGTGTGTGTGTGTGTGTGTGTGTGTGTGTGTGTGTGTGTGTGTGTGTGTGTGTGTGTGTGTATTAAAGAAAATATGGTATTTGTTTTAAGAAAATATGGTATTTGTTTTATAATTTCTTCCAGGTCAGCATAACATGAAACAGGTCTATGCTAAACAGGTCCTTGGTGGTCAGCTTTATCATTTAGTGCATTAACATTTACTACCTCATTTCACAATCAAACATAGATTGTCTCTTGCTCCCTCTTCTATTGTTGCCTTGAGCTGTTACGGAAATGCAATATTTTATTTTTTGAACTGTCTTTCTGTCTCTGCAATTATTATGGTAACTCTCTGAAAGCACAGACTGCCATATACCATTTTTATTTTTCACAACTAACACACTTACATTAGAACATACTGGCCTCATCATTTTAACTCTAAGTCTAATGTTAATAAGTTCTAGGAGAGTAACTTTCTTGACATAAAACTTGTATATTTAAAACTATCTGATGATTTTTGAAAAAGAGCCCTTGCAACAAAATAAATAATAGTATTGAATTATAACAAATAGAATAAAAAAATCCATGAGTCTATATTTAAATTCATGATATAAACAAATAAGGGAGAAGGGGCAACTCATTCTAACTGTGGAACTCAATTACAAAATTGAAAGTAACGACGGAAATAGAAAATTACCATTAGGCAATCATCACAGAAATAATTGTTGCAAGAAAGAATCATCAATGGATGCTAAAAATAGTGGGCAAAGGTATGATGAATAATGGAATGTTTGCATAGTCTCAGAGTATCTCCCCACTTACTATTTAAAAAGAGGAAAATAGTAACTTTACAATGGTGAAACTTAGAAGATAGCACCTTCACCAAGTGATCCAAGTTACGATCACCAATAATGTTATATCGACATCACACCTCCTGTGAGCATAGACTGCTCTCAATGCATCATATTATTTGTGACATTCTAGACAAAAATGTATAACCTCAATACAATTATGAGAGAGACTCATAATTGATTGACCAATACTCTTCAAAAGCATATAGGTCATAAAAGACAAAAATTGAACAACTGTCATAATTGGGAGAAATTAAGAATAGCTAAGTGCAATGTGGCAGTTGTCCAGAAGAAGGGCACTTAGTGGAACAATTGGCCAAATCCTAATAAGGTCCATAGTTTCATCATTAGATTGCTTCAATATTAATTTCCCAGTTTCTATAACTGCGCTATGGCTATATAATATGTTAACTTTAGGGGAATCTGGGTGAAAGCAATGAGGGAACTGTCTAGACTATTTTTGTAACTGTTTTTACATCTAAAAATATTTCAAAATAAAATGTTTTTTAAAATATGTAAATGGGCTCTTGTCATAGATTGAATACAAACCCTCAAGCAACTATATTTTCTTGACAACTGCAATGAGGTTATCTAACTTTCACTTTGCAATTATTTAAATGAAATCTTCACATTCATCAGGATGATATAATATAAATGCATTGATAATTAACATTCTCCCATAGAAGCAGAGTTTTCTAGTTGGAGATTTACTCTCTTATTCTACTAACAAAGATGTTCATAGTTAGTGTAATACATAGAATTTAGGGGAAATGAGAAAATAATAAAACTTAAAAGGCAGAAAAGTCTGTAATCAATAAAAAATATTATTAATTTATAAATATGTATTGAGCACCGGTGTGCTAATTATTTTACCAAGATAAAGAAGTAGAATACATAATCTTGTATAGTCGAGACCTTTATTATCTAGTCCAGAAGACAAGATGAACATGTACAAAGCAACAGCTCATGTTACAGTGAATCTTATTTCCCACTCTTGGTAGTTCCACAAGAAGGCACTTCCACTGGAACACTCTTGGCTACCATATTAGTTACCACAGACTATCATAACAAAATACCACAGACTGAGTATTTTGTATTTGCTCACAATTCAGGAAATTGGAAGTCCAAGATCAAAGTATCAGCAGGGTTGGTTTCTCCTAAGGCCTCTGCCCTTGGCTTGCAGAAGGCTGCTTTCTCATTGTGTCCTCACATGGCCTTTCTTTTGTGTATTTGCATCCTTGGTGTCACTCTCTCATTTCTTATAAGGATATCAGCCCTATTGGATTAGGGCCCCATCCTTATGAACTCATTTAACTTTAATTACTTCTTTAAAGGTCTTACCTCTAATTACAGTCACATCGGAGGTTAAGGCTTCAATATATGAATTGGGAAGGGGACAAAATTCAGTCCATAAAAGCTATCTTAGAAGAAGACTGACTCCTTTCTTAATTTCAGGGAAGTACTGAGCAAGTACAGCTCAGCTCAGCCCTACCTTTCTCTGTTCTTCAGTTCTGCCTAGCTGCAAGGAAGGTGCATTCTCATCTGCTCTGCTGCCCAAGTAGTAAACTTACAAAGAAAGTCTCTGCCCCTTTAAATTGTTACACATGTGGGGAAGTAGGATCTTTGTGACCAGGTAAATAAGTCTGATTAATTCAGTGTAAAATATTAGCAAACCCACTATGCCAAAGCTCTCCTCCATAAAGTTTTATCAGGTAAAGAAAAAAAAATAAGTCATTATCAAACTCTTCCCAAAAAATAGAAGAGAGGAGAGAACACTTCCAAACTCATTTTATGAGCCCAACATTACCCTGATACCAAAAGCAGACAAGAACACCACAAGTAAGGAAAATTACAGGCCAGTATCCCTGATGAACATAGATACAAAAACCCTCCATAAAACTTTAACAAACCGAATTTGACAATACATTAAAAAATCATCCACCATTATCAAGTGGGATTTATTCCAGGGATGCAAAGATGGTTTAACACTTACAAATCAATCAATATGATATGCATTAACAAAATGAAAGGTAAAAATCATATGATCATCTCAATAGATACAGAAAAAAAATCACTTAACAAAATTCATAATAAAAACTCTCAACAAAATTGGTGTCAAAGGAATGTACCTCAACATAATAAAGACCATATATGACAAGCCCACAGCTCACTTTGAACTAAA
The DNA here is from genome assembly GCA_004027375.1 of Macroglossus sobrinus. NCBI lineage: Eukaryota > Metazoa > Chordata > Mammalia > Chiroptera > Pteropodidae > Macroglossus > Macroglossus sobrinus. Next base: position 625,841 of record PVKZ01000668.1, on the reverse strand, counting down.
CAGTGAAAAGCTAAAAGCTTTTCCTCTAAGAACAAGAACAAGATAAAGATGCCCACTTTTACCATTTTTATTTAGCATAATACTGGAGGTCTTAATCAGCAATTACAGAAAAAAAAAAGTAATAAAAGGAATCCAAATCAGAAGAGAAGAAGTAAAATTGTCTCTATTTGAAGATGACAAGATATAATATTTATAAAACCCTAAAGAATCTACCAAAAACTATTAGAAATAAGTGAATTTAGTAAAGTTGAGGATACAAAATCAAAATACAAAAATCTGCTGCGTTTCTATATCCTAACAACAAATATCAGAAAGAGAAATTAATTTATAATTTTATTTACGATTGCATCAAAAAGAATAAAGTACTTTGGAATAAATTTAAGCAATGAGATAAAAGATCTGTACACTGAAAACTGTAAGACATTGATGAAAGAAATGGAAGAAGACACCAATAAATGGAAATCTATTCCATGTTCATGGGTCAGATAATTATTATTAATAGAATGTTAACATCACTCATAGCAATCTAGAGATTCAATGCATCTCTATACAAATTACATTGGCATTTTTCACAGAAATAGAAAAAATTGTCTTAAAATTTGTACAAAACAACAAAAGACCTCAAACAGGTGCCATACTTTCTGATTTCAAACTATAATACAAAGCTGCAGTAATCAAAACAATATTGTATTGGCAAAAAAACAGACACATAGATCAATGGAACAGAATAGAAGTCTCAGAAATAAACTCACACAGAAGCAGTCAATTATTTTATGACAAAGTGGCCAAGAATACACAATGAGGGAAGTGAGAGTCTCTTTAATAAATGATGGAGGAAAAACTGGACAACCACAGCAAAAGTATAAAACCGGATCACTATTTTACACTACACACAAAAATCAACTCAAATTAGATTAAAGATTTGAATGTAAGACTTGAAACCATAAAATTTCTAAAAGAAAATATAGAACATAATCACCTTAACATTGGTCCTGGCAATTATTTTTTTAATTTGACACCAAAAGCAAAGGTGACAAAAGTGAAATTTAAACAAGTGGTACTACATCAAACTAAAAACCTTCTGCAAAGCAAAGGAAACCATTAACAAAATGAAAAGGCAACTGTCAGAATGAAAGAAAATATTTGAAAATCATATAAGGAGTTAATATACAAAATAAATAAAGAACTCATACAACTAAATAGCAAAAAATTTCAAACAATCTGATAAAAAAAAAATGGTCAGAGGAAACAAACATGTTTTTGAAGATACCAGTGCCCAACAGGCAGAAGAAAAAGTGCTCAATATCACTAATCATCAGGTAAATACAGTTCAAAACCACAATGAGGTTTTACCTCACATCTGTTAAAATGACTATTATAAAATAAGACAAGAGGTAACGAACTCTAGTGAGAATATGAAGAAAGGGGAATTCTTGTTCACATTGGTAGGGCTATAAATTGGTGCAGCCACTGTGGAAAATAGTAAGGAGATTCCTCAAAAAATTAAAAATGGATCTATCGATGACCTGGCAATTCTACTCTTGGGTATGTATCTAAAGGAAATGAAATCGCTATCTTGAAAAGATATTTCATCCCTCCCCACCCCTGTTCACTGTGACATTACTTACAATAGCAAAGACATTGTATACAATGGAATACTATTCAGCCATAAAAAGAAGGAAATCCTGCCATTTGTGACAATAGGGATGGTCCTTGAGGGCATTATGCTAAGTAGAATAAGTCAGACAGAGAAAGACACTGTATGATCTCATTTATATGTGGAATCTAAAAACAACAAAAGCATAGATACAGAGAAGGTGGAGGGGAACCAAATCTAAGATTTTGATCTCTGTCTGCCGCTCCCTGTGCCTATCTCTCAATCAATTCTATATTTGAGTAGGGAAATGAAGTACTGTTTGGTTGGTCTCCTAGCGTCATACTTCGCATTTACATATCTCATCTCTTATTCAAGACAGTATGATTTAATAGTTCTTATAAACCATTTTGCTACAAAACATTTAAATACCATTTCAGCAAAATGGCTTTCTGCAACTCAATGTTTTATTTTATAAAACAGACAAGTAAATAATTATTTAATCTCAATGAAACACTTGCTTCACATTTGGCTATTAATTTCAAATTAGAGTCACAAATAATGAAGTAGATAATCAAACTCATTTTTACCACAATTTTTGTTTTATAGATGTGGATTATATCAAAATGTCATGAAATTTAGATGCTATTTCAGTAATTGTATTTGTACATCTCTTTTTTAATATTTCATATGTTTAGCACTATTTCTGTAAACCAAACTCATTAGCTTAATCAGAACTACTGATATCAAATGCAAATGAGTCTTTCCTTCAATGGTGATAAAATAGGAATTGAGAAGGCAACAATAGTATCAAGTATATGCTTTTGCACACGGTAAGTATATATATACTTTACACACAGATATGAATGCTTTTTACTTTAAAATAAATGTCAAAAAAACTGAAAATAATCCTTACCTCATTTATTTAAGACACCAATGTCCCATACTACAACAGTTACAACTGATTTGTTATGTCATCAGTATTCATAGTATCATGCTACATAGTTTTCACATGTCTTGTGAACTTTGTCAAACTAATCTGCGTGGATAGCTATGAAACATAATCTATTTCTGAATTACCCATTTGTTAGTGTTGAGACATAGGAAGAATCTTTTGGCGATAATTAACAAGGTATGCCCATGCATATTAGCACATAAAGATTAAATTTTTAACACTCAACTTCATTTCATGCTGAAACAAATCCTATTGTGCTAACTCTATGCTAACCTATGGCATCTCATTCATTATTACCTAATTAACCTCCTAATAGCCACATCATAGGAGTTCGTGTCTATAATTATTTTAGATATTGGTTTTAAAGGCTATTAAAAATGCAATCATATGTATTTCTAAAATCTATTTGAGAAGCCAAATTCTTGTGATTTACACAGAAGAAAATACTCTGTCTGTTGGATATTGTGTTGGAGCATGTCATTCATTTCTTAGAGTTTCCATTTTTATCTATGTATTAAATACCCAAATTGCATGTTGAAAAGAAAAGTAGTAAGACAATATTCATGGATATTTGAAAGAAAAAGTTCAGTAACTAGTAATAACTACCTAAAATTTACTGTTTTATATTATCTTTTTTAAAAATGCCCAAATAGGAGTAAAAGTTTTGGAAACAAAACTCCGAGAACAATTGAAAAAATGAGATCATTTATAAATTTCAACACAATGTCCAGAAAGAGAAGTTATCTATGAGAATCATACATTATCAAAATTCAAAACTCATTATATTCATGATAATCTGTAGTTTATGTATACATTTCTTTTGACATCCTCTTTCCACTCAAATTATACAGATGCTATTTGAATTTTTAAATCTGACTAATGAGCCTGTACTTGTTTTTCAAAATAAAAAAACTTTGCAACTAGAACAAATGGCCAGTTTTCTGTTTCCCCACAAGTGAAATACAAGACTGGCATTCCTATAGAAAAGTACCGGTGATGGAAAACGCTAACCAGGCCTCAGTGAGTCGCTGCTACTGCACAGCTCACCACTAGATGTCCTGTGGACTAAGCAAGAAGAACACTGGTGCATATATTTGCATTCTTATCCTAGCAGTGGGTGTTTCTGATTTTAATAATGTAGCTCTGGATTTCTAAAATAGCTGGTCAACCTTTTTCTGCTACATTTTCTATTGACAGAGGCAAAAAAAGTACAGCGATATAGGTTATGCAATGAAACCCAACATGCCATTTGTCGTGCTTACAAATAATTACAAAAGTATGACTGAAATATTTAAACTCAGAATCTGTAGTAATAAGGAAAGAACACACACACACACACACACACACACACACACACACACACACACAAATATAATTCCCTTGCTGCAAAGACAGATCTTTTAATTAAGCTCCATTTTTTTCAGTTAGCAGGCTCAACACACTATCTTGTTATAGATTCCTTTCTTTTCTGAGAAGGGTAATACATTGGGTATCACAAAACAATTAAAGTTTATTCAGAGAAATTGTTCACATGTGTTGTCTTCCATGACTGCTAAGCAAATTAAAGTTGAAATTTTACTGTCTGTCAATTTGGGCGATTACAATGATAAATTTGTGAAGTACAGAAGGTATTTAAAAGCAGTGTGATGCCTTTCTAAAATTTCACCTCCTAACAAGGCATTAAAGTACCTGCAGATACCAATAATGTGTGCCAAAGTATAATGTGAAAGGGTGTCTGTAGCTCCAATTGTTTGAGTATGGCACTCAGTATGGGAAAAGCTGGCAATGCACCCACTCAAATCCCCAATGTTGTCAGAAAAGGAAATGGAGGAATAAGCTGTTCTCAATTGTGCTTGGAGAGAACCCCACAGAGATAAGGGCAAACAGCAAATGCCTTCCCTGGCAGCACTGTGACATGCTGGCAGGACAGGAACCTTGATATGAATGCCAAGGCTGAGGATAAACACCAAGGTCTATAATTTTTTAAATCTAGTCTTTGTAGAATTCGATTAGATATGAAAGCCATTTTTGAGTGGAAAAATAAAAGTGGATGACAATGATTTAAAGTTTTTAGAAACATTGCAATTCTGTATGCAGAAAATAAATTTCAAGTGTCATTGGCCTCCCTGGGCATGTATCTGCTCTATTAGGTGGTGCAAAATTATTTTATCAGACATATGGAGGCCACAAATCCAAGCTGACTAAATGAGATTTCAAGAGAAAGTCACCCTGTAATCTCAGGAAATAAGAGGTCTCCTTTTACCTAAATGACTGAAATGGAACTCTTCCAAACAATTGTCTTTGTTTTCTTCCTTGGCTAGCTTGCTTTCCCTGTAGCATCCTTAAACTATTTCCACAGTAGCTACAGGCAGTGACAAAGGAAAAAGACAGGATGAACTGCAAACTTTCTCAGCTTCACTGAGAAGTACCTCAGGAGTAAGGCAGTGATCCTCCTTTAGCACAACCTGCGGCTGCCACAAATGAGGCACCTTTCACTGGCACCGAGAGCCAAGAGGTCCTGCTTTAAAGTGACTTTTCTGAATCACTTTCCTGCTTCTAAGATCTTTGAGCTGCTGATTTCTAAGGGCCAAAGAGAAGAAACTGGAAGGCAGAGAAAGAGGGGATGGGGAATACAGATTCATTCTTTCATTCGACAAATATTCATTGTGCATCTAAGTGTGGTACGTTATCAAAGTTGATACTGTACTCCCTTGCATTGGTGCAGAACAATGAGAATTAGAGGAGAACCCCCCCCAAAAAAACAATTTCTGAACTTGATAACTCAAGGACAAAAAAAGGAATACTAAAATACTAGGTTAGGAGAGATGTTAAAAATTTTGATTCTTCTATGTGTATAGGTCCAACACTTAAGTGGACACACACTTTCCTGTCTCCATTCCTTTGCTATCTCTCAGAAAACCACCATTTCATCTTTGCTTGTTGAACCTTTATCTATTTTCAAGGCCCATTTTGCATGCTAACTCTTATGTGGAGCTTTTTTGTATTTACTCATCTCCTTATAATTTATATCACATTTTAACAATGATAATTCCTAGTTGACACTTCTTTACAATTGATTTTATTTCATCATATATTAATTAAATTGTTTTGCCTCATAAATAAATAGTAATGTCCTTAATGATAGGTCAATTTTACAAAGATTTGTACTAAATAAACTCTTGCTGGGTATTTGTTGAGTGAATTTGCTTGCTTATGGTTTTACAGAGTTGCAGCAATGCTTACAAACATGCAGTCACATACTGGGCCACTCCATCACTCTGTTTCTCAGTTGATATGCGAATTAACTATTTCACATGATGACCAAAGCACTTTTCCAAATGTGATATTGATTATATATACATATATATATATATATATATACATATATATATGTATATATGTGTATATATATACACACACATATATATTTAAATAAATATATTAAATAAATATATATTTGTTTATTTATTTAATCTAATATATATATTTAATCTAGACTAAATCTAGATTATTTATTGATAGTACTTTTGTCTTTGAGAAGAACTAGAGGACAAAATGTAGTAATCATTATTACTTTAAAGTGATTTCCAAGGTTCATTTTTAAATGGTGACTTGTTCAGGTTCTAATTTTTAAGTAACAAGAATTTTAGTTAAAGCCAATTTGTTTAAAATGGTGACACTTTAAAATGTCAAGAAATACTGAGTCCAGCAAAAAAAGTCATGAAATCTGTAAAAAAAAAAAAAAAATTAAACCTGACCAACAGTTCTTATATCATTAAGTGATAAACTGGTCAGATTGCACCATGGTTGATTTTATTTGATAAGTTAAGATAACTGAAAATATCAGACTCATGGAAAATTACTTGTGTTATTTAGTCAAATATAATTATGTGATGATATACTTTGTTGTTCAATTACCAGCCCTCATAAATATAACGTGAGTCACCCTATTTCAGTTGATCTGAATGAATTCCAAATTATTATAACACTTTGTTTCTTTCATAGAAATTATAGCAACTTTTAATTGTTTCTGTTTTTGTTGTCTTCTTAATTAGACTTAAATTCCATGATGGTAAGGACCATATCTGTTTTTCTCATTGCTATTTTCCCAATGCTCTCTATAAGACATGTAGAGTAGCTATTCAGTTAATGTTTTGTGAATGAATGAATAAATGGATGCATGGGTGGATGAATGGATGGATAGATGGATGTATTTATGTATTCGATGGATGAATGAAACAGCAAAACTAAAACAATATAGATTCTCAATGCAGTTTATATCTATTAAATATGGGAGAGAACAGTTAAAAAGTAAAAAATTCAGCCAATCAACCAATTCTTAGGTCATCCCTCTACCAAATAAATCATTTAATTATTTTATTGAATAATATACTTTGAGTTTTTATCAACCAACTCCATGGAGAAATGAACCTCTAAAAAGCCAGGCTATATCTGAAAACATAAATGCCAAGACCTTTTAGAAATTTTAATGCAAACAATATGTTCATATAGTCATATTGGAATTTTATGCTTATAACAAAATCAATATTTCTGTATTTTCAAAATTTCATCTTTACTTTGTCTATAAATCTCTAATTACAAGGATTAAGCACGCACACACACACACACACACACACACAGATACATACATAGAATGGATATTAGCTTGGGACATAAAGGCAGTGAGTTAAGCAATATAAAACACCTTTTTCTGAATTAAAATGGCATCCTAGATTCTACAGTAGAAAAAAACAATCTATTTTAAAAATACAAAATTTCAGACATGCCTATGGTTGTTTGTCTTATTGTTTCTTATTTATGAATTGTGGAAAGTTCACTAGAGCAATATTTAAATAGAACACCATAAAAAAGATGCAGCACATTTAATTCTGTACTTCATATTTGTACCTAGTTTTAGATGAACAGTGAAGTATTTTGTATACTAAAAATAGAAAATCCAATAGAGAAGCTATTAGTAAGCAATTCTCTGTTTTTGCATATTTTCTGTTTTCTGCAACAGAGTTGTTTTTCTTTCTATTTTATGGAGAAGGAAAAAAAACTCAAAGCATAAAACTGAAGCATATCCTTTGTTAACATAGTAGGTACTTCTCAGTATTCCCTTTATGATGTCTAGATTTCCAAAAGTGATTTTATTCTTTTTGCAAGTGAAAATTGGGGAAAAAAATAGAAAATGTAATATGAATTATTATATTTTAATGCGATGTTCTACTTCTCTTTTTGTAGTTTTTGAAGTTTTTGTCTTCCTTCATTAAACATTTAATAAATCACCACCAGTTTTGTGACAGATTTTAACCACAACACAAACAGCAGGAGGTTTAAACCCAGCTCAGTTCATATAGGCATATAATATCAGTGTCTACATCATCATGCCCCGTGGGCATATTGGCAGAACAACCAATGGAAGGTAAGCTTTTTCCGACAAAACTTCGAAAATAAAATTTTTTTCTTTTATCTTACTACAAATCAATTGGAGCCCTTACAGCAAAATCCTATAAAATAACTTCAAACACCACTTCTTAGTCTAAAATTTGTATTATGGCTATAACTCTTTGAAGTCTTATGACTGAAGTTTGGAGAAAAATGATTTAAGTGCTATCTGCTAGACATCAGAGCTTCGAAAATTCTCTCAAGTTTTTTTTTTTTTTGACACATAAACTACTATCCACTGTATGTTTTTAGAATTTTTTCTTGCTTTTAACCGCCTAACCCAGTTTGATTGATAAAAGTTATTTAACTGCAGTTTATCTGATTGAATTAATACCCTTTAAAGGTTCACCAACTTGCAATTGATTATTTTACTTTATCGGGTGCTTTTTTTTCACTCTGCTAAAGTTTGGGGTTTTTTTGTTTTGTTTTGTTTTTTAAGAACTTCCAGAATCTCAAGCATGTTGACTTTAAGTTTTAAAAATCACTAGAGAAATTCTAAAATATGGGCTAAGGGCATCTATGATTCCTCCTTGGAAGTTAAATGTTAGAACTGCAAAGTTTTCTAATTGAAAAGTCTCTCTTACACTGAGGATGATGAGGACAAAGAAGCCTCTGCAGAGGGCACGAGACCGACCAGGCATCCCCAGCAATGGGTGAGAAGGTGTTGTCAGGGATTCAAGTTGCTGCATTCTTCCAAACAGTCTCTAGAAACTAGAGCAGAGAACTTTGCAAGCTTAAATGTCTTCAAACAAGATACGGAAAAAGTTTATTTTGAAAAAGAAAAAATTCTATTCAACAAATTCTTAGGAAATAACCACCTTATGCAAATATCTCTATGAGATATTATGTTGGTTGGGGTATGCAAAAATTTTACAAAAATCAAAAAGAGCCCCTAAACACAACAGACTGCTTTTGACTCGAAGTCTTAGCTGAAAACATTGAGATTCCTTTGACTTTTTTATCCCAGTGTCTCCAAAGAGTATTTCTGGTTGACTCTATTTTAAAAGAAAATGGTGCTTTGCAAAGTCCAAAGTAATTAATATAGTAATATAATATACATTATAAATTATCATTTCATATTCACAGTGACCTAACATTTATTAAAAATTCTGGGACAAAAAAAATTTACATTGTATCAGTGCTACTCAAATGCAGGTTTGCAACAAGACAAGGAACTTGCATCAAAAAGTACATCAATGCACTGCTTTCTTCATGGAGAAAGTTTTGTTACCAAAACTAACAAAATAAATGTGAGCTGAGCTCAACAGTGTGAATAGTGATGTACTTGATTTGTATACATTCTAGAGTCAGCTCTTATCTCATTTCAGATCAGTAACAGTTTAAGGACTAGTAACTTGTCCACAAATCTTTTTTTATGTAACTTTACTCTTCATAACCCAGTTTTATAATCATCTAGATTCATAATCATCTAGAGCAAAAGAAATGGCAAAATCAGAAGACAGAAACAAAAGTAAAAATTACTGGGTAGATGTTGTGGGGGGGAAAGTCATGAAATATAGGAATGTGAGAAGAAATGAAGGGGCTCTGTTTTACATATTCAGGGAATGAAATCAAACATATTACCCATCTTCAATGGAATGCCTTTTAAGAAGTATGCCTTTTGTGATTTACATTATGTGATTTACAAAGAATTGGCCAGAACGAAACAAACAGAACTGAATAATAAACACAAACATCTCCAAGAACAATGAACTCAAAACCACAGAGCTACTTCAATGGGAGTGTGTGGGAAATATTCATCACATATTACTGTTATATTTCTTAACTGTTGGAGAACTTCTTCCCTACAGAATTAAGCAATTAGAGAGGATAGGTAGCATGGATGCTTCTGAGAAATTTAAAAGGACTGCATTTCCCTGAAGCCATTCTATTTCCCTAAATTTGTCTCACTGCTCCTTATGGGCCAAATACACCTTTGGCCCAACCCTCAGCTATAGCTTCTGAGGCTTTTCCTGAGTTGTATTTGTTATATGCTCCATTCTTTCACATACACTTCATCTTCTTCAGCATGCTCATCCCTTGGCCAAACATTTCCTAAAATTTCATTGCCTTCATAGATTTTTCTTTCAGAACTATTCTAAAAAGAGATCAAAACTTTCAATTCTGTCTCTAAACATAGTTTTCAACTGTGCTTAATACAGTTGACAATGTTAGATCATCTATCAGCAGTCTGTATTTGTTCCGCTTATATGGCTTCTTTATGAACATATCTGTATCAGTGTTTATACACCTTGATTTAAAGTGCAAAGACAGCAAAGTTAGTGCTTGTGTGTCTCTCTTATACAGTTAAGATTATTTATGTATTTGATATTATGACGATAATGATAAACAAAGAATTCCAAATTTAGATGTGACAGATAGGTGGATTGCTTTAATTAAAACTATTTAATTCCCCTTTCTGTTTCATTCTTCTGTTCCAAAAACTAGAAAGCTAAAAACTGAACTTCCCCAGCTATGGTACAAGATGGTGATGTAGGTTTCACCAAAGTGATAAACTCAAATGCAGAAGCAAGCAATATGAAGAGACAGTTATGCATGCAACAATATGATCATCTATAAAGTACTGTGAAAAAAGTGTTGATTCTTATTTGGTGGCTGGAGCAGAACTTCTGGTATTCATTTTCAGACACCATGGCATTTACTAGAACTGTTTCACTATATGTTTTGGCGCTTTCCCAAACTACACAGTTCTATGCCCCTCTCAGAAATTTTGTGAGCTACATTATATATTTTAATAAATCCCTTTTTTTTTCCCAGAGTGAATTATGTGGCTTATAACCTACAACCCTTACTAATGTGTTTGGCTAGTGTTTTTTGTTTTGTTTGTTTTATTTTTAATATAGACAACCTATGTAGCCCTGTGCCACGAGTATACATTTGCTAAAATAAATAAATAAATAAATAAATAAATAAATAAATAAATAAATAAATAAATAGATAAATATAAGAAAGAATTGGAGTGTCCAAGTACAGAGAAATAGTTTATGATTATGGGCCCCAGACCAAACTCAGCATCAAAACTTTTATCTAAAGAATTTGGTAGGAATAAGGAATGGAGCAGAAGCGGGTCTTCGAGTGAATCACTCTCCAGGACACAGAAAAGCTGGTACCCATGATTTTGGTCAGGGATGCTTGGGCTCAGTCTCTGCTTCCTCCAGTTAATTAGAAATATTCTTTTTAATGCAGAGTTTACTCAAGAAGCAGGATAGTCTGTGCTTATGAATATTGCCTTTTACAGAAACACATTGGTTGCAAATTTTGTTATTCCATGAAGGTATAAAAGGGTATAAAAGGGTAACGTTGCAGCAAGATTTCAGCAATTTTCTCAACTCTTGGAAATGCAGAGTCCTCAGGATCAGTATAATCCTTTAGGCCAAGAGACATCCCCTAAGGCATCCGAATCTGCTCCATGTACTCCACCCCCTCACTAGCTAAATAAATCATGGGACCAGAGGGTAGGTCTCCTGTTACCAATCTGTAATCTACCTAAAATGCTACACAAGGCCCTTGGACAAAACAAGATACAAACTATTTCTTAATATAGGATAGATAATCTTTTTCCTTAAAGGGCCAGAGAAAAAATACTTAGGTTTTGTAGCCAGTCTCTATCCCAATTGTTCAACTATGCTCTTGTAACATGAAAGCAGCCACAGACAATACATAAATAAATAAACACAGCTTGTTCCAATAAACTTTACTTATAGACTTGGAAATTTGAATTTTGTATAATATTTATGTATCACAAAACATTATTCTTCTTTTGATTTTCAACCATTTAAAATGTTTACAGTCAACAAAAGTAAAAAATAGATAAATTGACTACATCAAAATTAGAAACTGGAGTGCGTAAAAGGACACACTCAATAGAGTGAAAGGTGACTTACAGAGTGGGAGAAAATATTAGCAAATCATGTATCTTACAGGATTAATATCCAAAATATATAAAGAATACCAACAACTCAACAACAACAACAACAAAGATTTCTAAAAATGGGGGAAATACTTGAATAGACATTTCTACAGAGAAGAAATAGAAATGGCCAACAAGTACATAAAAAGATGTTCAGCATCACTAATTATGAATATGTAAATCAAAACCACAACAAGATACTACCTCATACTCATAATGATATCTGTTATTTTTTTTAAAAAAAAAAAACAGAAATAGCAAGTGTTGGTGAAGATGAAAAAAATTGGAATCCTTTGTTCTATTGATAGGAATGTAGGAATGTGAGATGGTGCAGTTTCTAAGGAAAACAGTATGGTGATTCTTCAAAAAATTAAAAATAGAATTACCATGTGATTTAACAATCTCACCTCTGGGTATATAACTGAAAGAATTGAAAACGAGTTCTCAAAAAGATACATCCATGTTCATAACAGCATTCTTTGTAATAGACAAAGGACAGAAGCAACCCAAGTATCCATCTATGACTGAATGGAAAAACAAAATTAGTGTATACATAAAATGGAATATTATTCTACCTTAAAAAAGGAAATCCTGCCTTTTGCAACAACATGAATGAATCTTGAGGACATTATGCTAAGTGAAATAAGTCAGTCACAAAAATAAATATTGTATGAGATGCACTTATATAAGATACCTAAAGTATTAAATTTATAGATTCAGAAATTAGAATGGTGGTTGCCAGGGCAGGAGGGGAGGGGAGTGAAATGGGGAGTTGTTTAATGGGTACAGAGTTTCAGTTTTGCTGGACGAAGAGTCTTGGAAATCTGTTACGTAGAAATGTAAGTGTACTTAACACTATTGAAGTGCACACTTAAAATGGTTAAGATGGTAAATTTTATGGTGTATGAAATTTACCATAATTTTACAAAAATGTTTAATGTAAAATCTATTCTTAGTTCATAGTCATATAAAAACAGGTGGTGGGTCAAATTAAATCTCAGAGTTTGCCAACTCCTGGCCTACCGTGTAGATAGGTAGAAATCAAGTCCCTTGTGTCTCAACCGCCACACCAATAACTTAATCTATGTAAATTCTTTCATTGGTTCTCCATGGATGACACATAAAACTGCTGTAAGAGATGCAGAGAAAGTACCATGGGAGCTTAGAAGAGAAAAAGATTACATCGAATTGTGGGAATTAGTAAAGCCACTGTTGACTTTCGTGATCTCCCAAGTGGAAGGTCCATCTGAGCTAAGCTTTTGAACAAGTAGTGTTTATATATATATATGGGTGGAGACAGAAGGGCAACACAGGCCAAAGAGTCCACCCAAAAGAGAAAGAGAACATGGAGAAAGTAAGTAGTTCAGTTTAAATGGGGCAATACAAGAAGTTGGAGATAAGGTTGTAAATTTGAGTTGGCGTGAGAACGAAAAGTCATTAAATAAAGAATCTGGACTCCTTAAGCAATGAAGAACAAGGAAAGGTTTTGCACAGAGGGATGGATGGCAAGCACACAAAATATAGTAAATACAACTTGTTTATACATGTGCAAGTTGAATGGAGTGGGAAAATAGTGAGAGCAGGGAAACCAGTTAAGTACCTACTACAGTAGCAATGATAATGCCTATAGCAGGATAATGAGAGCTAAAAAGAATTTAAGAGATTTGAGAGATGTTGTAGAGTTGAAATCTATGGGATTCAAATACTGGTTGGAGGGACAAAAGTAGAAGGAAGATCAAAGATTTTTAACATGGAAGTTGGGGAGATTATAGTATTATTAACAAAAAAAAAGACATGGGATAAAGGCAAGTGTTGGAAGAAAGATGAGGATTCATTTGGACACACTAACTGTGAGGTGACTGTGAGATATTCACATGAAGGTGTGTAATGAGCAGCAAGAAGAGAACTTAAGGGCATATAGATTGTGGGGGAGGGGCCAATCATAGAAGTAATACTTAGAGCAATGAGTATCAGTGAGCTGTCCAAGGGGGATAAAACTAAATGTTATTAGGTTTGCTGTCTAGAAAGGCATTGAAGATCTTTGAGAATTGTTTCTCATGGTACTGGAAGCTAAAACTATATTGCAAATGTTTAGAGAATGTGTGGTTGGTTTGAAAGTGATGAGCAGTGAACAAAAACTTGTTTTAGCCAGAAGTGTGTAGATGAAAGAAAAATAAGGTTGTATGGGAATGCAGTAGCATTCTTGGATGAGAGAAAGGTTTTCTTAATGTTTTTACTTTATGTTTGTTTGTTTGTTTGTTTTTATATATCCCCAATGAAGGAGCACTGGGTACATTTTTAAGCAGAGGAAAAAGGTCAAATAGAGAGTTCAGAGATAAGAGAGAATGAGGATAAATCAGCTAAGTGTAACCAAAAGGGCCTAAGATAAAGTCAAATAATAGATTTGGATATTCATAAGCATTAAGTGTAAGGAAATTTTTTATGTAGAATATCATAGCTTGGTTTAGTCCACAAAATAGGAACCTGTACTTTTCAAGTGTGTTTTGCTCACCAAAGACTCTCTTTTTAGCAGTTAAATATATGCTGTATAAATGGGTTATACAAAGCAAGGCACGAGGCTGGAGGGCTCCCACTCCAATTTGACAACACCATCTTGTCTTCACACCACCTGTCACATCTATCAACATTTTAACTAATGTCAGAGTTCTTCTTTTGCTAATGAGCTGCTACACAGAGAATTTCTCCTCTCAATCCACCAGTATAATGAGGGAGAGTGAAAGGCGTGATCTTCCTCTCAAAAGCCGCTCTTTGCTTTAGACCATCACTGTTCTTTTTCTCTTGTGTTGCAGAACCAAATCTAGTTATTTGAGGCCTTGTTAGATGTGTTTTGCTTTGATATAATAAAAAAACTGTCCTCCATCTAAAAGTCACCCTCAAGGTTGACGTTGGTCTTTGCCTGAGAGAGTTAATCTACATGGTCGAGTAAAATTGCTGTGCTGTATTCCAAGCACTTTACTTTTCCTCCCTTCTCCAAAATATTAGTCTTTTCTTCCAGAGACACCTTTTTTGATATGCTTCTCTCTGTAATAGCAAGGATCAAATGTTGTAGTTCCCCAGTTTCCTTCATCTTTGCTTATAGTCATGTTGTTCTACCTGGAAGCTGCCTGTCCCACCCCCAACACTGTCAACTCTTATTTTTTTTAAGAGTCAGCTATGGCATCACCTCCTCCAGGGAGTCTTCCTTGAATGCCAAGGCAAGGCTAAGTGTCCCTTCTCTGGGCTTCCATTCTATCTTGTGTATGCCACATCATAAGATACATCATTATGTTGAATTGATTTACTTTTGCACTTTTTCCAAAACTATACCATAGTCCTTTTACATATGAAGAATCTTGTTTATTTTTAATCTACAGTGCTTAGCACAGTGAACTAGAGGAGCCTCAGGGCCAACTCTAAGCGATAAACACAACGCTAAACCCATTTACTTGCAATAACTGGTGCCTGGCTTTCCCTTCATTAGCTAGCATTTCCTTCCTTTAAGTCTCCAACTAGACTAAGTTTAGATGAAGCAGTAGTTATCCTAGATAGAAGAAATGAAAAAGAACTACTACATTAATCTTTGCTAAAATAAGTTTTTTAGAACACTGGTCCTTGTCACAGGAACCCATGTTCCTATGTGTTTGGAACATGCTTTATACTATCCAAACACTTGGAGATTTCTAAAGCTTGTTAGATTTGAAAGGCTCTAAAAATTCAAATTTGTTTTACTGTAACTCAGTGTTTCTAAAATTAATTTATGTGACTGATGAATCCTTATGTTGAGACGGGGGATGGAAGGAGACATAATGCCTATTAATATCCCACAGACTTAGTTTAGTGTTCCTCAGAAAAAAACTTTGAGAAACACTACATTATTTATCAAAATCAACCTAAAAGAGTCATTCATATGAAAAATCAGAAATAGATTTTTCTTGAGAGACTATTTCAATTCCTTTAATTTATTTCTTTAGCTCATCTCTTATTACAGAGATTATTTCTGAAATAGACTTATGGACTTGCACTGGAGACATATGAAAGAATAGTTGCTCTAAAACACAAAACCTTCAATATCAGGGGGGAAAAAAATGTGTGGTCAATGTTTCTTACCACTACATCCCAGGCATTGTTCAAGTGTTTTGAGAACCCATGGGGAAAAAATTTATTCTTAATGGAAGCTCCTCACTACTCATAGTAAGATATTGGAAATATATTCATTCTTGGTGAGGGCTTACAGATTTGGAGTACTGTCAGATACACCCGATAAAAATGTCCATACTTTCCACAAAGAAATGATCTGCATGATACCAATCCCTGCTTCATGGACACAAGAGAGTGCACAGGTATGCATACATATGCATGCCTCTACTAGTTATAAATTAGTTATCAAAATTAAAATAAGCACCTAAGGGTATTGAATTTGGCATGTTCAAACATTTGCTCTCTTTTTCTATAAAATTAGCATTTTCTGTCAAAATTATTCTTGAGATTATTTCAGCAGTTTCTGTGATAGCACCTGAGAAGTAGAGGAGATAGATTTTTCAATTTCATGACACTGGAGGGATATTTCAATTAAGAATGAATTAAAGTTAACATTCACTGAGGACCTACTCCTGGCAAGACTGGATGAGACTATGAGGACTCTAAGGATTTTTTTGTTGTTGTTTATTAACAATACATATAGGCTAAGGCCATTTGATGTATATATTTAAAATGTGGTGTTGGCTTAAATGAGATTGTTCAGTATGAAGATCGAGTGATGGCTAAGTTAATAAACATATTTACTTTTTGAGTCAGAAAGAGATGACATCAAAGCTTTATGGACATTGTAACTCTTTGATCCAGTGAAGATAGTCTCAAAGAGCTTTTTAAGACAATGGGGCAAATCGATGAGTTAGGAGACAGGTATATATATGTATATATATATACATATATATATGTATATATATATGTATGTATATGCATATGTATATATATATATACATATGCATATACATATATATATATGCATATATATATACCTGACTGCCTTAAGTTAAACTCATTTTGTAGCCCTAGAATAATTTCCTAGAATTCCTAATGAGATCTCAATAAAGGTAATAAATGCATCCTAAATAAATTCTTAATGGGATCTCAATAAAAGCAAATTTAACAGCATTTTTAAGTATCATTTTGACCCCTAAACTAGATTAGGCCTTTAATTAGATCCTACACTTTCTATTTCATAAAACTTACCACTCATAATTGTTGTCACTTCTTTTCTTTGCTAGCATTTAAGTTGTGTGGGAATGTGGATTTTTCTTATTCTCTACTATATGCTCACTGCTCACCCCTGTGACTAATGCATAGAAGATGTGTGATAAATCTTTGTGGAAAAAATGAATTAATATTTTCTAAGTGCCAGTTGTTGCCCTCTACCTTGAGTTAAACTGTAAGCCCCTTCAGGAGAGAGATTTTTGCCTACTTTATCAAACCTCAGTGTATATTTCATTGAACTGACATTTAAAATGCAACATGTCTATATTCTGTCTTCTCATTTAGAATAACCTTTCTTGAGGCCAATGATCACGATTTACTCATCTTTTTATACCCATCATTTAATATATCCTCTAGAGCTTAAGAGATGAATGAACAGTTTTAATGAATAAAGAATGATAAATGGAATGAAATTTACAATCTAGTATATTAGACAGATACACAAATAAATCGAATAAAGAAAAGACTAGCAATATCATTATAGTGTTAACAGAGGGCACTACTGAATGCTATAATAGAAGTAAAATACTAATCAAGTATTGGGATAAGTGAGATTTAGTTAGATTAGTCAGATCTGCAAAGATTTCATGGAGGTGACAGGTGAGCAAGAACTTCGTGGATGAGTAAATCTTCAACAAGGAAAGATGGGGTAAAGAAACTGAGACAGAAAAAGAAGAACTTTTGTATTTGGAAGGACAGGAGAAAAGAAAGAAGAGAAGTTATGGCTAAATCATTTCAGAGGAGAATATGGAAAGAGGGACAGGAGCTGTGTTCAGAGACGTGGTGGGAAAACAATGTACTGATGAGATTATTAAGGGTTTTAAATACCAGTGGACGGAAAGTGGAATCAAACTTTTTCTTTTGTCTTTGAGTTTCAGCTAAGATCTTAAAGCTAGATAGACATTTAATAGACATGCCAGATTTTAAAGTGTGGTGCTAGATACATTGATGTAAAACTCAGAGTGACCAAACTTTGTCACCATTGATAGCCTATATAATAACTAGAAATTTATCAAGAAGCTCCTTTTAAGTGAGGGAATTACTAAGAATATGGAATGCTGTGACATTTTCTTTTCCCATCTACACCAAGCCAAGTGAAGGAGATCCCAAAAGAACAGTTGCAAGACTGGGAATTAGCTTTAAGAGAACAAACAGATTTTATTCTCAAATTCAAGTCTGGTGCTCATTTAGAGATAGGAACTGGTAGGCCTTCTCAGGGCTACTATCAGAGCAGAACTCAAAAACATTCTTGGGTAAGCCCCAGGCATGTATCCAGGGGTCTAGGGAGCCACATGGTGAGGACAGAGGCTGGTGTGTGCTTGAGGCTAGCTAAAGCTGTCCACGAAGACAAGGCAAGAAGCAAGGAGCAAGTGGCTAATCAAGTGCTCCCATTTGGTAGAGTAATGACATGTAACTTCTCCCATGGGGCACATGGATGGTCAGGAAGGCAAACTGGCTCCAGTCATCCCTAATGGACCCTGCCCAAGAGGGATCCCTGCTCAAGAGAGAAGATCCCAGCAAAAAAGAGGCAGAGGGTCCTACCATGGGAAGGCAGGAACCAAGGTGAGTAAGCATCTCCTGAACCAGGGAACAGTGCGATGTAGGAGGTCACATAGTCTTCCAAGAGAGAACAGAATGTGCCTCCGGAGATGGAGTTAACATTGAAATGCTGCTGTTACAGAGCGTCACCATTCCATGGGAGCTACAAATAGTATCTTTTTTTTTCCTCCCCTCCTCTTCTCCTGGACCATGGAGGATCTAAATGGGAAAAGGGAAAATCTGGATTCAGAAAAATAAAAGTCTAGGACCCCCTTCTCCAAAAGTCCCAGAATTTAGCTAAATAGAAGACAGGTGCTTTGAATTAAATAGAAAATATGTTTTGATGTATATAGGACTAGAATTATTAATACTGAAAGGGGGGACTTTCTAATGCTCAAAAGTGAAAAGAAGTAGTGGAATCTGCCCCAAATATCATCAAGGATGATGACAATAGAAAAAAAAAACAAGCTATTTTCTCATAGTTCCAATCTGTCCAATAAGTTGGTTTGAACTTTTTCTGCTTGGTATGGACAGTCAATAGATTGTTTTTAAGGAAAGAAATACTATGATTCAGTTTGTGCTTTAAAGATATCACTTGTTACCATGTGTCAATTCTTGAGAAAACAGGAACTTGCTACTCTGCCAGAGCTTTGTAAACTTCAACTACACTTAAATTTCTCCGCTTGGTAAAAATGGGATGGCTTTGTGAAAAAGGAATATATTTCTTTCCCTTCATACTCATTCTCAAAACAGGACACGATGAGAAGTTCTTAATAAACCATCAAAAATACCTAGAAAGAAATATTTAAAAATACTAAATCTTAATGGATTCATGAGCATATCTGCTTAAGATATGGAAACCCTACCTTTGAGATTTCAGTCTCTTTTTTTTTTATTATTATTTGTTTATACATCCTGACAGTACTTTGTACTTTAAAGTATCTCTTGAGGAAATGGTTTAACTGACACACCTTGGCTAAGACCAGGTGAATACACAGATTTACCTATAAAACTACTCCCTTCACCACAGGGTCTCTATTCTCTGCTGTAGGAATCTAATGTGCAGGACAAAGTAATGTGAATAGTAAGTAGACTCTCTGATCCTCTTCACCAGTGTTATAAAGATACAAAAATAAGACTTAGACAATGAAATAGGGAATTTGATATATTTAGATGGTCACAAGCTGAATTTTGCTCGTCACTGCTATAAGAAGGTGAGGAAAAGCTTTTTTAAAAACTGTTTTTAAGATGCAAGGTGTAGGGAGTTAAGATCATCCCTATAACTTGCTAAAACTGATTCTAACAATACACAGTGCCACTTTCAATCTGTTGGACTCTTATGCAACCCTACCTTCACCGGCAATGAGAGCTGGGTCAGGACCGATAAACTTTCTCCTCAAACCTCTATTTGTAAGGCCTGTACAAGCCCTCCGGGGTCCATCACCCCCAGGTCTCTTCTTTCACAATAGAGCCATGTCAGCCTGGTGGTTATGACCCACACTTGGTGGTCTCTAACTCTCTTTTTTCTTTTCTCCATCAGTCCTCTTTGGTTTGAATTGTAGAATCTCTGCTTTCATCTTGCAACCCAACGCCAAGAGAGGAAGATTATCCGAATAACATTGTTAAACTATAATAGAACCACTCCAAATAGTACATTTCAGTAAGTGCAACCAGCTGTAGCGATGTGAGCACCACACCTTACATTTCTGGGTCTCTGGAAATCACGCTGCTGTTTATAACTACCAGTGGACAGTGCATGCAACTGAAATTTATAATTTAAGTGACTCAAAACCAGGCCAACCTGAAAGCAGGATTCTGGATTTTATTCCATTATCCTGAATTCTTTCCTATATCAATAAACAAAACAAAACAAAAACAAAAACAAAAACAAAAAACCAGTGCAATATGGAGAGAGAATATGATAAGAATTGGTCTTATTTTTGTCTGAATATCTGCCTGGTTTTTAGTTTGCTGCCTTGCTTCTAACCAATGGCATGGGGATGCATCAGGTTTTTCAAATCAGAAGCAAGGCAAAAGGAGGAATTAGAAGTAACCACACACAGTCCAGAGGAACAGCTACAAGACAACAGAAAGGCCTGGATACCAAATTAATCTTCTACTTAAGTTTCATATACACTTCCTGCTGGCGTAACTAACACAAACAGTTGCCAGTCCACCTCATCTGGAAATTCCTAACACAAATCGGATGCAGAACCTCAACTTGTCACATCCGGTCTATGCTGAAATGGTATAACATTAAAGAGTCACTTATCACATGTGCATCATAATTTTCTAATTAATAAAAAAGGTAATTATTATAAGAGTCTGCCCTTAATCTCCTTGATCATGTACTTTGAGGGTAAGTAAATTAATACCTGTGAACTGCATTAGAGCATGAGATATAAAAAGAGGAACTGTGCACATTTCATTCTAGCATTAAGTCAAATAAAAATAACAACCAGTTATCAGCATCATTTCCTGTGGTTGTGACCTTAAATTCTGCATTATAGCTATTTAACCAATGAATCAGAAATTTTAGGCTTTGATAATGTCTTGATCACAGATCACACAAATGCATTTTTATAAAGCAAATCATACAACTCCAACAAAGTCAGTAAGTTCTTTTAATGTACCAAACAAACAAAAGTGTGATTTTAAAAGCTAGCATAGCAGTGTGGCTGCAGAATGTGGCCACTCTGAAATTCAATGAAGGATTGACAGTTCTTAAAGAACAGTCAGCGCTACATAAATGTTATTTACCTTACCACACTTTGCATAGGCTGCTGTCTAATCTGTAACCTGTCTGGTTAATTTTTTCCCTGTCTATTTGGGCATTCAGAAGTGTGCCAGACACTCTTCTAGGTCCTAGAGGTGCAGTGATGGACATGAGGGTTATGTCCCTGACCTCTTAGAAGAAAAATATACAATAAACATGTAACAAATAAATATGCAACTTTGGAATGTGAAACCTGCTATAAAGCAACAAAAGTGGCTAATGTAATAGGAAGAACTATTCCTCTGAGATGTCCTCAGAACTGACAATGAAAGAAGGGATTTTGACTTTGCATCCTGATAAATCCATGGTGCCTAGAACTGGTAACTAGGAAATACTCAATAAGTATTTGTTGAATGAATGAGTAAAGAATATGAATAGAGAGAAAGGTTCACAGTTGTTAAAATGTACCTGAGAACAGAGAGGCTGGCAAAGGCAGGAACACCAGGTTGGGTATCAGAGAATGAGAAGGAAGATCAATTTGGCTTCAGCAAAATGAACTAAGTAGTAGGAGGTACAATATAGGAGAGGGAGGCAGGAGCCAGATGCCATTTCTTGTTAGACAGATACTCACCCTAAGCTCACCAGCAACGTATATGTATAAACTACTCGTCAAGAGGCTTACCTCTGCAGATAGCTGACCTGAACCTGTTTTCAAATTCTGAGTATCCACCCCTTTGTGCAGTATCTGCAACACATTGAGATTCCTTCGCATGTCAGGGTCTTCACACAAGCTCCAGCATCTGTCTGTAACAACTTACCCCCAGATTTGCCTGACTGCCTCTTAGCTGTCCTGAGCACCTCTCCTAGAGAGGTCATGTCTTATCCCCTCTGTGATAACCCCCCACTGTACCCACTGCTTTCCCTTCATCACACTTACTCTCCATTCTTCTTTTGTAAGATGTTGTCTGACCCCACTAGACCATACGCACAATGGGAAGGAACTGTATTCATCACCGTTTCGGTGAGAACTCAGTAAATATTTTCTGAATGAGTAAACTAACTTCAAGCCTTACTTAAAATAAAAGGACTGGAGAAAACATGCTTCAGTTTTTCCTATTTTTGAATTCAGGAACAGTTAACTCTATAGCCTCTGACCTTGCAATGACATTTTCTAGATTAAGACAAAAGAAGGCAAATGTACTTGGCTCTTTCCCTGACACGGGACAGTGTGTGACTTTGGGCCATTCATTTAAACTTGCCTAAGCCTGGGGTTAGGAGCGGAGAAGGAGAGGCCCACCACCACAGGATAGGTTTTGAGGGAGGGAGGAAAGGGAATAAGGAGACAGGCAGCAAGAAAAAGGGCCTGAAGTTCTCTGGAATTTTGGAGTATAATTTTTAAGTCCAAAATTATATCTCAAACATGACTACAATTCACAAGGCTTATTAGTATCTACAGCCTATTTTTTTAAATTAGTTTTATTTTCTGTTTGAGAGGAAAACTAAAAGAGCAAATGTATGTGAAAGACAGTGTTCTTAGTTGAGATAAAGGTCAGCCACATATAGAAAGATGCATTGACAACTTAATCATTGCTTATTAGGATAACGTTTTTTAATTAAATATTTAAAATTGAGAGAGAGTCGTGGGGAAGAAGTTTACATGTGTATTTTTTTTTTGACATCAATACTGCCATTGATGAGCAGATCCAATTTAGTTTCACTCTGAGCAAGCACACAATGGTCAGTTTTCCTCCAGCTGGCTTATTTTACAAGCATTAATGAACAATTAACCAACACTGGCACTCTTTCCGTCTGTAATCCTGTAGTAGGATCACTAATCTCTACCACTAGCAGCTAATGATGAAGGTCTCTTAAGCTTTACTTCTTATCTCAGCCAGTTCTTAATACTTGCATAAGTATGCTTTCTGAGGAGGGGGGCCCCCTACTGCTATGCAACCTGAGAACAAAAGCCCAGAGACATTTTTGAAGGGGTTTCTGTTCAATAACACTTCTATGCTTATGTTTGCCTTCCTCCTACAACAAACACCAGTGATCAACAGAGGGCTCCGGGGGTCACAGAGGGCTCTGTGTTTCCATACTTCTAATACTTATAAGAATGTATTCAGACCGTATTATACACAACCCCACCCCCAATTGCACAGGCAGACACCCTAAAGTGGGGAGGGAAACGTGGATTAAATAGAATCAAACAGTATTTTTCTTCATGAGTCAGCTTTGATTTGGTGTTGAATAACACCGAGTTTGAAACCACATTGTCATTAAAAATATATAGGAGAGAGGCAGATTGATCTAGAAAACCCCACACAGGATAGGTCTTCGTTTCTCTGAATTTAATACAACTTATATTCAATTGTCTCTCTCTAGTGGGGCAGAAACCAATTCATCATTTCATTAGAATTCCTGTATAGGGTCAAGATTTAAAGAAAATGCAGGGTTAAGATTTAAAAAAAATTCAACTGTAGAGTGCCCCAACTGTAGGATAATAGCATAGGCTGAAATGATAGTTTTCATTCGTAACTATTTCTGAGACTCTTATAACTTGCTGGGAAAGTTATTATTTCAGGGAAAATTGTACTCAAGATTTAATTCCAACACTATCGTGAGAAAAGTTTTTGTGAACACAGATCTTGCTGGGCTTTGAGGGTTGGGAGAGACAGCATAAGAGAAGCAGCAGCAAATACAGCTGGCGGGACCTGCAGGTGTCACGTTTGCATCCAAATAAAAAGACAACACAAACAACAGCTCATTCCCACTAGGACTAAAGCTTTAAACTTGGCATTTTTTTATAGACTGTTTTTTTTTGTTGTTTGTTTTTTGTTTTGTTTTTTCCAGAAAGTTGTAGCATATTATGAACAGCATTGATCTAGCAAAACTACCAGGATAATATGGAAAGTGACATGGGTACCAAGAGACAAAGCGCTATAACGCATCTGGGTAGAATGGTCCTGAAGATATCTGTTCTCCAGAAGAGCAGGGAGGAATAGAAATCAGAAGCCAGGTATGGCAATGTGATACAATTCACTCATTTCTTGAGCCTCGAATTTCCAAAAGTTCTAACTACCCATGTCACCAATAAAGTACTGCAAATTTGGGCGCTTGAAGATGTATGATGTTCTAAAATAAATAAGTAAGTAAATAAACAGCTAAACTATTCTGCAACAGTCACCCCAAATGAAATGAATATTTTTTCATAAATCATCTCACTTTTTTTATTTCTCCGTCAGGAGTGATGAAACACTACTTCTTTTACCTTCTAATGCTCAGAGCTGTCGGCAATGGAAAGGGGGCTTAGTGGACAGAGGCCTGGACTAAAAGTTTGGAGGCTGAGTCCTATTCACACACAGCCCCTGACCCCTGTGTGATTTATACAAGTCACTTAACCTCTCTGCCCTTCTGCTTCCTCATTCATTCCACAGACACAATGCTACCTGCCCCTCCCCACCTCTGTGGAGCTCTGAGAGTGAATGAGCTATGTCTGCAAAGCGTTTGAAAACACCATTCGTCAGTGCCAGGCCCCAACAGTGTAAAACATCCTAAAAGGCCTGCAGTGTTATAACACACACAATGAAAATAAAGGTAGACTCAAAGACAGGACAACACAGAGGTCAGGAACACTCACCATTGAAAATTTAGTAGTCATGTACTCTGAAAGTGCATCACAGTGACGGGATATTTATTTACTTTATTTAGCTCTTTATGAATCACTGGGATAATCTAATTAATTTAAGGAGTGGACAGGAATAGTAAACTTTAAAAGAGAGTGAATGAAGTTGTGGTATCCCATGAATCTCAGATGATTGCTTATTAATCCTTAATTAGAAAAATGTAATTCAAGATTAATTACTTTTCTCACTCTCAGAAACACATTTTCTTTATTGCTTCACATATACATTGTATTCATTTCTACTCTTCCTCTTTCCAGATATTGCTTTCCATCTATCTCTTCCCTCTACTCATTAAAATCCCACTTGTTTGTGCATTCCAATTTTAGTTCCACCCATCTCCTCCATCAAATATTTTCTAACAATCTAGCCTATATACGTATTTATTCCACACGATTTCTAGGACAATACTAGACACAGGATGAAAGATCAATAAACTCTTATAGAATAATGTGGTAAAATATCCTTGCTTAGAAAATCAGGTTCTTGAATACACCATTTCCTGCCTCAGGACTGCTGCATATGCTGTTCCTCAATGCCTGGCACCTCCTCTCTCAACCTCCTCCCCTCACTCTGTCTTATTGCCTCTTTTGGAATGACTGGCTCTTTCCTTTCTTTCTGGCTTCAACTTGAGTACAATCTGTTCACAAAGGTCTACACTGACCATGCATTATAAGGCAGCCCCTTCGCCCCACTATTCTTTCTCATGTACTATTCTTCATCCTTAATAGCAGTTATCACAATTTGTAATACACATTTCCTTATTTTTTTTCTTACTTTATTATTTCTTACATTATTCTTTCTTGCATTATTATTATTATGTCTTCACTATTAGACTATTTGTCCCTTCCACTTTTAAGACTAAAGGCATATCTGTTTTGTTCACCACTGTTCAATAAATGTTTGTTGAAGTAATTAATTAATGTCACTTAATCTTTCAGCCACCAATTTGCCCAGTGCCTATGTGGCTGCCCTCATTGTTCTCCCTGAGGTAAAGAAGGTCTCCCTTTTTACCAATGTTGAAACACTTCGTCAAGACCCTCCCCCTGAAAGAAGCCCAGTACATCTGATATTTTATAAGACTTTCCGTGTTAAGACTCTTTTATCAAACGCACTCAGTTTCTTACCTCTTGAAAGATTCCACCCCACAGAAAAGCAATCGGTGTCCTAGGACTGAGCCCATTTCACTGTCTTGAGACAGGGTTAGTGCCTCCCTGAGAAACTGAGAGTGGCCTTTCCTCTCATCTTCTTTGCTCCCATGGTGTGGCATAAGAAACCAATCATTAGTTCAATCTAACTTTTCCTTGACAAGGAGGAGATCTATCAGGTTTTCAATAAATAGCACATTCTCCATCTCAGTTCCCCAAGGTGAACATGAGATTAGTACCTTTTCTGGGGTCCTTGATACTTGGTAATATGTTAACACTCCACCGCACAAGGTTATTGTAAGAACCAAATGAAATAAAAGCATTGTGCAAATTGATGACTGTTATAGAAATGTTAGGATTTATTACTGTGACAACAATACTGCAAGTACTATAGAAGCATTGGGCATGCATGTCTTACAGCTGCTGAGGACTATCAATCTTGTACAAGATTTATAAACAAATATGGTGATGACATCGGATAGGGTGGATTTACCTATAAATAACACAAAACTCGACTAAAGGATGCTTAAATATAACAGAAGTTATGAGGTGCAGGGGATGAAGGGGTGCAGAATTAATTAATTCAGAGGCTATATTTTGTTCTCAAGGACCTGGGTTTTTCTTTCTGTTCTTCCATCTTTAGCATGCTAGCAAGGAACCCTCAAGGCCACATGTTTGCAAGTATCAAATCTTTGTTCATCAATATCCAGAGGTCTCCATCAGATTTCTTTCATATTCATTTTCATGGTCTAGAACTAAGTTAAATAGGCAATCCTAAATAAATCACTTGCTTAAGAATAGACTGGCCTGCATCGATCAAGATAAGCCCCACTGGAGCTGGAAGCAAAGGTCGCTTCAGCCAGTGCAGATGGTAAATGGGTGGATTTTAGGTAGGCAGCCAACACTGTTTGCTACAATGATGCAATGAAGTAGGCTGAGCCCTTAATTGTCCCCCAAGCCAAACATTACTTAGATAAATTCATGTACATTAATCAAACGTTTGCTTAGGAATTAGTCTATTTTGAAACTATACATCCTTCCTTCAAACACTACTCTTTCTATAAAATTAGCAAAAAGTTTTTGCTTTTTCTATGGACCTGGAAAATTGTTCTATCTATGGTTAAGAAAATGATGCTCCCAACTGCTAAGTCATGGAGTGGCCAGACTATGCATAGAGAAGATTCAACTGCAGACAGCCATAAAAAACTATAGTGGGTCACTTACATGTTATTATAGTGCCAGGTGGTTAAAGGCCTTGAGATTTTTCCCTCATTTCATCGGATTTGCTCATTAACCAACCAAAATACACATCTTTGCATAATGTCCATCAGCAATGAGACTGCTTTAGAAAATTCAAAACGTTTTTAGATGCAAATTTAAACTTATTACTCCAGTTTTTAATGCATAAAAACTCTTCAATGGTTCCTGGTCATGCTTGGGATAAAGTTCAACTCTTAAAAATAGGCCTGCTCAACTCTACAATCTCCTTTTTGCCATCCCTCTCCTGTCCCAGCTCCCCTCCCCTGACCAACTCCATGCCCCATACTTCAGCTTCATTGAACTATTTATAGTTCCAAAAACCTGCCTTGCTTCATCTAGCTTCAAGGCCTTTCAGTGCTTCCATTGAAAAACTTCTCTCTTCATCTGCAGAACTTCTAGCCATTTTCTATTATGTTATCCAATTCAACTAATAACCAAGCTGAGGACTTTCACATATGTTCTTACTTCTCCTCATGACCTAGCAAACCAAAAAGGCATTTGTCACTCTCATTTACAGCTGAGAAAGCTGAAGCTCACAAAAAGTAAGAAACAGAGCTATAATTTCAAAATAGGTCTGTTTCCCAATTTAGATGTCCCTTCCATTATTCTATAATTGCACCAAATTTATAGAAACATAAAACATTAAGCATGTCTATCCTAGAAATTAGCTACAATATTTGAGGAAAAAAATTTTAATGAAATAAATAAAATGTCCAATAGTAAATAAATTATAATGTTATTTTATATTATTATATAATATTACTCATTGTTATGCTATATATTATAATAAATTATTATACAAAACAGCTATTTAAATTATGCTGTAGAATATTTAATGATATAGAGACATGTTCATAACATCACAAGAAATTTGTAAGTGAAGAAATTTGTAAATTATCAAAATCTAGGTACAAGTACAGCTCTAATTTATAATATGTATAAACATGTATAAAAAAATAACTAGAATATTATACATAAAAATGTTAACAATAACTACTTATAGAGAGTAAGAGAACAAAATATTTTAAACTTGCTCTTTATACTTTTTTCTAGTTTCCAATTTTATACAATGAATGCGTATTACTTTGACAATCAGAAAGATTACTTGAAAAAAGAAGTTAAAGCACAAAATATGTAAGTCATCACTCTTGGGAAACACTGCAACTAAGTGTTTTTGTATCTTTTTTTCAAACAGTCTCACAGTCAGCCTCAATCCACCCAGTTCTCTGGCTACACTTACATTCAAGCACTCACATTCAAGTGTACAGTTAGCAGCAGCACTTAACCTCTGCCCAGCTGTCAGTTTACTGTGGCGCCATGAACAATACCAGCATAAGAAAATTCAGAGCCTGGCATTTAATCAGAGTCCACATATTTCCACATTCAATAGAGAAAAATTGTGGGCCAATGGCCCCTCATTGCACCTTTCTTATGGTACACATCATACTGTTTGAATTATAGCTGCTAGATTGCTACTAGATTGCAGCTACTCTTAAAGTCAGAGTTCACAACTTAGCCATCTTTGTATTTGCTGAGGCATGAAGTATAGTGCCTTGAACTTAGTAGGAGTTGAATAACTCCTTAACTGAATACAAGTGATCCACCAATTAATAAATTAGTATATCAATTAATAGATCAACTGATTTTTAAGTGTCCATATGTCCCAGAAACTACGCTAGGTCCTGTTTTAACAACAAAAACAACAAAATAAAGGTAAAGTGTCCCCGCTTTCAGGAAACTTCCAACCTGATAAGAAGGCAAATCTATGGCCCATGAGCCAAATAAGTGCTAAATTGTGTCATATTTGATGTAACTGAAATAGAAATTCAAAGAAGAAAAAGATAAGCATAGGCTAGAATACAAAGTAACTCTAAAATAGGATCTGCTCTCTAACCAATAATCATGTCCTCAAGGTCCAACTCTACTCTTCTCCCCACTTCTGCCCACCCAATTTGACAAGTACTGCTCCAGTTCAATTTATTTAAGTCAACCAACCTAATGAGTGCATATATATAATTATTCCTGCACAAGGAAAATTAAAATTATAAACTAAGAAAAAAATGCAAAGCACATCCTATATTCACACTTATCTAAAGCTATTGAATTTAAGGGTGATTCTAGGGTGAAGACTGATAGATTTCAAGTTATTTGAGAAATTCAAATCTGCTGTGATTTAGACCTTAGGCAGAACCCTCTCCCTTTCGTTTGAGAATTTCTCCTTATCCCGTCTTTTCATTGATTCAGCTAACCAGCTATCAATTCCATAAATAGG
The DNA here is from genome assembly GCA_004027375.1 of Macroglossus sobrinus. Taxonomy (NCBI): domain Eukaryota; kingdom Metazoa; phylum Chordata; class Mammalia; order Chiroptera; family Pteropodidae; genus Macroglossus; species Macroglossus sobrinus. The sequence continues at coordinate 596,045 of PVKZ01000668.1, read as the reverse complement.
AGATACCAGTCTAGAAGGAGAAATAAAACATGTATATGCATAATTAAAATAAAGTAAAAAGGTGTTAATTGCTTTATGAGAAGTGTAGATGCTATGAGATAGCTTTTAGCCAGGAGAAGTCAGTCAGAGCTCCATCAACAAGAAAGCATATCATCTGGCCTTATGAGCAGAGTGGAATGAAACAGAAATGATAGGGAAACAGTATTATCAAAGAAGATAAAAAATGCTATACACACACAGAGGTGGAGGAAGAGACAGAGAGAGAGAGAGGAGCTAGAATAGCTCAATTTGGTAGGCGGACAGGGAGTTGGAGTGAAAGATACAAATGTAAATTTAGAACAGGGTTGCAGAGGGAATTGGATTTAATTGTTGGGATAGCAGGCAGCCAATGAAAGTTGCTAAGGAGGGGAAATGACATGCTACTACCCAATTCTAGATGTATCTCTTACCTCACAGTGTCTTTGATTTTGACTATTCAAAACAGGCACATCCTCTAAGTACCTCTACAAGAGTACCTTTAAATTTCATTTCCATAGTCTATTTCCCCTTTAGAAATCTTCCCTTTAGAAAGGCATTTCATTGCTTGTGCTATGGTAGTACTGGAATGTTCCCACTCTGTCTTGGCTGTGTCATGTCATCAACCTAAAAATAGATGCTAATTAACAAGGTTATTTCTAACTTACATTGTTAAAAGAGAGGAAAGCAGTGATGAAACACATATAGAGTATCAAATTAACCAAGGATGGAACCAAATTCAAGTTCAAAATTCCCACTTCAAAGATATTCAATTCACTAAATAGTCTCTTTTTTTTTTTTTCTAAATCAGATAGTCATTATCCAAATTTCCTATCCCTGATGTGATAATATAGTGTGATGAGACATGCCCCAACAGGACACAAATTGACTTTTGGAGCCTAGATACTAGATGGTGTGTGTGAATGATAAAGCAAATATCTCACTCTATTATCTGTTGTCTCTGAACCAACAGATTACATGGTTCACTGACTAGCTGAATAACTTTTAGACAGTTTGCTCATGTCTATTTACACATATTCCACAGAAATATATTAACAACTTAGGAACAGCTGTAAAAATTATATGGCAAGATGGATAGATGAGAGCAACAATCTCTCCATGTACATTTCTAAAAAAGGACGAAAGTTTTACATGATAAAAGAAATGAGGGAAAACACATGCACAATTGTACGTTGCTGCCACTATGAAGTGTGAATTCTATGTAGTAATAGAGGCAGTCAAAGAAGCACATTATAAAATCTCCTGAAGACTCCTTGTATCTACCTGGGATGTTACTAGAATATATATATTTTATGACATTGGATTTAAGATTCATGATTGTGCTCTAAAATATTTTACTGAGCAATTGTACCTCTTCAAAACAAAGCTACTGTTCATATTTATTCAACAGCCAATGATGAAAGTTTCCTGCTTTACACTTTTACTCATATAGCAAAACACACTCAAACAGAACTCAGTTTTAATCTCCTCTCCCAGTCACATATATCACACATCAAAAGATATTAACATATGTAAGAAGAGTCTTATAGCTGCTACAATAACAATTGTCACTAAGTATTTTGCTTTGAAAATTAGTAGTAATGTTATATAAAACTTTCTTCAAATAAATATTGCTATTGCTCCATAAAATTCCCAGCTGAATGCATGTAGGGAAATGGATGGTTGGGTGGCATTGAGATTGTGTTGCCCTAATCTTCAGTGGAGAAGTCTCCACTTTCAAAGATTCAGATATGCCAATCTCTTCTTCTGGAAGACTGTTTTCCTCTAATTTCTAGGATGCTCCAGATTCCCTTAGTTTTGGTCCTTTCCAGCAGCCCTTTATCAATCTCCTTTGCAAATCCATCCTCATTTGAAGGCCGTAAAATACTGGAGTTCTCCAAGGTTTAGTAATTGTATCTTTGCTGAGTACATTGTCTCACTAGCAACAATATCTAATTCCACTGTTTTAGTTGCATCTGATGACTCCTACAAAGTAGCATATTTGCTTGGAGCTACAGGAACATATACACATTATCCCACTTTAACAGTTCTACTTGAATATCTCCTCCAATTCAACAAGTGTAAAATCCCCAAAGTCCCAATTCCAACCCTGACCTTCCTTCAGTTCCCTAAGCTAGGGATAGCAGCAGCATCCTTCCACCTGGACAAGCCAGAAGAACCCTAGCAGATGTCTTTGACATCTCAATTTTCCTTGCCTCCAACATCTAATCTATCTCAAACTATAATACTTTACTCTTTGGTATCGGTCTGCTACTGGCTATTTCCACCACCATTGCCACAGTGAGCTCATCTATCACTAGATTTCTACAGTAGCTTCCTTACTGGCTTCCCCAATACATTCCCCATAGTACAGTAAAAGTAATATTTTACAAAACTCTTCAAGGCTTCCTATTGCTTTTAGAATGAAGACTAAATTCCTTAACAAGATCGTGCTTGATCTTGCCCCTGCTTCTCTCCCCAGCCTCTCATCTAGTGTTCCTATCTGTCCCATTTGCAGCTTGCTCTCCAGCCAAGACGTCTTTCAGTTATTTACACCTGTGATGCTCTCCCCACCCATCTTAGAAGGTTTGTACACACTGTTCTCTCTGCCTAGAATTTTTCCCACTCTGTCCTTTTTTTTCTTTATTTCAATCTACTGTTTAGATTTCAACTCAAGCATTACTTCCATGAGGAAAATTTACCTGATCTCTTTCTCTCCCCCAATCCACCCCATGCTACTACAGACTGAGTCAGGGTTCCATATACATTCTGAGAGTTCCTTGTGTCAGAAACAATATGTTTTTTGTGTATTATTATTTGATTAATTTCTAACCCCTCCTTTATTTTTCCATGAGGTCCATTGAGTCAAAGACAGAATCCTTTTTCTGATCAGTGCATCCTCAGTGCCTAACACAGCTCGAAGCAAACATGTGATAGATAGTTAGTGAACAAATAAATAAAGCAGTAGGAGATGAGGCCAGAGAGATAGCACGAACTAGTTTATAAATAAAAACAGATTCCTAGCTGGTTTTCTTGTTTGCTATCTCTTCTCATTTTTCATTTTGTTTCTGAAATTATCCTAAAGCGCAAGAATGTGGAAGAACATTATAAGTTGTAAAGCACTCACATTTTAAAAAAATCATTACTATTATGTTACTGAAAAAATCTTTGATTTTCACACCCAGGTTCTCCATAACCTGACCTCAACCTATTCTTCCAACTTCTAATACTACATCTCACCGTAAACACAATATCCTGGCTATACCGTGTCATGGCAAGTAAGATAGAGTACTACACTGTGATATAGCAGGTGAGATAGGGTACTATACAACTTCCTCACAGATGGCTAGCCTCCATACCTTTGTTTCTGCTGTTCATGGGCCATAATGCCTGATATTTGCCAAGGCACAACCCAAAATTCACTTCCTCTATTGTTTTCTATTTTGTGTTAATTATAATTAGTTACTGAGATTTTCTTTTTCCTGTGCCATATTATAAACTTCTTAAAGAATATCTTGTTCATCTTTGTATTCCCATAGTGTCTAATACATTTCTGGGCACAGAAGTGACTTCTTAAGATGAGCCAAACTAAAATATACCACTGAGATGAACTAAGTCCTTGGGTAATTGTGACTAGGAACAGAAAAGGCAGTAAGCAGAAATGGTGAAAACCCAGATTCCAAGAAGATAAACCTGGGGATCCTTTCATTTTACTTAAAGTTCCCAAGGTTAAAAGTTTATTCATTAAACTAGCCTCAACATTATAAAATTCAGGTCGAATAATATCTGTCTCTCTGTTGATTTCAGATTCTATAGTCATTATATCTCAAACCATTCCTAAAGTTCAAATATCTTTTGTGCCAGGAACATGTTCTCAGAAAATATTTCTGAGAACTTCACTAATATTATGACTGAAAGGGTTAGTGTACTGTTTTACCAAACAAACTAACAAATAACAAATGTTTTGTCAACAAACAGAATTGTCATTATAATGTTATCGCTTAGAAAGTTTTAGAACTTGAACATTCCATTCATTCTCCCAGTGAGTCATGATACTAAGAATTCTTTATCATCTGAATCAGACTTTCTTAAACTCTAAGACTGTTAAAAATCCAGATTGTAATCAGCCTCTGGGTGATTTATTTAAATCCATGATGTCTGCACTACTGTTTAAATGCCTTAAGTAAAGTTCAGATAAGAAAGAAATAGGATAACTATAATAAACCCTAGATATTCCAGTGTTCCTTTCAAGGTCTAGCTAAATTTAACCTCCAGAATGAAGCAACAATTTTTTTCCTTCATTTTCTTTCACCAGCCAGCTCTTTCCTCATATTGTTCATAAGTTAGATCATTTATAGTCAATAAAAATCACCATTGTTTATAAATCTATTGCCTCAAGTTGTTGTTTGTTCAAAGGAACACAAAAGAAGTTGCTAACAGAAAGAAATAAATGATTCTACTTTAAGCAAAAATACCTGAGTTCCTGAGTTGTCCAATCATATCCACCCTAACTTCATGTCTATTTCATTTGGTACCCAGTACAGAAATCTATCTAATACTACATCTCACCGTATTCTCTTTGGGCTGAATACTAGTGAAATTTTTCTTCCTGTAAACAGAAATTATATGAAGAACACGTTCCATATTTCAATTGAAAACTAAAATGATTTCCAAGCTTTATTTAATTACATATAAATATTGTTATCTACTGATTGTCTAGTTACTTACAGCCAAGTTTTTAAAGCAAAGTTCCAGGACTGATTACTTTTCATTTTTGCTGCTCTGCTGCCAAAGATGCAGTCACTAAGGATAATCTTCAGAAGCTTGGCTTTGTTGCTAGAGCAACCAGCCCAACTTTAAGCATTTTTCAATATCTCTCTTTGGAGAATTTTAAATAGCATTAAGATAGAACTTAAGCTAGTCCATCATAATAAGTATTAAGCTTATTTTCATAATTCTGATCTAGTTATAAGAAAATTCAAAACCTAGTCTAGTAGGAATCTGAAACAACAAACACTCTTTGTGTGGAAACTGCATGGCATGTGCCACCTTCAGGCCAGTATCCATTTCCCCAGGGTGAGTGGTCACAATCAAAAGGAAAAGGCTGACAAGAAAATTTCTGCTTCTTCTAGCTCAGACTTTACAGCCATCTCAGAATTTAAATGCATCACAGACCAATTTTACAATGCTCTCTATTTCAGTTTACTTGTACAGATCAAGAGATAAGCAGATTTTTAATTTCTCATTGAATATTAAGAAATGAGAGCATCTGTATCCAAATGCCATAGCTAACTAGACATATCAAGTTCTCTGCTATCATTACCTCATTTTAAATTTATTTTTATTGAATTGTTCTATATTATATTAAGAACCCTGCCATACATTTTGGAAGTAGGATAGGTTTTAATTCTAAATATTAACACATCACATATAAAACCAGAGCCCCTACATAAGTAGACAATTTCAGTAACAGGCAGCTTATATTTGCTGCCTATCCATTTTCTACAAAAAGTATAAATTATTCTAACACAATGTCCAGAAGTATAGGTATTTACATGTAGCTATGGCTTCCACTAAGAGAGAGTAGAAGAAATTAAAATTTTTGGTCAATCAATCTGTCAAGGTGCATTATCAGGTAACTAAACAATACTGGGAACATATAAGCATAAAACACATTTCTGCCTTAGGTAGCCAATAACAAATCTCATGATTTGGGGTCAGACTACTTAATAGGAAGAAAATGATTATTGAGCTTTAGAGAAACCAAGGAACAGAGGACTGTATTAATAGTAGACATTATAAAGATAAGGAAATAAGCTCAGAAGTTAAATAACTTGATAGCTACTGCTTGAACATACTTCCCAAAATGATTTTCTTTACTTAAGCCACTTCTCCGAGGCTGGTGTACATATGTGCCAACTTTTGATCCCTAGAATATGAAATAAAGTGTCTTAGTATTAATAATGCATTATAATTTCTAGAAAACTATTTATTTATTTTAACCAAGTTAACTTTTAGTTACTTGAAGCCCAGTGGATGAGTTGAATATTCCCTTCCAAGAGGCTTTTAAAAGTTTCAATGATTCTTCCTTCAAGGATGTTCTGTTTTCTTGAAATGTTGAGTGTAGGTGCCATTTGGGTTCTCCTCAGTAATTTACATAACGATTGTAAATGTACTATGAATCATTAAAGACAATACACACTTTTTTTTTAATGGTAGTATTTAAATGTATAGTTCTCAATCACTATGGTGATTCAGTCTCTCTGAAGGTAAAATGTGGACTCTACCACTTTCCCTCTTCTTGCTTTCTGTTGATGTTTGTGCAGATATTCCTTCACCTGAAAGGTGAAGGCCTTTTTACTTTACTCTAAAATAAAATAGAAGACTCCTTACTTAATTCCAAACCCAGTTAAATAAAAATGTAACAATTCCACCTTTTTACAAAATCTATTTCGAAGTAACCATCCACAATTCTCTTTCCCCTTTGAGATTCTTCAGTATGTAGTATGTTGTTCTGCTTTGTCATGTAGCAGCTTCACATAAAGATGTGTCTTGCCTCTCTATCTAAATGCCATGCTTCCAAGGGAAAGGGAGGATTTTTATTTCATTTATATCTGAATTGCCTGATATATTTGTGACTAGATTAGGTAAGTTATGACTGTTATTTGAGAAGATAAAAATAAAGATGAAAATTTTAGTGTGACACCTGTACTTAAGTTACTTTTTTATTTGTGGTTTGTTAAAAGATATTTTCAGATATGACTTTTACATAATTAAAAAGGTGATTTTGGTCATTCAATAAATATTTATTAAACATCTACTATGGGTCCAATGCCATGTTAGGTGCTACAAATAATAGTAAATTATAAATAATACATGGCTGGTATCATTAAGGTGCTTGTAACCTTGTAGTATCTAATGGCAGGTTTTGCTACAGGTACTGTTTGTGATTAGGTACAGTTGGAACGGTTTAACATCTTGGCCACCTCAAAAATGTATAATCCAGATTTTAAAATAGAACAATTCAGGATATTGGTTACATAATTATTCAAATATAAAATTAAGTTTTAAATATTATTAAATATTAAGTAATTAAATAGCAAGTACTTCTTAGAGTAAAACCGACAAAACAAAATAAACATCTATGAAATTAAGATACTGATTTTTTGTTTTTATCTTTCATATCATATCAACAGTACTATTGCTTATACCAAAACAAAAACAAAAACAAAAACAAAAACAAATAAAACTCTCTGTAACCTAGTTCCTCACTTTCAATCTCGCTGCTACATTCTTAATTTAGACCCTTATCTTTTCTCACCTGAATTTATATTTTCTTAATTGCTCTCCTTATCTCCAATCTCAGCATTACTACAAAAGTTTCAAAAACACCAGATGTAATCGCGTTATTCTCTTACTTTCAAGTCTTCGGGTCACTGCCTCACCTTATCCACATCACAGCATACAAGACCATCCACTCTCTGGCCCCTAGTTGCATTTTCTTCTGCTTCTAATCCCTATATTCCCCCACCAGTCCAGACACAGGAACATTGCTAATGTACTCATTTCTTAATTCATTCTATCAAAAAACACATATTAAACAATTGTGCAAAACTTTTTGCTTATCACTGGGAATATAGATTTGTTCATAATCTAGTGGTAAGAACAAAGAAGTTACCAAATGAGCAAGCAGTCAGGAGCAGCAGTGATGAATGCTGCTGTTGTTTGGCTTGCTCACTTCCCTAGATTCATATGGTAAGGAGATAACAAGACCAGATGAATTTAGACAGTTTATTACTTAGACAACCAAAGCAAGAACAGCATGGTGGTCTGTGAGAATGGTTATCATCAGGAAGACAAGAGACAACAGGTGCTGGTGAGGATGTGGTGAAAAGAGAACCCTTATACACTGTTGGTGAGAATTTAAATTAGTCAACCACTACAGAAAACAATATGGATGTTTCTCAGAAAATTACTAATAGACCTATCATGCAATCCAGCAATTCTGGAAATATGCTTAAAGGAAATGAAAACAGGAATTTGACAAGATATACTCTCCCTGCCCCTGCCAATGTTTATTGTAGCACTATTCACGATAGCCACGATATGGAAATAACCCAAATGCCCATCAATGGATGAATGAAGAAAGAAGATTTGGCATATATATACACAGTGGAATAGTGTTCAGCCATGAGAAAGGAAGATATCCTCTCATTTACAACAACATGGATGGACTTTAAACACATTACGTTAAGTGAGATAAGCCAGAAAGAAAAAGACAATATGATATCGCTTATATATTAAATCTAAAAAAATAAATTATAAATTAAACATGATTTAAAAGAAGGAAAGTAACAAAAAATAAGAACAAAAGTACAGTAGAAAAGGCCAGAGGTACGGGAAGAGGATTTAACCACAATAAGGGAGCTGTCAGAGCTACTGAGACAGGAGCTCTCGAGGTGTAGGCCTCTGCCCTTGTCATCTGAAATCAGCACAGACTCATTCCCAGAGAATAGAGTTTCTGGCAGTAACATCGGCAGAGCAAAGATGAAGAGCTCAAATTAAGATTGAGAATATACAGCCGGTTGGAATTTTCCATTATTCATAATTATGATGGTAAAGGTGATGGTGATAAGTTGCCATTTATTATTGAGTGCTGATTCTGTGACAAGCAGTGGTCCTTCAAAGCTCTTTACCAACATCACACTATTTAACTCTTACATCAACCATAAATGGTAGGCCTTAAGTTGCTTCCTCTATGAAATGAAAATGATAAATTCACAGAAGTAAAATAAGTTTCCCAACAAGCAACTGGAAGAAATGTAATTCAAACTCAGGTCGCCCAACTCTCAAACCATTGCTCTTACCCAGTATACACATTGTGCTACTCTGCAAATATTTTCAGTGTACCTACTGTCTACAAATCAGTGGACTTCAGTATACCATTGTAGCCATGATCTCTGTCCTTATTACAGAAAACATAAGATAGGCACACAACCTGCTGTTTGGGACAATTCTCAGGACTCCTCACATTTTGTGCACAAATACCCAAGTGTCTGGCTTCCTTACCTACTCCATGACTATCAGAAACCTTCACTTTAGAATTAAATCCCTCTTCTGCCTAAGAAGACAAGAGGTATCCAAGAAGTACAACCAATTCTAGCACTCAAGAAGGAAAATTTGCCACAGAAATGATATCAAAGGAGCAGAGGGGTGGCTGAACTTAATTGTTCTTAACTACTTCTTAAACAATAAGGCAAAGAAAAATGGGGCTTGAGTTTGCAAATCTAACAGAGAGAGCAAAATGTGGGCATATTAAAGCTCATAACATTACAACTCACAACCTTGACTACATAAGTAGGATAAGCAACAAATCCAACAGGCTCTGATTATTAGCAGATGATACTGCAATAGTCTCGTGTGCATTCTGATTGAAAATTCAGCTACATAACCTTCCATGAACTGTTTATCTTATGTACTTATTTAACTAACATTCAAACTGACAAGACTCCTATTTCTGGGCCTTCTTTTTATACTTTCATGTACGAATGATCAGATGAAGCTCAGATACCACAAACTTTGCATGTTTTTGATTTTGCACATAAACTGAAGGTTAGAATTCTAGTCTATGTCCTCAGTCACTCAATGCTTTTAGATCTTTGAACGTGACTTCAAACCCTGCCAAAACACAACCCAAATACAGACTTGCTTCTATGTCTGTACAAATACGTAAAAGAAATGGGTATGTCAACTTGCAATGGATACCAGCCTAATTGAAGCTTTAACTACTGTCAGGGAACAAAGGCAGCCAGTGCTAACTACATCTGCTTTGTTCAAGGGTAAAAAGACATTCAGAAAGATGAGAAATGAATAAATGCAGATAACACAATAGAAATAAAGCCAAAACTTCACTGGCTGCTGCAATCCACACCAACTTCTCCCTATTTTGACCTCCTACTGCACTTACAACTACATTAAATATCTAATTATACACACTGTATAAAAAGTATGAGCTTCTTTTTCATGTACATGTCTTAAAAGTAAAATTATATATAGTTGTATGAGATTTCAGTACTTTCATACATGCTATCTCATTTTATCTTCATGGTGGCCCACAGAGGTAATATACTATGCAGACATATAAAACTAACTTGCTATCACAGATGAGGACATCGAGGCTGAAGATATCATTACCATATAGTATTCAATAAGTGAAAAGCTGAAAATCAAGGCCAATCTCCAGATTCTATATCTCTTTCTCTTTCCCTGATAACACACCACCTTAATTTGAGAGTAGTGAGACTTCTGGTTCTCTTCATAACACAGAGCTAGAGAGATTGTTTCATAAAGAGTTGATCACATGACTCCTTCCTCTGATCCTTCAGAAGTAAAGCAATCTGTGGCAGAGAAAGCATACACTTTCAATATTATGAGTCCATCAGAAAAATCTGCAGCAATGTGTGGTAATGGTTGATAACTGGACTTACAATATACACATATATTGGACCATTATGTTGTTCATCTGAAAATAATATAGTGTTATATGCCAATCAAATCTAAATTAAAAAAAAAAAGAATTCATTAGATCTAAGGAGTAGGAGTAGCTGGCAGAAAACATGAACTTTCAGCTTTGAGTCACTACAGTGAATATAAGAATTCTCTAAATCTTCAGTGAGTATGTTTTTAGCTGTTTATATGTCCAGTTCAAATCATATCCACCCTTGCTGCCTACTCACAGAGGTTGATGGACCACTAAATGTTAATAATCTATCAAGAATGGAAAATCCAAAATCCAGTACAGCACCATGATTTTCATGTAATTGCTACATTTAGCTCCTTTCTCCCCATTTTTCCACAGCCCTCTTTAGACCTGGTTATTTTGTCTCTACATTCCAATATCTCTCTCTCGAATGTTTTTTCTCCTGCTGAGTCACTCTAGAAATATTGTAATAGGTGTTATAACAGCTTTTTTCCATGGCATTTCACCAAAACAACAAGACATATAGTCACTGAGAACAAGACACAATAAACCTGACTAGAATAGTGTTGGCTGACCATTGGTCTGACTCATCCCTCCTTAATAGGTCATTGGAAAGTCAAAACTATTGAATTTAATGCAAGCGAGATAAAAAAATGGCAGAGTATGTTTAAGGACAACTGTGTTATGTTCTTAGAATTCATGTTACAAGGCCAATGACACAATTGTGCAGCCTCAAAAAGAGAGGACAAAATCCAAGGTATGTAGCATCTGAAGCCTACCACTTGTGCTGTCCAGTTCAGCATCCTGGCTGCCTAATGCAATGGCTTTCAAGATGGATTGGTACCAGACCTTTTATGTCTCCTTTCCTCACTCATAGCCTGCAATCAAAACCTGTCTGTTCTGTGTTCTGCTTAATTAAGGAATTATTCTGAGCTGCTTAATCTGAAAAATGTTAAGGCATTTTTATGTACAGGGTATTCACAGGTTAATTTATTCTGCATCCCAGGCAACACAGGTGTGTTTTAACAAAAGCTTTCTAAAATCTATGCCTTACCTCAAAGGCATGTGTTTAATAGTTAGAATTTCAAGCAATAGGGCATAAGAAATCATATCATATCTTCAAGGCCTCTTCTACCCTCACTGGCCAAAAGCTCTAAATTATTCAAATGCTAATAAGTTTACCAAAAGAAGTTACTTTAGGACAGATGAATAGTCATATCATTTTTCCTCTGTGTATTTTTGTTTACTTCAAGGTGGACAAATTTAAAGTAAACATTGAGTATTTATTGAGCATCTTCTTTATGCTGGTTCTATGTGCCAAGTTAGTGATACGAAAATGGATGAGGGTCAGTTTCTGCCCACAGAGATTAGTGTTTTGAACTAATCCCTCTTCCAATTTTCCTTCATACCTGTCTTTCAAAAGTTAGCATATTGTTTGGGTTTTCTATTAAAAATTAAAGAACCATACAACATCACCACCATCAATTTACTTTAGGCTCCCTTATTTCAATCAAATTAATAAATTCACTCAAATTTTGTGTGAGAAATTTAATTCCAAGGGGTCGTGTGTGGCAAAGGCACAGCTGACTACATATATGGGCTTATAACATCTCTGACCAGAGCAGTTCGCAAAAGCTAGTTTCTATACTACCCAAACTAGATAAGTAGCAATTGCTTGTCAACTATTACAGGGTGTCATTTTCATCCTGCTGACTTTCATTTTCTTTTAATAGTATCCCAAATTCCTGTGAGCCAGTCCCCATTACTTGTAGTCCAAGAACAAGTAATCCCACAGTGACAATGAAGACATTTTACATTCTTAGTTACCTGCATCAACAATGAGTCTATGAAGGTTCTTAACTAAGAGCTCTCTCAATACTCTAAGCCCTCTTTTTTCAGTATCATTTATTTTCTCTTTTCTTTTATCTACTGCTTAACTGTCATTCTCAATCAAACATCATTCTGCTGTTTTTTGTGGACCTCAAGACTGCTTTCCACTTACCCTGCAACAAATATCTGAAGCCAGGCTGGGACTGCAGAGCATCTCCTAGGGGCTCCCTCAAAACTTGACACAGTTCTCGGACCAGCCAGGGAAACTGGAAGCAGTTGTGCCGGATAAAGTTTACCCTTGAACAACACAGTTTTCAGCTGTGTGAGTTCACTTATACACACATTTTTTGTCAAATAAGTACAGTCTGCCCTTTCTACCCCCAGGTTTTGCATCACAGATTCAAGCAACCAGGGATAGGAAAACAGGATTTGCGTATTCCCAACCACAGATTTCCAACTGCCAATTCCCAACCTCAGATAAAAATATTGTTTTTCATCTGCAGTTTGTTGACTTCACAGTTCGTTGCCACAGGCCAACTGTAGTTAAGTTTTGGAGGAGTCAAAAGTTAGAGTCAAAAGTTAGAAGTATATTTTCCATTGCATGAGGGTCGACATCCCTAACCGTCCAGCAAGGTTGTTCAAGGGGCAGCTGTATTTGTTTCCTGCGCCACAAAACAATGTTCACCGTTTCGGTCTTCAGCGACCATTATTTAGCATTGATATTAACATTTACTACTAGCAACTTAGAACTTTTTAGAAAATAAAATCTGATAGACACAAGACAACAGAAATGAAAACAGAAATACAAAGATAAACATTTTTATATTACAGAAATAATGAAGGCTGGGATGGAACCAACTGTGCTATAGCAGAGCAGTAGCACTCAAAGAAAAGCATCCACTGAGTTCTAAGTGAAAGCCACCACAGGCCACTGACTAGCATGAGTTTTTTGTATTAGCCCTTTCCTTCCTGCCATCCTGCTTTAGGTTAGTCATATAGAGTAACTCACCAAAGTAAATAAATAAGGTAATAATAAACTATCTCAACCAACCATTCCAAAATAATTCTGGAAGATATTATGTCACTAGCATACCAACCCAGCAACTTCTCATCTATATCCATAAAAGAGATTTTGAGAAGAAGATCATAGTGTGGCCAATTGTTTTGCTAATGCATGTTTCCAGGAAAAAAGAATCAGACAAAATATCAAACTTTTCAAGCTACGGCAATGTCATTCGTTTAATATTCCCAAAAATGTTCAGGAAGAAATTATTAAATGACTCATTTTATTAAAAGAAAAACATGTATTAAATTTCTAAGTGCACCCAGCACTGAACTCATGTTATCACATGTAAATTGCACAGCCCCAGCGACTTCTAAGAGCTTAGAATGAATCAGCAATCAACATATTGCACAGAGAGCTCCAAGATGGAGATGTTAGCTCACTATGGAAATACTTAGGTAAGGTAAATTAATGCTCAGGGTATTTAGAGATGGAGAAACAGTAGATTATTGCAATTGAGATCAGAGACAATGATAACCTTGGAAATTTTTTCTTTGAGAAAAAAAAAAAAACAGAAAAAGGTAGCAAAAGTAGGTCCCTCCTGTGCTTTCTATAAGAAGTAAAAAGGAAAGTGAAAGGAGAATGTGAGCACTTTCCTGATCAAAAGACAAATGTTTTACTGAGAAAATGGGATTTAAAAGGTATAAAAATGGTGTGGGCATGGCAGTTGGTTAGGCTGTGAATAGAAAGATGTTCCAGGTGTGTTCATTTAAAAGTCAAGTACTTACTTACTCATTCAAAGCTCCTAGGTATATTGAAAAATACAGAGGTGAACCAGAATAATGGTTTGAGGGCATACAAATGAAAATACAGTCTCTAGTATCCTTGTATACACACTATTAAGTCACCCCTCTAATCTATATTCATTCATTGAATAAATATTATTTCAGTTCCTACTCTGTGCAAGGCATGTACTGAGTATTATGGAAGATAAAAAAATGAACAAGATAAAAACCTGCTCTCAGGGAGCTTACTAGGAGCAGTAATAATGGTAATATTAATTATAATAAATATACAGCAGACAGAACTAGTGCCTTAAGGAGATAAAATCAGGCTTTATGAGAGTTCAAAGTGTTCTCATACTTAGCCAATTTAAATCCCATCTTCTCTGAAAATTATGGCTATCCCTTTGAATTTATCCTGCAATTTGTTCATTTGGCACTTATCTTTTACTGCTTTGTATTAGAAGGTAGGGAAGTTCGTGTGTGTATGTCTTACCTCCCCAAGTAGACTATAAGGTATTTGTGACTACTTCTTACTTCTCAGCAGTTTCTCACCACTGCCAAAATACTCAGCACAGTGCAGCATACATAGTAAGTTCTCAACAAAAAAATACTTGTTAGAAGAGATAGAGTTTCTTAAATTTATAATAGTCCCTGGTGCCTGCCTCCTGCTAGATTTTTACTTCCTTAAGGGCAAGAACTGTGTTTTATAGGTCCTTGTAATCCTCCTATGACCAGACAGTCTAGTATATAGTTAGCATTCAATAAGCGTGTGTTGAATGAATCAATGTTTAATGGAAAACTTTCTAAAGGTATCATAATGATACCTTTTATAGGTATAGGGATTTACAGTTTACAAATTGCCCCCAAATATATGATCTTCTTTAATCTTCTCAACAAATTGTGGAGTTGCCACTGAGAGGACCATTGCACCAATAATGAGACAATGTTCACAGAAGTTCATACATCAAGCAGCTAAGAGGCAGAGCTGGAACCTGTGGGTGTGTCAGGCTCTTCCACTTTACCACAGGAAATTATCAGATCTTATGGTAGAGTGACTTAGTTTGGCCTTTGGCACTAAGTCACAGATTGGTATCATGGCACAATAACTATCAGGTGACATGTAAAGTCCCTTTCTTCTTCAACATCGTACCATAGTAACAGGGTCAGACTACTGACCCAAGTTCACTTGGCTGCATCAAGTGGCTGATGTGGGTTTGGATTACTGACTACAGTGAAATGAGCTACCTTAACGAAAGATCTACTCGTGTGATTCATATAAGGTAAGACAATCTTAGCTAAGTCTGATGGGTCAAATGCTGAGTTTTATGTGACCTGAGCAGTTCAACAGATAGGCACTCTAGGTCCAGAATGGAATTCATGACAAAATTGGCCTCAGTGGAACTTTGGAAAGGTCAACAAATTGTCTGGCACAAACTTTTAAGATATCCACATCAATGGGCTGTCTAGGCCTTTAAAAAACACCAGTGACTCCCCAAATTCATCAGGTATGACAAATAAACTCTGGAGTTTTCAGCCAAACTCAAAACTCAGACATTCTAAACCTTCTTCAACCATCAATAGACATAAGCTGCTTTTTAATGCGATCCTTGTACTCATCTTGTCTCCTGTCAGCAGCCAGAAGTTGGGTTATTTTTTTTTTTATCAGGAATAAGATTCAAAGAGTCTGCCCTGCAGCAATCCCATACTGCACTTCTTTGTTAGAATCCTAATGACGAATTCTAAATACATAAGAGACAGTCTCCAGCTGTAAAAGTGAAGAGCTTCCGGGGGCCTGTTGAGTTCCCTGACCTCAGACCTATTTTTATATTTTGATCTTGGGGACCGTGCCTCATGACTTTCAGGACCCTCAAGTTATCCCTGGGGTTACAAAGCACTAGCTTAACCAGTCATAGCAAGACTTAAAACAGGGCAGCTAGGATCAAAGTGGTCAACAAACCAGTGCATTAGCCACCAGACCAGCCCCCAAGAGAACCACATTAAGCTGCATTGTGCAAGTGGTTAAATTCTCCTCATGAAAAAGCTTAACACTCAAGTCTTAGCTGTATACATCTGAATAACCATTTTCACAGCTTTCCACATTTTGATATAAAATATAAGAATGGCATTTTAATGTTCTGATTCAAGTACAGAAAAAAACACACAATTTGATATATATATATATATATTTTTTTTTTTTTTTTTTTACTTAAAGCTGCCTAAAGCAACAAAGTTCAGTGTTGCTTGCTCTACTTTTTCCTCTGAATGATATTAAATAAACTTGTCCCTATTCAAACAGGGAGCATGGGTGAGAGAATGTTTTAGAAAGAAAGAGAGAAAGAGAGAGAGAGAGAGAGAGAGAGAGAGAGAGAGAGAGAGAGAGAGAAACCCTGAAGAGTTTGAATTAAGAATAACAGCACAGAGAGTTTCTGTCAATGAACTGACACTTCATTTCTCTTTCCATTGTCTGCTTACCCATAGAGTAGGAGACTAGCAACTGGGATGATCACATGAAGGCGGGAAAAACACAACTGTCAGGCTCCAAGGACAAAGCCTACTTTTAACAATACCATTCCTTAAATCCAGACATTAGAGCCAAAGGAATGAGAAAAAAAGCAACTCACTCATGGATAGCTTACTGAGGATACTGCAGAAGATTATGCTAATCTTCACTTCATTGTCCTCTGCAAAATGTTTTCATATCAAGCCTTTTATCTGGGGAAGAAGAGATGCCCAACCTCTCAACTCAGTAACAGCCAGCACTTTCTGTGTGGTTTCTGCGTAATTAACACCAGCACTAGACCTTTTCATTTGTGCTACTCAAGCTTAGGGCCTTTTGAGGGTGTCCACAGGGGAGCAGCCCTCACCCTTTGCCTGTGGCCTGCGAGCCACAGCTTATGCTTAGATCTGCGTGCCATCTGTTAATGGCAGAGGGAGCAAAACTTGAGCTAACTTTTTCTTGACTGCCAGAGAATGCAAGAGATCAAATCCACCAGCACGAGATGAGCAAATTATTACTTAAAGAAAAAAAATCTAGCCTAGCAATTCAGACCAATTGCTTCATTTTCCATATCAGATTTTTGCCTCATAAAAAGTAGCTTTTATTCAGGACTTAAATGGCATGAAAGCACCAGCTTAGGTGGTAACTTGAATGGACCAAAGGGATATTGTTTTTTTGAAGGATTGAGCTTCAGCATCCACTTCACTTTATTTTAGAACTGTGCCAGAGATGAGCCACATGCCAGCTTCTGGCTGCCCAGAGGCTACAGCCAGCCCTTATAGGAACACAAGATTTAAGGATGAATTTTTCTCTCTAATCACTTTCCCTGGCTTTTGTTGGTTTAGGTTAAACTCATATGAATATTATAAAAGCCAGTCGTCATAATGATGAAAGTCATATGAAAGGGTCAAAGAGAGGCTGTAGCACATAATGCTTTTGTTTGTTGTGATTGTGTGAGAATTTAGTTATTAAGAGTTTCCCAACAACATCTAAAAGGAAAGATTAATTGTACATAAAAAGACATTTTCCTTCAGATGGATTCCACTAGTCTAGAGGCGAAGAACTATTACCATACCTTTTACCTTTCCTCTGAAAAACCAATTAAACTTACTAGACAATTCAACTCTATCCAAAATCAGTTTGTTTGTTTGTTTCCTGCTTCAAACTAACTATAATCTTGGAGATGCAAAAAGGCAGGTCAGTTCAAATCCTTCACTGATATAAGAAGGTCCTATGAAATTATAGGTTCCCTTACTGGGGCCATGAAAATTTCCATAATTCCTCCCCAAATAGATTACGAGCCCTGAAATTATTTGCAATTCTTTTTTAACCTAACAGAAATCAAACTAATTGGTAAAGGATTTCAAATCTTTCAAAATGCGGGTACCATAGAGAAAATAATAAAAGGGGTCTTGGTTGATGAAAATTTGGGAACCACAAAACCAGAGTCTTTAATACCTCTTGTAGCTTCGTGATTCCCTGATATGAGTGTCCTGGCCTAGAAGAGGTGGTATTGTTGGTAAGAAGCTCCAGAGTTGGTACTCCATATGTGTCATATACACTTTTTGATAATGATGTGTTCTCAAGGTACTTTTGTTAAATGTATACAAACAAATGAGTTAGCAGGGATCCAATAAATGTGGAAAGAAGTATTGTAAAACAGCGCTGTTTGCCTCCAAAATATACAATCCATTTGAAAGAGCTAAGAAATACACTCTGCCTGAGTTGGTTCTGCTCCACTGACAAAGGCTGCTTGAAGACAGCAGGGATGCACTGTGACGGCGCTAGGTAAACGGTGTGCCCCTGGCTGCAGTGATGGTCAATGCCAGACAATTGGTGGCTCTTTAGTCGTTTCAACAGTCTGTGATGTGGATGTACAGGTTACAACAAATATTCTCTCTTTTAAAAAGAAGACTTTCCTGCTTTTTGTTTATCACTACCTATAACTAGCAAGGTTCACTACACAGTGCCAAACAATTATCTTGTGGACTCCTATTAAAAGTATTTAGCGGAAAACTAGATACAAGGAGATAAAGAGAACAGCTATGAGAAATATTCTAAATTATCCTCAAAATGCTGAAGATTTTGGTAGATTTTATTTTGGATAATCAGAGATTTACAAATTCAACATGTAATTATCTTATAGTTCTTTGTAATTACATCAGACATGAATATTACAATTTTTTACAAACTCTCAACCCTAGGATTTTCTCTTGAGATTTGGGTAAAAGATGAAATGATGACAAAGGATGGAATGAAAGTCCTTTAAGGTATTGTTTGTTTTCTTGAAATACGTATCAATCCTTCTACAGTATCTAACCTTGTAACTTACTAGGGCTCTGAAGAGTAAAAAAGATAAAAATGGCATTGCCTGACAACCTAAATTTGCTAAAGTGAGCGTGTAAGTCTTCTCGATATAAGACAGAGGAACCTCTAAAGTTAGGATACCTTTTAACAGCGAAAGCAGCTAAATGTAAAAGGCCACCTGCTTCATCCAACAACCACACAATTTAGTGGAATTAAACTATTCCTGTGCAGTTCAACCTTGAAAAAAGTGCATAGCTGTGAAAACACCATTTACTGACTACCGAGAGTTTGACTTAATATAAGCTGTTTAGACCACATGAAATCTGCAATGCACTGTTAGATCTTTACAAATTTCATGAAATCTTTTTCGGATATCCAAAAAATCCTGAACTGCTTGAATCTTTTGTATCCTAGCACTGGGGACTGACCCATAATCTCTTTCCCAGCCAGGATACCAAGTCTGGACCCAACCTTGTCACTGATTCCGGCAGCTGCTTCAATTCACCAGAGGGGATGGCAGCAATCCTACTTCTAAAAGAACACCACAAGGGCTTACTTTCGTGAGGCCTTGAAGAGAGCCTGAAAGGAAGGTCAAAGGTGAAGAAAAGATAAAGTGCCAAACAAGGAGATCAGTAACGTAGGGTCTTCTTGATGAAATCCCAATGTCTGATTCTTCAGGGTACAAACATCATAATTGCATTTCCAAAAGAGTCCCAGTTTCGTTGGTGTTTGTGTGTGCATGTATGCCTTGTATGTGGGTTTGTGTTTGTGTTTGTGTGTGAGTGTGTATATGTGCACAGTACGGATTTTGTTTTGTTTTGTTTTTAGGTCGGATCACTGTGCATCTAAAAGCCTTATTCAGTTGTCCTTGTCCAGAGTACTTTGTCTTACACAGGCCGCATTACTCTTGTAAACAGAGGCTGCATCAAAGTGAGAGGGAGAGAGTCACATCAGTGGATTAAGGCCTTCTGCATGATAAAGTAGCTACCTAGGGGGGGATAAACTTAATATGTGAAAGAATGTGATTGAGAGGAATAAAGTACCAAAACTCTGTCATTCTCTTCGTAATATCCTAATCTAATGCCTGACACTGGGGCCTTAGGCCAGGGTTAGTGTTAATCAATGAAATACCCATCTGTGTTCCCTGTCCTTAGCGCTATTTAAAACTAGCCTAAACTCAATTATTGTCCCTTAGAGACCAAGATGGGATATTAAGTTGATTGAAAGGAACTGTGTTCCACATAGAAATCCCAGCGTTAAAATGCAGAGATGGCAACATCGCTAACAAAATTTCGGCTAAACAGAGATTAAATGCTAATTCTTAGAACATGAAAAACTTGCATAGATTACATCTTGTTAAAAATCCTTATTTGAAAATAGCTAAATTCTGGTAAACCCAGTAATCAATCCAGAGTAAGTTCTGCTTTAAAGATAAAATAGATTGTTTATGTCTCCCATAATATGTGTAATAGAATAAATACACAAGGATGATATTAAGTGCAAACGTGGATTCAGATTTTAGGCCAAAAAAGAATAAGAGATCAACATTCTCAAATTCATGATAATTGCTAGAATCATGATAACTTTTGAAAAGACATATAATTTATTCCTTGAATAACTAAAAGGTATTATTCAAACTGCCTTATTCATGATTAAATTAAAAGGTATTTTTAAAAAGGGAAAGAGGCAAGGAGAGGGAAAGAAAGAGGCACAATCCTCCTGCTCAAGGATGCCCATAATTGCCTTATTAATACTTGAGTATAAAATGACAGCTTTCCCCAGTTTTATTCTTTTATACTTTATTTTATGCCTAGGTTTAAAGGCAGATTGCTTTTATAACAGAGTAAATTCTTTAAAACCAGCTCTTGTGCCATGTATATAGGTATTGAATATCTCTTTGAGAAATTTTGAAATAGATAGAAAAATAGCTCTTTTAATATATAAGACAGTTAATCTAAAGATGAGTAAATGTGCTTTTATTATACTTCTTGAGCCTATATTGATTTATATAATGCCATTTCATACTAGAAGATAATTATAATAAAATTATAATTCAGAAGCTTACCTGATTACTACTGGTACAAAAGAATTCTCATTCTTTGTTAGAATACTAGCCCTACTAATTAATACCAACTACTGATACTAATTAAAACAGGCATTATTCAGCTTGACCACAGACTAACACGTCAATAGGACAGAATAGATGGCTCAGAAATAAATTGTATGAGGACGTAATAGATGATGGAGGAGAAATAACAAGTCAGGAGAGGAGAGGAACATTCACTTTATAAATAGTGCTATTATCCATTAAGAAAAGTTTAGTCATCATCTTGTATCATATACCCAAATAAATTCCAAGTGAATAAAAAATGTTTGGTTGTTTTTAAAAATTAATCTATCAAAAAATAGAAGAAATAGGATCAAATATCAAAGGTTTTAGAGAACATTCTAAGCTTAAAAAATAAAAAAATTACAAAGTAAAAGGTGTTTGGTTTAACTACATATAAATTTTAAATCATTCAAAAGAATTAAAATTGGAAAGTAAACAGCAAACTGGGGAAATACAAATAGCAAATATTACATATGAAAGGCCTAATATCTTACTCATTGATATGAAAAGACTTTAAACTCCTGTAGAACACAAAACAGTGAGATATTTTTCAGTTTTCTAATTGTGACTTAAAACTCTCTTTAGTCAAGGTCCAAACTCATTTAATTGAATATTAACACCATGGGCAAATATAGAATAATTTTTAGATGCCTTGCTTGTGTCTGATCTCACTGACCAACTCTCAAAACAATGGCTGTGAGGTTGGATGCTACAGAGTCTGTGCATCTGTTTTCACCAATTCAAAGCCATTTATCCTCAGCTATCCATTTTTTGCTTTGGTTAATGCTAACAAGTGTCTAACTCTTGCAGCAACCAGCAGCTGGCCAATGGGCTAACTTCTTGCACTTTTTCAGAGGGAGATAAAGTAACTAAGAAGAAAGAGAGTTAAAACGACACTTGGAAATTTCACCTAACAGTTTTGCCTGTAAAGTTTTAGGAAGTTCAGTCAAGTCTCCCCAATCCCCTGCTTCAAATAGAATTTCTCATTGATATCCACTCAAGAAGTCAGGCACTCAGAAACCAAGAGAGTAAATAGAAGACACGTTCCAACATGCTGATATTAATATACAAAATTATAACTTCAACCATCTTACTATAATTTCAGAGACTAGTGCATAATAGTGTGATCCTGTTTACATATAACAAATAGGAAAATGGCCTTTGTAAATGACAGTTATTCAAACATAGCCAACATGCGGGCACAGTACCATGTGTCAGCATCAGAGAGGGAAACGGTTCCAAAGTCAAGAGCATCTGAAATATCCTCCTAATGTCAGACTGAAAAAAATGAAAGAAAAAGATTGTTATCTTTCAGGGACTGAAGTGGGAGCTGAAGTGCTCTCCCTCAATTAGGCAAAGTATGGTGCAGCTGATTAACCTGAATGTCTCCTTGGTAACCCAAGAATTACACTGTAAATGAAATATGTCTGATGATAGGTACCTTTAATCAGACAAGAGCCACATGAGCATTTTGAGCAAGAGAGACATAAATCTTGGGTTTCTAGCACTTTAATCATTCATGAAATAACAGTCTTTTTTGACAAGAGGCAAGCATGGCTACTAGTTATTAAATAAGCAGTAACAGAACGTATGCTTTAGTGTAACCATGAAACAGCCAAGGCTCAACTCCAGGCTTGATAGTTAGAAAACAGTGCCTATGGAATATAGATATTATAATTTTGACTGACATATATAAAGCAGAGATTATTAAAATGCTTTGTAATTTTTCATGGGGTCTATGTTTTAAAATACTGTGTTGCAACAAATAAATTTAAAAAAAGCATTGCTTTTCTTCTTTAAAACCCTCCACATGAAAAAATATCCCCAATAGTATTTGTTGCATTGACATTCTTTCTCTGTATATTATCCATTCCTCAAAGCAGTTCCAAACAGCAGATAAAGTATAAATCATGCAGTGTGTGCTGCAATTTTTCCCGTATAATAGAACCAGCATCATAGATTTTTTAAAAAATTAAATATTGGGCTCCATTCCTTTTTCGTATTTCTGTTCAATTCGTAAAGTCTCTCTTGGCCTTCCTTCATGCTGGGAGCACTGATAAACAATTGAAAACTAAATGAAGCTTTTAAAGTGCTCAAAACTGCCTCCAGGACATGCTTGTGACCATCATCTTGAGCTTGAGTCTAAAGAGTAAAGTCCTAAGGCCATATTTAGAGCTTTAAAGACACATTTTAAAATTGATGGTGAGTCTTTTAAAACCTGTGATCAGGTGAGGAGGGAAAGGTCAGCCATTCATCCTTCTTTGTGTCTATGACTTTGCCAAGGGACATTCCTTTCAGAGACCTCACAACCTTTGGTTCTGTTAAAGAAAGAGTAAGACTGACAGGCAGACAGACAAACATATACCCAATTCCCTTCTCTCTTTAGGATATTTCTCTTAACCTTTTAACCCCTAATCATATATTACCCTAAGAAGTGTTTCTCAAAGTGTGTTCTGGAGAATTCTCTGTGCGACATTTATAAGAGAGCTTCATCCAAATGATATTCTGGGTTAAACAAAGATTAATATGGTCCTTTAGTAAGTACTTTTTGAAACCTTTTGTGCTAATACTCCTCGGCCTCTTGCCAGACACTGAGTATCCAGGAAGAATAACCAGCTGTGGTCCAGGTCATCAGGGAGAAAGATTTCAGACAGCCCTCTCACATAAAATCTAAACCTGCATTTTATCTGGCAATTTGTTTTCTAGAATCTTTGAATATCCTTTGCACAACAGACATTGGATATGGTGGGTATCGATATCCCCAAATATATCCGCAATTTTACTTGTGTTTAGTATCACCGTTTCCACAGTTCAGGCTTAAAAAAAAAGACAAGTCCTCTTCTCACCCTAAAAGTCAGTTGTTGTCAAACCTTCACAATCTTTATCCTGCTTCCAAACTTTTGCCCTAGTCCTAGTTTACACTTTTAGTTCTTCTCACCTAGACCAATATCACCCCTTAGTCTCCCTGTCTCAAGGCCTCCACCTCCCCTAAGTACAGACACACACTTCTACTCTTATAGACAACATCTAAGATATCCTGCACACTGCTCCCAGAGTTTTCTTAGTCTCTTACTTTGGTGTGCAGACCTGAATTATCTGACTCCAAAAATCAGTGTTTCCAATCTTATCTCACGACAGCAGTCCTCTCCTCCCCTCCCCTGGCTTTTACCCCCTAAGTTTCAGCAACATCAGTATACCTAAGAACCACAAACTTGCCAGGAGAGCCTTTGCCCCAGGCATGCCAAGTGAAATATCATCCATTATTCCAGCTTAAATCCCAAAACTTGCATGAAGTCTCTCCTGACCCTAACCTTCAGAGTTACCTTCTTTTCCTGTGCTCCTATAGCACTTTCCTTGTATTTCTAGCCTAGCACTTATCACAGTCTACCCTGTATTCAAAGCTTTTTACGTATTTGTCAGTCTCACCTCCTACCTGGTGAGATGCTGAAAAACAAAGATTGTATCTTTTTATATCACCGTAGCATCTGGTACCAGACACATAGTAGGCACTCATTACATGTTTGTTGAACTAACTGGAAACAAATGAGACTAGAAAGACCTTGGTTCCAAATGAGATTTATAATAGGGTTGCAAGCAGTCACCATTAGCATGAAAACAACTTCTCCAAGGCTGACCAGAGATGCCCACCCAGACATATGCTGATAAATTCAGGTGCATTTAAATAAATAACACCACTCCTTAAAAACTAATGTGCCTTTTCAGTTGGAATAAATGTCTTTAGTGCCCATGTATTCTTCAGAAAACATTTCACACGAGAGAAATGACTTTACTATTTGGTTTAAACATTTATTATTTTAGTTTCTGATAAAGTAGCCTAAGTCACATCTGACCTCACAAACACCCATACATATATCCATGGCACATGATCTCCAAAAGTGACATCACTTACCAGAAAAAGTACAGCATGAACAACACATGGGTGTGGGGCTATTTACCAGATTAGTCAGTTGTCCCCAAAGGAGAGAACAAAGCCCAAGAGAAAGGAGAGTAGCACAGGTGTATTTTGATGCTAGAGAGGAATCTAGAAAAAAAAAAAAAACACACAGGAGAATGGGATCTTAGTGCAGGCCACTCCAAATGGCTCTAGAAAAAACACATGGATGAAAAGAAAGCAGCAGCAAGAATGTAAAAGTTGGAAGCAAGTTGACCCACTCCAGAGTTTTATCAGATGATCGTGAAATTGTTCACTACACTGAAAGCTCCTTGAGAGAAGTGATTATTTTTTTCCTAATCTTCTGGTGCATTATAGGCCAACAATAAATGTTGTTTAACTAGTAGAAAAAAATAAATGAATAACCAACTGATAGTGGCAGATCAGTTTTCTGTAGTTCAATACTTAATTTCCGATTAATCACTCATTCATCACAATTATCTCAACAGGAGCTTAAAAAAAAAACCTATAAGATACTTTTGAATGTGCTGCACACCTAGGTAGCAATGAAATCCTCAAGTGTCTACCTGACAGAGTGATAGCAGGAAGCAACAGGGAGCAGCCAGAAAGGTAGCAGATGCCAAAATTAGGAGGCAGTTTACACTCTTCCAGACGAAGAACTGTAAAAGGAGTGATGGATTGCAGCACAAAGAGAAACCTTTATCTAGGTTTTGCTCGGCATGGCATCAAGTAAGTAGCATCAACTGCATTCAGTGGAGTAAAAAAAGTATTTGTATGCTGAGATGTCAGCTTATAAAAGTGTCAGTCTCTAAAATAAATCAAGTAGCAAATGGAAAACATATAAATAACTATACTTGATGTCAGCGACACAAAGCAAGAAAAAAGCCATTTTAAAAGAATTTTCCTTGTTAACCACACAGTAAGTTGGGCTTAGCTATAGGGTTTTCTAGATTAGCAAATAAAGTTTTCTGGTTTTATATAAAGTAGGTTATGGCTGCAGGGTCTGGTGGAGAGGTCATTGATGGGAAAAGTCAAAATCCAGCCTTTTGCCTTAATTAGGTTAATATAACAAAAACAACGTATGTCTCTCAATAATTTTTACCCAATTTTCTTCATAAAATGGAGACGCAGAAGTGAGTTCTTTCCTTTTCTGTGTTGCATCTCTTCTGCTCACATAGTTTAAGACCCTGATAATGACACCACAATCATAAGCTCAGATTCTAGAGGTAGGATCAAAATGTTGTCTAGAGAATAAAAGACATAACTTTAAGGAGACTAGGAAGGGTCCACCACCTCACAACTACACCCAACCATCTTCTCAATAGTGCTAAAAGGTCACTTAACATTAGTCTTACATTCTATCGCATAAAATGCTAATGCCCCTGAAGGAGACACTACACAGACCTGAGGAGCAGAAGAGACCATTAGCTTTAGGGTCAAGAGATTGGGTTCAAATCCTAGGGTAGCCCTTTATTAAGTGTGTGACTTCAATTAAGTCCTAGTTTTCCTCATTTGTAAAATGTGGGAGAGAAATAAGGAATAGATACAGGTTACCTATTGCACAGAGGAGAAAATGTTTTTTTCTGAGCATGAGTAGGGACAGAGCCTTGGCAACCAAATAGAAATCCTACTTGTCTACAGATGAGTGAGAGGAGGAATAATCTTATAATAATTGCAGAATCACAAGAGCTTTATTTCCTTATCTGTGCTCACAACTCTGAAATCTTGCTCTTCAGGGTCCTCTGTAGTCAATGGGAAGACTTATTTAACCTTCAAGGGAATCTTGATATTGGACCTCACTATTATCCAGTTGATTACTTTAGCTCTGAGTTACTTCCAAAAACTGTGTGGCACAATATTTGAAAGAGCAAAGATAGGGAGTCCAAGAATTAAGAATGTTTATCATCCATCTCCACTTCCTTACTCTCCCCAAAGAACTGCATTTGCTACAAATTCTCTAAGTACCTATATTACATACAATTCACTGAAATGACCACTCAATGATATTAATTCATGAGGATATTTCCTACTCAGGTGATTTAAATCCTGAATTTTCAGCTGCATTTGAAAGAAGCACTTGGGATTAAATTAGTTATATGGCTATTTCTGAAAGACATACCTATATTTATATCCTCCTTACTTAAAAATATACACTTCTATAAAATTATCACCTCCAGTGATCTGATCTTATTCTGTCAAATGGCTCTTATTATAGAATGTTCCCTTCAGGATTCTTTAATTATGACCCCATCCCATTCTCTTTCTTGGGCCTTCTTCTAAACTAATAATCCAAACAATTATAATTAGAAAATTTTCTAGGCTGAATATTTAAACTAGTTACAAGGTCACCTACTGCAAATAAAGTAATTATTTAATGGTGAATAATTTGACTGGCTCAGGCCAACAGATTCTTCAATAACATTCCTAAATTATTGTCTTCTTTCCTAAACATGTATTTTCTTTCATGCAAATGTTCTACTAGTACTACCTCTGTCTTGCTATAACTGAGCAATTCTCTATAGGTAACAAGAAATCAATGCATTATGCATGTTCTATTGCTCTAATAAATAAAAGGATTTGCTTGTTTAC
The DNA here is from genome assembly GCA_004027375.1 of Macroglossus sobrinus. Lineage (NCBI taxonomy): Eukaryota > Metazoa > Chordata > Mammalia > Chiroptera > Pteropodidae > Macroglossus > Macroglossus sobrinus. The sequence continues at coordinate 568,516 of PVKZ01000668.1, read as the reverse complement.
AGTTACCAGTGTGGTCTGTTAATTTGGCATTTCATCTGGTTGTTTGACTGCAGAGACTAAAAGGTAGCCTGCTTTCATTTTTCTTTTTCTAGAAACATAAAATGAACAGACTAATTTCTCAACTATCCAACTTTAGTAATTGAAATAAAAAATATGAATGTAGGTCTTTGCTTTTTCTCCTCAGTTTATTCAGCATCATTGCTGGTTTTTTTCCTGAATGAACACATCTTGGTTAGTTACAGGATTATTTATTATTATGACTCTCACAACTTGCAGACAAAAACTTTCCTTAGCAAAAAGAGAGAGAGAGAGAGGGAGAGAGAGAGAGAGAGAGAGAGAGAGAGAGAGAGA
>PVKZ01000668.1:425000-568065 GCA_004027375.1 Macroglossus sobrinus | reverse complement strand
TGTTCATTCCTAAAACCTCCAGAAAATTTCCTGTTGCAGTCTAATTTAAATATAAACTTCACTTTTATATAATAAATTTTTCAAACATGTTATTCTTCCTTTAATTCCATCTGGATTATTTTTCCACTCTTTCAAAAAGCTTTTGTGGACTTTCTTATGCCACTACATCTACAATCACCTTTTTTTCTTTATATAATGCTTCAACAATTCTCCCATAAGATCTTTCCAGAACTACTAGAATACACCCAATTCATAACCAAAGAACAAGTTGCCACCTGCGACAAGAATGAATGACCTTTCAAGTTCCTTTCAACCAAAGATCTGTAATTCTTTGGTTCCATTTATGTGCCTAGGCCTTGAACTAGGGCTAAAGCCAGTGGGTCAGAACAAATTTGTTAAAATTAAAGTCACCAGTAAAAAAACTAAGGATAATGCCCAATGAGACACTTATGACACAGAGAATTATTATCACATTGCTTTCATATCTCATATACTTCTAATATTTTCTGAATGAAAGGCAGGGCCACCAAAAAAGGCCAGCATTCATAGTCCTTTGAACTGCTTTGAATTTGGCATGAATTTTGCAAACCTCAGTTCCTAAAATATTTAAGGGAATGAAGAGGAATTTTTCACTCAAATGGCTAACCTTGTAATCATCTCTTTGTTCTGCTTTTGTAGACATGCTCGCTGCATAGGTCAAAGGGCAGGGTGACCTCGAGATCAACTGAAGACTCACCCTCCCCTTTGCTTGTTCTGTCTAGATAACAGATGTATTGTGAATAAGCCCTATAAAAGCAGGTTACCTCTGAGCTCGGAGCTCAGGTCTTTAGAGCGTTAGCTCTTCTGAGACCCCCAGCGTAATAAACCTGAGTTCTCCAACTCTCTGAGTATGCTGGTTTCTCGTCAGTCTGATTTTTCTGCAACAGGAAAAGGAGAAAATAAATTGTACATCTTTTCTACAAGCTATCTAATACTTTGAGTTAAGTCAAGCTATCTGATACTTGTATTTCCCTTAACCCAGTTTGGATAACAAGAAAAGGATAAGAAGCAAACACCTGTTCACATCTGACACAAGCTAACAGAGCTAATATTTATTGAATGTTCATTGTATGACAGACATAAGGTCAGGGCTTCAAAGGCAATACCTCATTTATCCTCAAGCAACCCTGTGAGGTGGCTACAGTTTTATCTTCATTTTACAAATGATGGAACAGAGACTTGGAGAAGTTAGGTGATTTGCTCCATCCCAAACAGTAAAAGAAGTAGAGTCCTAAATCAAGGCCTATTCACTCCAGAATCCAAGCTCTAACCACTCTTTATAACTGAATGACTCTAAATTTTGAAGCTAACATCCAAAGTATTTATTATGATTCCATCCCAGTTGTTAGTCAATGTTAATCACACCTTTTCAGCTTAGGCCAGAACTCAGTATATAATCTATAAATTAGAGCATTATGAGGAAACCTTTTCCTGCAGAATTACCAAAGCAAATCCAGCATAAGCCCAGCTACCAGGAATAGTACGCCATCATATAAATCCAACACCAAACACGATCCTCATGTTTTGCCAGCCATGTGACCCTGTGCATATGGCAGCCTTGCTCCCTAGCAGGAGAAACATAGGGGGAAACAACTTGAATGATGAGAAACAGCAGGAATTTAAATACTTCCACTCAGACAGCAGGTAGCTTGTTACCTGAAATGCCCAGGATCCATCACTTGGCAATGAGAGTACGAATACCAGACGTGACTTCAGAAACACAGCAGAAAATATCACTGTATACAAAAATTAATAGTGAAGAGAGACATTTTGTTTCAGATCTGGGGTATCTATAGTAACCATATACTCCTCCATCTTATGACTTCTTCATAATTATAAGCTCAAAATTTTTCTCAAGAAATTTGAACTCATCCAGATCCCTCTCTCTCCTACCACTTTGGAGAGCTGCAACACAGCAGGGCCTAAGGGATTCTCAGCAAGCAACAGAATTGTTGATGTATTGGCATTATGTGGGGCTATAAAAAAAAAAAAACTTCTGATTCAGCTTACCAGCTTCCCAAGAAACTGAAGGAGGGCATTGCTATGGGTGACAATTTGCCTGTTAACCAGAAAATTTGATTAGTAAGAAAACTTGGTGACTTAGGGCTAAGTAACACCATAACTCAATTATTTGTGTTCTCTCTCTCTCTCTCTCAATCTCTCTCTCTCTCTCTCTCTCTCTCTCTCTCTCTCTCTCTCTCTGCCTCTCTGCCTCTCTCTCTCTTTCTTTTAATCCCTCCCTCCCTCTCTTTTCTGCCCTCCCTCCTGCCCTCCTACAAGCAACAGTAAACTAATCAATAAAATTATCTTATTTCTACAAAGAACTTTAACAGGATTATTACCAAACACTAAAAGCTCAGAAAATACTGTAAATTCAGTTTTCACTTTTGAAGGTTTTGCATATTATTCATTTGCAGCTTACTCACTTGAATAAAGGCTAGTTGAGGACTATGAGTTCAGGTGATCCGATCTCCATTAGAGTTACCAAAAGCATTAAAGAGCTATAAATCATCAGAGCAAAAGAAAAAAAGTGCCTCCTGCCAATCATCTGTGTTCTCCCTCACTATAGAGTTAAATGTGACCCTGTTTGTGATAGATGTTGAGTAATATTGTCGATTGTGTTATCGAAGGAAGGAGTATTATTATCTTAAAAGAGGTTTAGGTTTGGTTGATTTGATTGCAAGGAATAGAACATTACTCAAAACTGATTTAAGGAAACGTTAGGGAGGTGACAACTACGTTAATGTAGGGACGTTGGAGTAATAACAAGGATAGTGATCTTAAAGGAATTCAAGAAGTAGAGCAGAATTACTGGAGATAATTCCTCAGGGATCTGGGGAATGGCTCATCTCTAATTTCTATTGGTCTGTGGCTCTCTCTCCTCTCTCTCTCTCTGCCAGCTTCCTTGGCTTTTCTCAGCCTGCACATGACCCATCATTGTCTTTCTCTACCTCAAAACATATCTTAATGCATCCTGTTTTGTCCAACCTTCTCGCCAGCAACTTGTTTGTTTCCCCCCAAAATCCAATTGCCTAGTACGATTTTCAGATTTGGTCTCGGATCTCTCTCATGATCTGCTCCTGATATCTAGCTAAAATAACTCTTTCTTTGCAGAAAGTACAAGAGTAACTTTAGCCAGATTTCTGCTTAGAAAGTGAGGGGCTGGTAAAAAGGAGAAAGTCCTTGTGCATTTTGTTGCCATTGTAAATGCTTTCTCTTTTCTTTATTGATTTTGTAGTCCTACCTGAACTTTACCTAAATTGGTGAATTACCTATGCAATTAATTCAGAACAATTATTACTTTTGACCTTAATCTACAACTTGGGAAAATAACTTCAATTAGTCTATCTGTAAGTGGAAGAATATTCTTTAGTTGCCCTTTTCTCTTCCATAAAATGATGAGAAGATACAATTAATTGTACCTTCCCCAGATCAGTTCCTGGAAAATCAGGTGAAAGTCTCTGTAGGTTAGAGGAACTGCTGTTTCCCCATATCACTTAAAGGGTGGATTTTCTGGGATCAGAGTTTCTTCCACTGAGCACACTGGTGAGGCCTCACACCCAGGTATACACATACTGAATATTCATTTCCTGACAGCTTCCCAGAATGAGCTCCCAAGATAAGAATGGAAAATGATATGAGCCCCAAATCTAGCTTCTTGTTCTACTAATTATTCTTCCTTTTTGCCTCTGTGATTTTGATGTGGGCAATCATTTGAAAAAAATATGCACAGGGGATTTTGAAATTCCTGAGTTCAAATAAAACAGACATACATAATTAGAACATCAGATAGTATTTTCCAGGAGTCTAAACTAGTCTTGAATCTCAGTGATAAGTTCATGGAGATAAAGCTTAGATCTATCCAGTGCTTTGAATGTTGGTATCTTCGGTTGGAGAAAGTTATGCTGATGAATTGTGAACGCTAACTGGTAATAATGATGATAATATTTCTTACTGGCTTAGTGCTATATCTCGTTCAAAATTATTTCAAGACCATTAACGCATTGATCCTCCGAAAAGAAAGGAACATGATGGTTAGAGCTATATGGTAAGCTTAATGATTTTATTAACTCCTCTACCCTCTACATAAACATTGTAGTTTCTGTATAGTGTGTTCTATAAAAGACAAAGTTTGTTAATTAAGAATACTAATTAAAAAATGTATGTTTCTACCCAGGCTAACTGTTGTCCACGTAGAAAGACAATCTCCATTTTCTTTCTGAACACTTTTGCTTCCATAGCAAAGGGTTTAAGATTCTAGAAATTACACAGACAGATACCTTTACCCACACCCATTCTATCTTCATACCTGTTCTAAGTACCTAGCCAATAAATGAAGGCAAAATAAAGACTAATTAGGGGTTATTTTAAATCATATATAAAGAGAGTTTTAAAATAATGAAATACAAATTACTATCCTCAGGGCCAGAAATTTATGGAAAGCTTAAAGTTAGTAGGAAAAAAAAGTTAAGAAATGGGCAAATATTTATTGACTATTTGCTGTGTTTATATAAATCATATAAGTTATATGAAAGATACAAAAGATAATAAAAGTTCATTTATGACTTCAAAATATGGGTATTCCTTATCATATTTAAACATCCCAATCAGTAAGCAATATCTAGGTATACACACCACACACACATAGACACACAGACACACACACACACACACACACACACACACACAGTCATAGACACTCTGTATGTGCATCCAAGATCATTTATTTCTAACTCCTGATTTCATTTCATTTTAGACAAAAATAATTTAAAGATAGACATATAGCTTTCCACATTGACAAAAGATTTGTAAATGTTTTCTCAGTTATATTTGCATCTCCAGAGTCCCACATATAGCTTCTAGCAAAGTGCCAATAGTTATACTTACAAGGAATGAAATGAAGGAAGATAAGAAGGAAGGAAAGGAGAATAGAGAGAGATGAGGAAGTCAAGGAAAAAAGGAAGAAAGAGATGGCCTGGGAATGTCTAAACACAGCACTATATCTATTTTCAATCCACAGTATGCATTTAAATGTTTCTTCATTTTATTTGTTATATCTTTTTAATGTTGTCATTCTTAAGACTTAACTCAGCATTTCCAAATTTATGAAATGACATCTGAGCCCGCTCTTCCCAGCTCACAATCAAGGTTGCAAATGTCCTATACAAAACAGCTGCAACTACTTTTCAGTGACCCAGGGATTCCTGCCAAGCTCTCACAGCCTACCTTTAATCCAAACCCTCGAAGCCCAGTGTGCTGGCTTGGTTCTACCTTGTTACTGCCTCCTGGCTCTGCCTCTTCTAGCTCCCTCAGAATGACACTTCTATTAGACTGCATGGATGGCTTTTGGAGGGGCTTCATCCTTGCCTCCAATCTTGCTAGGCTTCAAGGTCTGGAACCCTCAGGCCAGTACTACTCCAGGCTCTGGAAACGAGATCTGGCTAGTGCCCCAAGATCTCATTTGTCTGAGAGTGGAATTCCAAGTCTTGGTGTTTGTAAAAAAACACGTCTGGTGGGACCAAGAGCATTAAAAGGTGCCCTGTGGTCTGCATTACTTGGCTTGTGAGACTTCCCTCCTTAGTTTCATCGACAGAAAAACATAAATAATAAAAATAACATCAAATTCCCACAAATGCTCTATCAAAAATTTAAAAATTTGTGGGAAGTGCTTTATAAATTGTAGATAGAGAATGACACAAATGTTAGTGATTTCTTAGAGAGTTCCTATAGGATTATATCAGGCAAGATAAATAGATAGATAGATAGATAGATAGATAGATAGATAGATAGATAGATAGATAAACTAACTAACTAACTAACTAACTAACTAACTAACTAACTTAATCCTCTGCCAAATTACACCCCATATCAAAACTAGAACTTTATCTATTGCCGGTGCTGTGACATAATGTAATATTACACCTACAGTGTTCATTATAAGATTGACTATTCCTTGTTTGGTTATTTATCTCATGCCCAAATTACTCCTGTAGTTTGACAAGAGGCCAGAGGGAAGTTTTGAAAGAAAACGACAAATGCCATGAAGAGAGAGCAAATGCTATAAATAACATGGAAATGACTCCCAGAGAATATCTGAGATGTGGATGGAACTCTCACCATAACTCAGTGGCCGTGGCTCAAAGAGCAGCCCTGGCTCACATGGGAGGTACGTGATGATGAGAACGTGTGGCTCCAATGAGGCCCACTGTCTATCACATGAAAATCTATGGTGTGGTCAGTGAGGTTTCTCGGTTTCTCACGTATTCTCAACAAGAGATCCCACTAGTGGGTGGGGGGTTATTTTTTTATGCTTTAACATCACACAGTAGTTAAAGCCACACATCAGAAAGCCCCGACAGCATCTCAGACCTAATTTTAGGCAGAGAAGAAACTCAAGAGTCCATTATTTCAGAGAGAAAACCCGCATCTGAGAGCACTCAGCACCATCAGTACAGTTATTTCTGAGGTTAAACCAAATAAAACCTTCAAAAGTGTGAGTAACTGCCCTGAAATTTCTTTTCCTGTCAGGAGCACTAATACTAAATTAGATTTAGGATTGCAGATGTAAGAAATCACTGTGGAAACTTTCCCTTCTCTTTTTCCAAGAAATTCCTCATTGTAGACACTTAGATTAGAAGCATGGTGTCATTTCTGTTATGGGGTGCCCAAATTAGTTAAACTATCAAAACATACAGCCTTTAAAAGTAAAGCATATAGTTTCTATTACTCAGAGTTAGTTGTCAGAAGGGTAGATGCTAATGTAATCATACAATATCTGCCTCATTATTTGTCAAGTGATATCTTCCTAGGTCTGCGGCGTACACAATGAAGTCAGTTCAGGCCATGATTTACATGTGAGAAGGATGTTCTAGATCTGTAAGACAAGCAATACTTTGCTTTTCAACATTTCTAGGTATTAAAGAATATGCAAAAAAATCCACAAAAAGCTCATGCATTCAACAAGCATTGATAGAGGTGAGGTACAAAGGGGTGAGGTAGCTTGCCTGAGGTCCCACAGTTAATAAATGACCCGCAGAGAGTCCAGCCCAGGTCTCTCTCCTCTCAAAGCCTCGTTTCTTTCTGCTGCTTCACATTGTTGCCCCTCAGGAATTTCACAATTCCAAGGAGAGGTAAGACAGAAAGGCACATTCACTTAACATTCTTTCATTTGTTCAGCAAGTATCAGCTACATAGTACTCAAATGACAAGCATTACCTGGAATAAAAAAAAAAAGTGGGATGTTGGCCAACAAGATGGACAAAGTGCTAGGAGTTTTCACGCAAAGAAATCACAGGGATGCATTTGGTAGGCTTCAAATGGAAGGTGCTGATTAAGATACTTCCTAAAGGATAGATAGGTCCACAAATGGGGATGGACCAGTGTGGGGTTCGTATTAAATAAAGTTAATGTGTTAATGTCACAGAACAGAAAGAGTTCATTGGCTGGTTGCTAGCAGAGCAAAACGCCAAACACCAAGAATTCCAGTGGAGAAAGATTGGTCATTTTATTATGAATAATGACCCCTAGGAGAATGGGAAGCTAATGCTCAAAAGCCCAAACTCTCCCATCCAGGGTTTAGGGTGGGTTTTTAAGGTTTTAGGGAGAATAGGTATGTGGAAGTGCTGGCGGGGCAAGTTCTAATTGGAAGACCTTGGAGCTTGTCCTTTGATGGTAAGGGGGTGGCAATGCAGGATTTTTCTGAACAGACTTTTCCATCTGCTTCTAAAAGGGTTCTGGTGTCCTAGTCCTTTGGTTCCACATGTGTGTGTTTGTTGGGGGTTAGACTTTGGTTCTGAGTGCAGCTGAAGGGCAGAGTCCTCTCCTCTATATGTGCTTGGGATGCACGACTTGCAATTTGGGGTCTGTTGTCTCTGAAAAGCAACTCAGTATCTCGTTAAATTAGACAGGACCATTTCGAGCTGGTTTTGCGGTTACATTAAGGGAAGGTAATTTAAAATGTTAAAAAATGCAAGCTGAAGCCAGGTCCTAGAAAGCATTAAATGCCAAAATAAGAAGTTTATGTTTTATTGGTTTGGCAGTGGGAACTCACTGAAGATGTTAAGCTAAGGAGTTACTTATTCAGAGCCATGCTTTAAAATGATGAGTCTGGAAGAAGTGTGTGTGTGTGTGTGTGTGTGTGTGTGTGTGTGTGTGTGTGTAGTTAAATGGTGGGAAAGAGCCCAGAGGCCAGAAGAACAGGGCCAAAGTTTAGATGAGAGGTAAGAAACAGTGTTGTGGCAGTGACAGCAAACTGGAAAAAAAATAGGTAGATGAGATGCCTTATATGAATAAGGTAAGAAAATCTACTGCAACAATTTGTAATCAATGACCTCTAACAAATAACATTCTCTAGAAATACAACTAAGTATAAATATAAACATCCATTTTGATGAGTCTATGACATCTCCAGCAGCTCCACAGTCACTCAAAAAGTTGCCTGAATATAGAAAATACCAAATATCCAGGCTCAGTGTCACCTCAGAATTTGTCCTTAAACATGACTCACAGTCACATAGGTGCCACTCAGATATATAATGCCACAGGGTCAGGATTGAAGAAAGATTTTTTATTTAAAGCCACAAAGGCATATACATGATAAATCAACTAAGTAAAAGGAAAGAATGGATTTGGGGAAGGAGAACACTAGTAGAAAGGAAAGAGACAAAGAAAGGACAATTCCATTTGGGCACTGAGATATTTCTCCAGTAGGGGCGGTGCACTAAATCATCCACTCTCCCTGACATTGAACCCCGCCTGACCACAGCACGTATTGAGAGGCAGAGACATTTTCTTTCTTTTATTGATTCATGAATTTGTGGGGGTAAAAATGTATTTTTCATCTCACCTTCTAAGTTTTTCTAGCTGAGCTAATAATCAAATTAACAGAAACAGATTAACATGTGAAAATCAAATTTTAATATGCGTACATGAGGAATTCGTATGAGTATGAAAATTCCAAAGACATTGGGGCAAAATTGGGTATATATGTCACTTTGGACAAAGGAGAAAAGGGGAAAGTGGAGTCTTAGATTTTAAAAGTGAAAATGGGCGATTTACAGATAGTTGAAGAAAAGTGGAACACACATGGCAGGCAAATTCTTGCTTCAGTGGGACACGGAGCAATCTAGCTATAAGCTTTCCTGTCTACCATACTTAATTCAAATTAGGCTAAGATGACTATGCTCTGGTGCCCTTCCCAAAGCAGGTTTTTCCATCTGAATCTCTTAGAACAGGGGGAGGAACAAGTTTCTTTCTGAGTCTTTTATTTAATAACCAACTTAAAATCGAAGTCCCAAAAGTCAGCTTTAGGGTGGCAAAACTTTGGTCTCCTTCACATTCAAGCATTTCACAAATCTCTGTGGAACACCACTGTGGCTACATGCTGGATTTGGTCCCCATGCTGGAAGTCACAAGGTGATATCTGCCAACACACAGAATTAAGAGGGCAGCTGCAAAAGAGAGTGAGGCTACCTGGCTCAAATGGAGATGAAACCTGCAACTTGGCCCTATAGCCTGAACCAAACTTGGGGAAGCCCATGACTCACACCAGACCAGGTCGGAGGTCTAGCCCTGGCAGGCTCAGATCACTAGCCCTTTCCTAAGACTAAAGAAGCACTCTGAGCTGCTTCTTTGACCATTGTATTCCTACCACAGAAAGATGAAGACAGCAGAAGTAAACAGTAAAAGCCCCACTTCTCCTTTTCATAGCATCTTTCTAGAGTGGGCCCGACAGGGGTGTGCAGTCTTAAACAATAAAGGAGTCAGTAGGAACTCTAACATACCAACAGCAAGTTTGTCCCGATGAAAAACATTAGCTTGCATAATAAATTTGGGGCAGAATTGTTCTGAGTGGTGTGAGTAGAAATGTTTTGCTGACTGCTGTTGAAATGGGTAACAGACTTTGCATATTATATCACCATTTTTTGTTGTATTTCACATGCAGTGTTTTTCTGCTCTTGACTTTGAGGTGTGAGGGGGAGGCTCTAATCATATGGCCTTGTGCAGATGCTCCATTTGCATTTCTATTAATCCAGGCCCTCCTGGAGATGCTCGAGCAGAGACACAGCATGCTTTGTGTTTGAACTTGTGAGAACCCATACCACCGCTTAATAACTTAATACATATGTATAGCCTCCCTAAGACAGCCCACTAGGAGGCAGAAGCAGGAGGAGGTGCTACCAGCTTGCAGACTGCAGGGCTCTACGGAAATGTGTTCTGACAGGAAGGAGCACCTTGCTCAGCAGAGTTCCTGTGCTTTAATCCCATGCAGCCAACCCACTTGCCTGGTTAGGGAAACCTATTTTTTAAGCTTGTACCGAAAGCATCAGTTTTCAAACAGTGATCAGAAATACCCAGTTGTGGCCAGTGGCTCATTGCAGTACTCAACTTTATAACAAGGTGATGGCTGTTCCTTTGTTTCTGGCATGAATGAGGTGACACAAAAAATTTTAAAGCAGATTATATAGAAACGCAGAATGGTGTAGTGTTGAAAGCGTTGGCTCTACAATCTGGCAGACCTTTTTTTTGAACCTCAGCTCCACCTCTTACTAGTTAGATGGCCTTAAGATATCACTCAACTTTTTTGAGCCTTGGTTTTCTCATCCAACTAATAGGGATAGTACCTGCTTTGCAGGGTCATGAGAACTAAAAGAAATAATACAAAGGGAGTACCTGCCATGGATGGGATATTTAATAAGTTGAGGCTATTGTTATTCCATCATTTTAGTGCCAGTGCATAACTGGATGATTTTGACAGTTGATTTATTCACAGACTGTTTTCAGGGGTCAATGAAGGAAGAGCAGGATAAAGGAAGGTGAGTGGCTGTGTCTGGGGACTTTTGCCCTGTAAGAGTGACACATAAGCGAAACCAGTTCTGAGGAAACTCCTCTCTGAAAAGTCTGTGAAAAAATATATACTCCGTCATTTTAAAATAGATTTAGGGTTTCCATCTGCCCTTTGAATTTTATGTTGGGAAAATCTACGAACTGGCAAGCATGAATAAAAGCCACTCAAAGTTTTCAGAAACCTCCAAAGGAAATCCAGCTCAGCGGCCTCTGTGTCAATCCTCATTTCTGCTAAATATCACAAGAATTACTTTCAACTGATGAGATGACATAGCATTCCAAGTAGAAATCTCACCACCTGTTAAGATGTCTCTAAGATTACATGAATAAGAAATGTTCTTTCCTTTGCTCCCCCCACCTCTACCCTGGAATAAACTGGAAATTACAGAAGTCAGAATTACAGATTCTCTCGTTTCCATCATCAGTTTTTTCCCCCCCAAGTTTTGGTGTCATATTTTTAGGGTCTAACACATTGTGTTCATTTATTTTGATAAAAAGCCAATAGGTAGAATGCTGAAATGGTGAAGATGATATTCTAACTGTGTAAATTAGCACCTACCCGGGCTCTTTCAGTAGCTGCCTGAAAGGAGCAGAGAAGAAAGAATTTTAATGAAACTTAAATAGGTGGCTGATGACACTTCTCCAGGTGACCCTCGACTAAATCAGCATTGCTAACATTAGGAGGGAAGAGAAGGGCCAAAGGAAAACATGACTACCTGTAGTTTTTAAAACCTATCTACAAGAATCATTGTGTTCAGCTTAGGATTCTGCATAAGACCTCATATGTGTTACATAGTCAGTGACTGTATGAGGGGTAGTAATCTATTTCTCACAGGTAACTTCTTTTTCATCCAAGCCTGTGCCAGCCTTTGCTACCAAATCTGAGCTTTAGTCACCCACCTAGAGTACCTGTGAACATTTTCAAACCATTCAAAAAAGTAACCAATAATCTCATTTCTTCTCCCAGTACCCAATCATAAAAGAAATAAGAAAAGTTAGTAATGGAATCCTACATTTCTGTCCAGTTTTAGCCAAAAGTCAGAAGTTTGGCAATCCTTTTCTGATTTCGGTTTCATTCTGATTTCCTGGAAGTAAGCAACTTTGTACTGAAAAATGAATTCTCTTTGCATAATATTTCATATTATACTCATCTCCAGAAGTCTCTATTTTTACCCTACTCTCTAGCATCATTATTTCTGCCAAAAGAGCTTAGCTCACTGCAGTAACTGTACCTATATAGCTTCTTTATTAGAATAAGTTCAAGAAAGCTGAGAGAAAAACATAGCACTCAGCTTCAGAAATCCTAACCAAACCAAATGTGGGCTCTAAAGTCAGACCCCATGGGTTAAATTTCCAGCTGTAGCATTTACTAGCTGTTGACATTAAGCAAGTCATTTGTTGTCTTTACAACTAAGTGTCTTTTTTTTAATAAAAGAGTGGTAATAATAGTAGCTACCCATAGAGTTATTATGGTTATAAAATGAGGTAATACATATAAAGCTCCTAGAATAATGCCCAGTACATAGTAAGTGCTTAATTAATATTTTCTATCATTATCATCATTATTATTATTGTTATATTATTATTATTTTACAGATATCTATGATTCAGTCCTCTTCCCTCATATATTAAGAATATTTTCTTGTCACTCTTTTGTACATAATTTAAATTTATGTTGTGACAATTTAGAGGCATTTATTATTATCACATTTACTCCACACATAGGTCAAATGTCAAGTCTTTAAAATTATTTTCTCTACACCAAGGTAACATTTGGATTTTCTGAAGTCGTTCTGAAGTTCCTAATTTCTCCCTGTGACCTTCGCACTCATACATACATAGAATTATTGTTGGTCCTTGTTATATACCAAGCAAGAATAAGTTTGGGCTTGCTGTGACTTAGTTAATATATTTAGTAAATAGCTAATTGAGTTCTGTGATTAAAGCTGTCAATTAATCAGAATCTATTTTTACTTACTTACTTGGGGAGTAGGGGAGAAGAGAGCTACACATATCTTAACCAGCAGAAGGTCCCAGGACAGGAGCTAGCCAGTACAAGAAAGCTTGCATGGAAATATCAGAGCATAAGAGCAAAGCTGAATGAGGGCAGAAAGTAAACAGAGAAAAACAGAATGAGATTGCATTTCAAAGTGGAGTGTCCTATGACAAAGCTATATGGACAAGATTTTAACATTGACTGGATGTTTCAGAAGGCCTGTGTTCTGCCTCTCTTTTAAGACATGCTTTGGAAAACTTAAATTATTTCTTGGTTATTTGGTCAAAGCCCAAAGAATCAAAGGATTCATTAGAAAGAAAGAAGGAAGGAAGAAGAGGGTAAGATAAATTGCCTAGTACATATCCTGAGTTCAGTACAGTTTCAGTCTAATCTGCTATATTTTTTGCATATATAATTCATTATAAAAATAAAACGAATTCTCATAATGATGGCCCTGCATCACAAGATGTTCAGAGAGTGAAGATTAAAATAGATTATGCTATGACAATTAAAATGTGTTCACCATACCTTATTAAGTCAAGAAATGATTGAAAATGTTTCAACCACAAAAGTTAAAAAAAGATTTCTAACTAAATCTAAGTAATCCAAAATTTCAATAATTAGAATAGGGATGGCAAAAAAAACTTGATCTTACATAACAACTGCAGTCTGTCAGTAGGGGCTGCCTGGATACTGTGTTGAGAAGGATTCTGAGGCCAATCCAGGTAAAGCAGGAAAGAATACTGTGAACAATTAGTTATATCCTCCACAGGTGATACTTGCGGAATACATGCAGTGTTTTCACTGTTGTAGGCTGTGCACATGACATTCTCTGAGAATTCTAGTTAAAATCAAGATTTTGCTATATATGTCACCACTACTGTTAAACAAGTAGATAATGCCCACTATTAGTCTGAGGAGCTACAAAATTTTCAGTGAAAAGTTAAGTTTCAGAAAACTCCTACTCAGAATATGATAGTATCCTCAGTTGCTTGATGCACTTTTTTTCATAATTTAGAAAATTTATCTTAATTTCTCAAAATTTTAAACTCTAGCTTAGCTCTCACGAGCATTACAGTTTACACACAGATGTTCCGCTGGCCCCATCGCCAGTCATTAAATCAAAGTTGGCTGTAGCCTCACATTCTTGACAATATAATCTAAAGGAGTTTGCAATTTAGGTACATCCAACTTTAGTTAATAAAGGTCCTGGAATTTTAAATGCCGGGGTCCCCAATTATTTTTTCTTGCTCATGGGCATCTAATTCCACATCTCAGAGATAAATCATTTTATCATTTAGATTAGTGGCCCTTAGCTTTTTGACCTTCTGTGCATGTTTAAGTGTCTTTTCAGTTTGGCTTCTCCTTAATTAGGAGAAAAAGCCTTGTATTTTAAGAATGTCACTGTTTAAAACAATGTGAATTTTACATCACACATTTGCCTTAAAGCATCTGCAATGAACTCATTTTTGTAAATCAAAACAAATATGAATTTAAAACCAACCATTAGGTTTTATAGCCAAAATTGTGTTATTCTTAACCCTGTTGGTATAAAAATTCAAATTTCTTTGTTGAAGATGGGTTTCTACAACAATACATGATTTTCATAAATCTATTTCTGGGAAGTTCAAAAGGAGCAAAAACAAAATTTGCAGAAAAGCACCAAACTAGCAATTAAAGTCTCTTCTGTAAGACCTAAACTGTAATGCTCCATTCCAAAAGATGAAATATTGAATCTTTGGAACAATTTATTCAATTCCATAGAACAGAAAGGACAGCAGAGAAAAAGTGCAAACTTCAACGTTTGTTGTCGAGTTTAGTGTTGCTTACAGTTTTCTTCTTTACTCTAAATCCTGTTACAAATAATGCAAACCTGTTTTTATTAATTTACATTAAGTTCATTTAACACTGATGAAACAGACCAGAAATGTATAATGAGGAACATTTAACGAGCTCCCGCATTAGGGCTAATCACGCTCTGTTTACGAGAGCTTATTTCATTCTTGGAAAATATCCTGGTAGAAAGCCCCATTCTTATTTAACAAGTAAAAAGGAGAGAGTCAGTAGCTACTGATAACAAAGAAATGAACAAGCTTAATAATCTCCAATTTGGTTTTCCACTCCACTTAATGATGGAGGCAATTCGAGCTCTGTGGCCAGAGTCCATGAGGAAGCATCCACAAGTGCTGAAAATTTAATTAAAAGTCAGAAAGCCATTGCAATGAAGACTCAGCAGAAAGCCATTTATTTTTAAAATCTAATATATTCTTCATGACTAAAGGCTAAAGCACATGCTGACTTACACATTTAGCTGTAACTGATTTAAGCTACTTGATGATTTTTTCTTTTTTTTTCCTTTTTTTTCCCTCCCCCACTCACAGGGTGGTGCTCAATTTTCAATGAAGTAATTTGGCAGAATTTAATTTGGTGGATTTTTTTAACTCTGTAAAAAGAATCCTCATTAAAGCCACACAACCAGTTATATACTTTTTTCCATCATTAACTAGCCTAACTGCAGGTAAAAGAGATACAATTATGGATTTATATAAATCCTATTGTCAATTTACAGCTGAAAGACTGGTGAGTTACCTCATTTTAAATAGGTTATTTTTTCCCCTTAACCTTTCTTTGTTTTAATGAGGATTCAGTTTGTCACTGTCTGAGAAGTCTGTTAGCAAAAAAGTTTCTCAGAAATTATAAGGAATAAAAAGTAGGGATGGGAGAAGATACTTGGCTAAATTTAAAATCTGTTGGAAGATTCAACATTTCAAATTCACCTCCAGAGCACTATGTTTATTGTCCATCAGGTGCCATCCTGTAGTGCAGAAAGCCAAAGCAGCTAAAACAATAAGTATATTCAAAGAAGGGCTTGAGAATGAAATGGAATCCATAGAAATTTCCCTGAATGGGGCAGAATTGCAAGGAACACTGGGTAAAATTGTGCCTTCCATATGACCTTGATATAAATATATTTTGCCTAGTTATTTTCTTGCCTTGTTCAAAAAAAGCAGGGGGGTAGGGTGCTTTAAAGCAGCTGAGTTGTCTAAATGAAACTTCAGAAAGCAATACTTCCTACCACCCCCAAAAGATGGGGTTGGAGCTTCACTACTCCCCTGCTCAAAGCTTGCCATGTGCCTGATATTGCTGTTAAAACCTACACTCCATTCAGGCAAATGAAATTCCATGGAACTCAGTCACCAATCTCCTACACGTTTCTCTGAGACCATAATATGAGGGTTTCTGAAGTGCAAGGCATTCTTGGCCCCTTTTCTCTCTCCTCTCCAGTCTAGATTAAATAGCAAACCCATTCCCCAAGTTAGCTAATACTAATCCACTGGCATTGATTAAATTGAGATGGCCTCTTAGGGCTGGTCATTTCATTTTACCTCTGGCATTTCCTGCAGAGGAGATAGAAAAGTGAGAATTTTTCTAAGAGGGCACTCCAGTCTTTCTCCCTCTCACACAGGAATATCATTATATCTGGTAGCCATTTTTATTGGTAAATGAAAATATGGTGCATGATTATGATTAATTGGCTTTAAAGAATAACGTAAGAAAAAGTACTTTTTGACTGCTATCATCTTGTATCTTTAGCTGTTCTATAGTGCCACATTTAGAGATTAACTCAGGAGAAATGGAAAACTAGATTCTACTATTAATTTCCACTTTTTCTGGCACCCCTAAATGTGAAGACTACAAATTTGGGGGGATATGACTCACTTGTTTTATTTTATTATTACAAATTGTGATTCATAGGTATATAACTGGCCAAAATAACTAGACTTCCACTTTAGCAGAAAGAACGTCTGATTCTTTTTCCATTTTAATTTCCAAATTATCTGACTTCTATTAACATGTGGAGTCAGTGGCCCTCTCCTATAACTTCCAGAACTTTATGATGCTAGTCCTTCCCTGAGACACTGAAAGCCACGCATTTTAAGTTGAATTCAATTTTCCTGACCAAAAAGCTAACTAACTACTACCTAACAATTCAGGCTTTATCTGACACTGCTCATATTTTAAGAGTCTCCTACACCGATATGATCTACATGAGTAGGTATAAAACAGAAACAAACAAACAAACAAAATTCTGTGCTATAACCCTACCTTCAGGCCAAAGAAATGTTTTTCAAACTTTTCACAAAGTAACATAGAATTTTGGTAGTTCGGTGTCTAGAATGAAGTATGATAGTCTATTCCTAACCACTTGTGAAGCACGAACCTCTCTCCAAGGTGATGACTAAGGAACTCAAATAGAACCTTCAGTAACTATAATTCTGCATTGTTCTTGGTCACCAATGTTACCGAACTCACACTCACCTCACCCCACCTCGTCCTGTGGCCCTATTGCCATAATGTAATGTAAAAATCCTGATGACTCAAGATTCAGATTCTTAACAATTGCCACAACTACTAAAAGAGTCTTTAAGGAGGCTGAGTGTCCATGACAAATGAGAACAAGGGATTTTAGTTTATCACCCTATTCTTAAAATGGTCTTCAAAGGCTGAAAAAACATTTACAATCAAATAAACCAGGATTTTTACTGAAACAACACCCATCATCAAAATTTTAGGTTCCTCTTCCTTCCCATTATCAATTTTATTACAAGTCCACCTATGCCAAACACTCTATCTACAGTTATATACCCCAGCATTTCCTGGATTCTACTCCTCCCTAGAAGATGACTGACTAATTGAGCCTCGAATGACATTTATTCTAGCTCTTAGTTTCCAAGGGAAAACACAAAGTATATTGACCAATACACAGTCCAGAAAGAATCCATTCAAGTGGGTGATTTGCTATGGCACCTCAGAAGAGCCAAAGAAAGTCTAGTTTATTCTTCATTGCCCATATGATAAACCCAATAGCCTTCTGGGAGCAGCTTTCTCCATCACTCTCAGTCCTTGCTTCTTTGGTTGTGCATCTCCTGGTTAGATGTGAACTTGCCCTTGCCCTTAAAATCAGTAACATTCATCTACATATCACAATGCTAAGTAATCCAAAAATCAAATCTGTATTTTATATAGATAACTCTGGCTGCACAAAAGCTCTAACACAGAAATCACTAGTATAAAATGGAAAGCACTAGCTTGGTCAGGGGACAGAGTTGGGAGCACCAGGTACACTCCCCAGGTTGCTAAAGTGTCAATACATGCTTGGATCTGGTTGCTTTTCTTATCCCTGGAATATTAGCTGCCCAGCCTGTCCTCTTGCTCATAGTTTTTCTTTGTTTTTGTTTTAAATCTTGATAAATATTTTGTGGTGCCTACGTTAGAAAGAACAAACAGAACCTTGGTATGAACAGTTCACCATGCTTCCAAACTTACCAAAATCAATAGGTGTTTTCTTTGATAGACAGGGGACTATATGTCCCCAGGGACTATATATTATGGTGTCTAGATGTAAAAAATGTTAAAAGACTTTTGTAACAGTTTATATGAACATCTTAACTAGTGTCCTAATGGAAGAAATGAAAAGGAGAGAATAAACTCAAGAATAGTTTAAGTGATAAAGTTGACAGAATTTGGTGACTGATCACAAGTGGCATGTTTTTAGCTTGACATTCAGATGGATGATGATAGACTCAATTGCAATAAATACTAAGAACGCAAAGGAGAGAAGAGAAAGGAGAAGTTAGGGCATGTGCAGTTTGAGGTGCCTATAGAAAAATTAGGGTGAAATATCCAGTAGTAAGTTTAATATAGGAACCAAAAGTTAGAAATGTAGAGTTGGGTATCCACAGCAAAAGGGTGGTAAGTAAAACCATAAGAATATATGAGATTATAATGTGGATCTTGTAGAAAAATAAGAATAGTGGGCTAAAGCTAAAACCATTGAGAACTTCTCTGAAATCAGATCAAAGGAAAATGAATTCAGAAAAGAGATTTTAAAAGGTCACTTTTTCAAACACAACCTGAAGTACCTTGTAGGACTAAGATATAAAGTGAACTATAACTGCCTACTGGTGTCTGTGTGTGCATGTGCACCTTGCATAAGGTTTATGTGAGAATGGATAAAAGCAATGAAGGATATATACCAGATTTTACAAATAGGTACTGGGTTAAGAGAGAAAAAGAGAGAATAGGAGAAAGAGATAAAGGAAAAGGGTAGCAAAGAAAGTAACAAATCAACATGTAAGAACAATTTTAAATAAATGATTTCATTTATGTAAAAATCTGTGTGTATGTGTGTATAAAGAAAATAAGAATAAAAATTTAAAAAGAGTTAGATCTGTGTCTACTTTCTATCAGGATTTTTGAGGACATACTTCAAGTGAAAAAAGCAAAATACAGATTAATATGCATAGTATGGTCTTATTTCTATACCTTTTTGTAAAAATTATACATGAGAATGTATTTTTGTACATGTATGTACAAAAACAGAAATAATGTGTGGAAGGCCCATATCAGTCAGCTATCACTGACTCCTTCAGGAGCATGGGACTGGAAATGAAAGGGGCAGGGATAATTAGGGTCTCATTATATATCTTTACATAAAACAGCAAGAACAGATTACTTTGTAGTTTAGAAAACATCAAAAAATTATTTAAAAATCAGAGCAGTGTTCTCCTGGAATTTAAATTCAGCTGCAGTAGCCAGCACCTCATTAGAGAGAGCACCACTTTTCTTCTGAATGCCCTATTACTGCTCCTGAGCCAGAGGCTAAATTTGTTAATGGTTCCTCAGGCTACTAGTTTTGAAAATCCTACCTGTCATCACCCTGCCTCCTTTTATATCTTACCTATTCATAAATCTTCTTTCCCCCTATATTTTCAAATGCAACCCATTTCACTTCACAACTCTTACACACTTGTGGCATCTTAACCATTCACTCCTCTTTGAATTTTTCAATTTATATGGGAAAGGCCTCTATGTATTATCTTTGGAAAAGTAAATGAGTTCATTATTTGTCACAATTAACCTTTGCTAAGTTAACTAATGTAGCTGAAATGTCTTCAAATTCTAAGTGATGTAATTATTTTTAAGTATTATGTTTATATATCACATATATTTATACATAAATGATTACTTTCTTTCAAATCTCTAATTTGGATTATAGAAACAAATGTATGGGCTAAAAATTTGGGGACCATTTGACTGTACTTTGATGATAACTTATGTTAGAAATTAAAAACTATCCCTTAGAAATTTCAAGGATCAGGTTCTCTGAGGACACTATATAAATAGCTAGAGAACATTGCCACAGAAGACAATACATCCATATACCCCCATGGCAACCTACCTGGACTGAAATCAAAAGCAGGGTCTAACAAATGATTAAATTACATGTGCAAACAAATTTATAATCTGCCCAAATGCTTGACCTTTCCTTTTCTCCTCTGCAACGAGTGACATCTTTTTCACTTATTTCATTAGAAAGAACAATTCATTCAAGGTGGAATTGGCTTTAATCAAGGATAAAACCAAAGCTTTTAGATTTCACGCACAAATCTAACAGGTGGCCAAGAATTACTGCCCCACTCCCAACAGGGATTTAAATATTTAAATATCAACAGGGATTTAACTCAGCAGAATATCAACTCAGTTCAAGAAAATTTTGATGCCCAGTTTCAGCTCAGGAGATTGAGAAAATATGTATATATATAGATTAGCCTCCAGTTTTAACTGAGCCATTGTTGAAAAAATAAAATATATCAGTCTAGTTCATAGTTTGATAAAATTCATTGACTGGGTTCAAACTGAAGTCAAGGAGATGGAGATGTGTTTTGTAGTTTGGTATAAGTACCTAAAAAAAAAAAATACAGGTTATTACTAACATTCTAGTCATTTAAAAATTATTCCTTCTACTGGGCAACAAGGTTAGAATTTTTTCTCTAAACAAATAAGTTATACTTTGTGTACTTTCCCTAATAAAGAGGGACGTCACCGCTACCAACTCAGATCTTCTTTCTAGAAAAGATGACAGTGAAAAGCTAAGAAGGACCCTGAGGTGAATAATTGCTCCTGCCTGTGAGGCATCTTCATACATCCTTTGTTGGATAATATGGCTGGGGAAACTGGGACTTTGGGCAGACAGGGAAAGGCAGAGTGGAATCTGGGAGACGGTCAAAATGGCACCTGTCCTGTGACCTTCAGTTTTGGGGACTTGAAGGTGCTGAAGGTTTTGCTGTGCCATAGAGATGTTTTAATAAACAAGAAAGTATGGTATAACAATTAAAACATGCAGAAACTTTTATTTATATGTTTTCTGAAACTCTAGGACATTTTTCCTTTATTAACATGTAAGGCTGCTTGCCAGAATCCACTATCAGCCCTGAATAGCCTAAGTTACATAAATCTACATCATATCCCCAATTCTTGAGCCTTGGGTTTTTACTTCTCTCTTTGCTTTAATTGTGCAGAAGTAAATGCAACATAAGCAATTTAAAAATCAAGTCTTGCTAGTTAAATATAAGAACACTGAGCAAAATATCTGAGAAAGGTTACACCTCTTTAAAGATGCAAATTGATAATGGAGCTCAATATCAAAACAACAGAGCGCTGTTAATTTTTAAAAAGGTGCAAATTGCTAATCTTACTTAAGGCTTTTTTTTTTTGAATTGCTTATTAAGAGTCCTAGCACACACACATAAAAAAAAAATTAAACGAAATAAACTCTTAAAAATAGAGGGGAAGAGGGCTAACCATGAGCTGCACTATAATCCTTTGCTTCATTTTTGGACTTGTTGATTTCAGTAAGAGTTGTTAAACCTTGAAGACTATATTATTTACCCCATGGTCAATCTAGAAGTCCCCACACTTGATTTATCTATTATCTATTTCCACGGGAGTGCTACATAACAATCACAAAACCTCTGTGGTATTCAATAAAATATATATAGCTCACACGTTTTGGGTTCAGCTGATCTCAGCTGACCTTGGCTGGTCTTGCATGGTCTCATTTGTAACATCCGTAGTTAGCTGTGGGTGACTAGGAGGCTCTGCTGATCTTAGCTGAGCTTGCTCATCTATCTTTGATCAACTCTCTGTTGACCAATCTATTGACTGGAGTGACAAGGAAACCGGTCTCTGCTGCACGTGTTTCACCCTTTAGCAGGTTAACTCAGGCATGTTCTCGCAGCCATGACTGAGGAGTAACAGTTAAAGCAGAAACACTTAAGCATTTTTTCAACCATCTGCAAGTAACACACAGATTAACTATTGTTTTGTAGTCATGCTGTGGAGGTAGAAGGACAACCCTCACCAATTAATAGGTTGAATGAGACTGATGACACTTTACATACCAAATTTGAAAGAAAGTTTTTTACTCATATAAGGGACTTCTTGAGGAAAGAAGACAGAACTGAAATAGCAAAAGAGCAGAAAGTGGGTTGGGCTTTATAGTGGCTGGGGGTGAGGATGAGGATAAAGAAGGGTTTGTGACTCAAGTTAGGGTGTTCAAACTTCACATTGAACCAAGAGCTCAGGTAATGCACGTGTATTTTCTGTCTAAAGCCAGATGTACGATGATAGAGAAGGGAAGGGTGAGAGTCTAAATGCTGTCAAGAGTCAAACATCAAAACTGAAGTCAGGCTAATGCAAAAATCCTTTTGCCAAAGAAAGTCATGTGGCCAAACTCAGAACTAAAAGAGAGAGAAATCACCTCCAGGGAGAGCAATTACAAAGCCATATACCCAAGGTGCATGACATGGAAAGGATGCAGAACTGAGACAACTGATATGATCAATCTAACACACCTAATGAGTATGGAGACTCAGGACTAGAGCAATGCTGCCTCCAGAAAAATTTTTAGATGCATATGATGAAACAATGGGTTACATGCTCAAGACACTGGAGAAGTGTTGGGAGAATGTTTGGACACTTAATGAATTTTCTATGACCCTCCAAAAAGGAATTTAAAAAACTTCAACTGCATCTGATAGATTGGGCTTTGTGTGGGTGGGTGAGAACTGCAGCTAGATCCCAAATTTGATGTTTGCCATTTCTTAAGTCGTGATGTTAGGGCTTATGCTAATTCAATGTAATTATTTCTTAGTGAATCCTCTTGAGGAAGAAGAATTCTAACTTGGTCATAAGTCTCCACAAAATTTATCACAGTTTGATTTCCCTCCCATAATTCATTATTTGAATGTGAAAAATATATATTATTTCAATATTGATCTAAGTAAAATACAACAAGGGAAAGCCTTCAGCCTCCCCTTCAAGTCTCCTTCCCCTTGCATACAATAATTTAAGATAAAGATAATATAAATACTTTTTATATTATCCACCATTCAAATGATTTCTCTATCCCCCCAATAAACATCTACAGAGCTCCTGGTCTGTACAATGAGTAAGTAAAGTTCTCTTTAACTTACCCCTAAACAACAACACCCCACACACACCACAACACACTGTACCCATCATCTGCCTCCTTCAGAAGCTAGAGAGTGGGGCCAGTGATTATCCTGAGAACCAGCAGTGTTGAATACACAAGTCAGCTCAACCAAAGAAAGACAAAAAAGAGAATGTTATTGCCACAATGTAGAACAATTTTGCCAAGCAGCTGAATAGAAACTTCAAATTTTAGATTAAGTAAGATCCTACTAGAAAAGGATAGTAACACTGTGGGATAGACAAGATTAATAACTCATGAGAATTTGAAATCCTAGAAAGCAGATATGCCAATGAAAGCAAATTTTTTCTAAATGCTCACTCCTTTTCACTTCCCACACCCAATCAATCATCAGTTCTGTCCATTTGACCTCTGAAATGTCCAACATTTCATTCACTTTTATGCATCCCCTTAACCTGCATGTAACCCAGATACTTACAGAATGATTCCCTATCTTCTTTACACAGAATGTAAGACTTTCCACTAAACTGTCTCTTCCTCATCTCCCCAGTCTCATCACTTGCCAATACATACCACAGATGTCCCACCTGAACTTCCCTGGACCCACCACATTCTTTTAAGACTCCATGCTTCTGTAAATCATCTCTCACCCTGGAATGCCCTTCAGTGTCTCAAACTACTTCCTAATGATCTTCCAAATTATTCTTCATGGCACAGTCCAAATGCCTCATGTACTGTGAATTCTTTCCTATCTCTTTCAGATGCAATTAACTATTTCAGGTTACTCAAGCTCATAACACTTTACATCTATCTCTATTGCAGCTTCTATCATAACTGTATCATAACAGTTTGCTAGCCTATTTGTTTCTGATTAGATTATAAGCTCCTTGAAAGCAGAGAACATCTCTTTCTTCTTTGTATCTGTCCTCACTCAGCTGTTGGCAAAATGCCTGGAAACTAGCAGGCACTCAATACATGTCTGATGGGTAAATGAATGGAAAAATAAATGGATGAATTCATAATTTCTTCCTGAGAGAGCTCTTACTCCCTCACACCAGCAGAGTAGTGTTTCTGTGGTGGTCACTGGGACAAACTAAACATTAAACTCTCAATCTGCAGTGACTACCTACAAACTTCTGAGAGTTAGAACCTAAAAGATCAATGTAGCAAAATAAACATAATGAGTATAGACATAGAGAAGTAAGAGAGAGATATAAAGATCAAATGGGAAGAGCCATATGAGAAGAGAAAAATAACAAATTGAAAAGAGTTTGAATAGGCAAATAGAAGAAAGAAAAATCAAGTAATGTAAGAGTTATGACAGTAAAGGAGAGCTACACCCTGAAAAAGAAGAGAGATGGAAAAGCACTGCTCATAGAAAAAATAGAGGGGAAGGAAGGAGAAGAAAACTAAGGAAACCAATGAGAGCCAATTAGAAAGAAAGTGAAAAGACTTTTTCAAGGGAATATGGTGTTAAAAAGTAAATTAAGTGGAAATTTTTTAAGTGTTAAATTCTACCCAAAAACAGTATGAGGGGAAATTTTCACACAGTGAAACTTAAAACGAGTGAAGAAAAGGTATAACAGGTCTTTTGCTTGTGTTGGTATAAAATACAAAATCACAATTAAAGCACCTTACCAACACTTATTAAGGTGGGTAGGTCAATATTTTGGCCTGGTATTGAAGAGAAATAATAACCCTAGAAGCTAGGGACGCACAATGAGTATATTTCTCCAAAAAAGAACTGTGTGGGTTGTATTGCACAGAGACAGAACTATGTAAAGAATAGAAAGACTTGTGAGAAACCTCTCAGGGCAGAAAAAAAAAGGAGGGGAAATTGTAATGAGCAAAGGGCAGATAAGGCATGTAAAAATTTATTGTTTTCTGAAAACTTTCCAGGGCTTTAAACACACCATCCTGTGTCCAGCAAGGTATATCCTAGGATGACCAAGCGTCAAGCTCATTAAAGAGAGGTAGCTCCACTTGTCAGCAAACTGCAAGTTCATTTAGTTCCTCGATTTAGAGATAAAGCCAGAGGTTCAAGTAGAACCCAAAAGAGAGTTCTGACAGGTCAGGAATCGACGCTGGTGCCAGTTGACAATATTTACAACATCTTGTCTTCCGCTACCGCCATATTTCCTGGAAGTTAAGTCCTCACTGCGCATGGAAGGGCTTCCCAGCAATGTCACTGAAACCCGATCTGACATCTGAGTCATCTGGGCCCGCACTGCACTTCCTCATAGCTATTATTGCTGGGCTGCAATCACTGGTTTACAAGTGTTCTCCTCTACTAAACTGTGAAGGCTTTGAGGTCAGGGCTTATGTCTTCTTTGTCCCTTCCCATGCAGCACCCATCAAGATGCCCATCATGTAGTAAGTGGTAATTAAACTAAATAAAATAATAGATTAATAAATGAACGAGCAAATTCCAAACTCCTTGATCTTTAAGCCAAAGCCCCCTGAGGGTTTGTGACAACACTCTAGGCGCCTAGCTACAATTTGAAACATTCACCACTAGATGGCACTATTCTAATTGGATAGTAAAGCCCTTAACCATGACATCCTCCCTAACACAGGTATATGCTTTAATCAAAGAATAAAAACTATTATTTCAAAGTGGAATTTTCTATCCCTGGAATTTCTCTTAAATTTCCATAATGCTCTAATGTTTTATTTGTCAAGAGGAAAATACTTCAAATAAATTCTCATTTTCCCTAATCCCACTGATACAACCACTTAAATCACCATTAGAGAGTCGAATCCTTTCAACACCTCCTCCTTAAGCCCGGGGAACTTCCCTTGTTAGGGTTTGTTATTACTATAGGTGTTTCCAACCTCATCTACAGGGAATTTAAAACCACATCCCTGTGGACAGAGTCAGCCCTAGACAATAACCACATAAATAGCTACCATGGCATTTGTGAAGTCCCTCGAAGTTTAGACTCCGGAGCCATTGTTACTATTGCCAATAAGAATACGGTTCAGTGGCAACAATAGGCAGTCAAACTGGATGGATCTCAACACACAACCAACAGGTTCCAGGAGACGGAGAACCTTGAATGCGTCCCTGACAAAAGTTGGATGGAAAAGTGGCTGGTAAAGAGTGGGGGCAATTCCCTTGGGCTCCCCTACCTCAGGGAGTGATGGTTATTCCAAGGGCTCAGGGCACTGAGTCTTCTTCATTCAGACTCAAAAAGAAACCCCCAAAACAAAAAGCAAACAAACAAAAAACCTCTTTCCTCATGAAAAGACAAAAATAAAGCAATTAGTGATATTGACTTATTCATATATATTAATAAGGTTACACTGTAAAAATGTATACTTGCTAAACTGGTTTTATTCTTTTCTAAATAAACCTGAAACTGGAAAACAGTGTCTTTTCATTTTTAATAGCTTCCTGAAGATCATAAGGGTCATGCTGATCTTTGGACTCTTGGAATACCCTCGCCAAGTAGCTGCTTGCAGGTCCCAGCCCATCCCCCACACTCCAAATACCTCTTTCTTCTGCCCTTCTATGCATTACTGCTCACCCACTGAACTGGAATTCTGGGAGAGCAAAGATCATGCCTTTTGTATTTTTAAAATCTATTTCAATTGCCTAGCACAAAGCACTGTTGAATAAATATCAGAAGGAGGATAAAGTAGCCTAAGTTTGAGCTAGAACTCAGCCATGAACTCATCTTCATTAGAGGTGACAAGGCAGCTGAACACCTTAACCAGCATCCAAGTCTCTGTCATCTAAACCCAAAACATTCAGATCCAAACTCATCCTCTCCTCCTCCTATCCTCATCCCCCCAAGTTTGCTCTTCCTCTAACTTTCTCCTTTCTATTGATGGCACTATGGTTCCTCTAGTAATCCAAGTTCAAAACCTTAGAGTATACTTTGCATCTTTCCCTTTCCTGCCATATCCTTGCTTTTATCCATCTCCTCCTTTGTGTCTCCATAGCCATTAGCCTAATTCAGATCCTCATTGCCCTCTTGCTTTATAACCTGTCTCTTCACTATATTATAAGAGTTTTGAGGATGAGGACCCTTTATTTACTGATTTTCATATTTTCTTTAGGGCCTTTCACAATAAGGGTACTCAATTTATTAATTCATTTACATGAGGATATAAGTTAAATGCTTTCAATAGAGCAGTAATAAGATAGGATATATACATTTAAACAGAGAAACTCTAAATAAGTATCAGAAATTTTTAAGTAAAAGTGAAAGACTGAACTTGAATTAACCTATGCCTACAAGCTTTCCAAAGGTATCTTTGGGAAAAAAGTTGTTTTCTTGTATTATGAAATGTATAATACTATATGAAGTAGGACATAGTTCCATTCAATCAACTATAAAACCAGTGAAAAAAAAATTAAAAAGTCTAGATTTGAGCACAGAAGAGAGATACTAAGACAATTTAGTATTGAACTATTTTTAGAGATGAGAGCATACCTTATCTCCAAATCTTCCTTGGCCTCCTGCCCAAATAAGAGACTTACTAATTTGATTAATAAATTCAGAAAGGATGATAAAGGATTGATGCATGATGCCATCTATATTACATTTGCACCTTAACACAAGATTTTAATGAGTTTATCTCCAATGATATTGCATACCGGAACTTCAAGTGCCCTAACAGTTGGCTCATGAGGACTATTCCTTGCCCATCTGATGATGTCACACAAGCTTTTACCCTATCACAAGCAGGGACAACCCTGGTACCAGTGTGTCCATCAGAGTGTCTCAGGCTACTAAATAATAATATTGACCTCCTCCTTCCATTAAGGAATGACTGCCAAGCATCTCAGAGAAACAAAAATGGTCAAGAGCAGAGGCTCTAGAGTCAGAAAGATCTGTAATTATTATCATTTTTGTTGGTACTGTTGTTACTACCATTATTATTTTTAGTACTTTGAGTATCCATTATTCTTGCCTATATCCAAAATGTCATGGGATATCACCACTACCTCCCCAAAAGCTGATTCTGAGTTCTGGGTCTGAAACATTTGCTAGTGAAGACAGTCTTAGGTCTCCCTAAGCATTCAAATTACTATCCATACCCTTTCACTCCCTATGGCATAATCTCACATTAAACTTTTCTTTCAATGAAATTGACCTCTCCACATCACCACTCAGTCTCCTTTATAAATTAAGATTTGGGTACAGAACAGCAGTGAAAAGCAGAGACATCAGAATCTGAACAAACAGACTGACTCTCATTTCCATCATTATATGACCTTGGCAGTTAGCAAGGCCTTTGAAGAACTTTGAAGGATGAATGAGACTTCACCAGGGTGACAGGGTAGGAAAGGGCATTCTAGCTAGAGGAAACATGAGAGTTATAATAATGGTGACATGGAATCACATGAAGAACTCAGAGAGGCATCAGAGTAAGATACCACTAGAGCATAAGGACTAAGGCATATAGTAGGGGAATGGGGAGGTTGGAGGGGCAAGCCAAGGTCACTGATGTGTCAAGCCTGGACTTGTACTTTATCATGTAGGAAATGAGGAACCAGATATAGGTTTTAAGCAGGGCAGAGAGGATCAGATAGATTTTTCAAATAACTCTGGGGGATGTGGTTCCACAGTGTAGCCGTTAGCACATCTGCTTTACACACAGAAGGTCCTGGGGTTGTGCCCCAGTGGAGCCACGGTCTGTGGTCTATGGCTATGTCAACCTGAACAAGCCCAGTGTTTGATCTCGGATGCTAAGCAAGGTCAGGCCTTGTTAGTACTTGGATAAGCGACCACCTAGGAAGACCAGGTGCTGTAGGCATAAATAATAATAATAATAATAATAATAATAATAATAATAATAATAATTTTAAAAATAGCTCTGGGGATCTATAACTTCTCTTGCTTTCCACCTGCCTAGAAAGGCCTTGCCTTTCCTCTTCTTCAAGTCAAGCCCCAAATTAATGACAAAGACCTGCTCATAATTAAATACCCTTGGAAAGCCTCACCTGCCTCTCCCATCTATGGAGTTCTTGCTTTCCCTTTCTCTGCATTCCCTCAGCAAGTCTGACCAGCTCTACCAGGCCTCACTAAGTTATTGCCTTGAATAGTCCTCCAGACTTCCAGAGGCAAATGTCTATGAAGCCACCAGAAGATGGGTTCTTTCAGAGTAGGACCCTGTGTGCTACTTTGGGATCCCTTCCCAGTAGCCTACACCCAGTGACTGCTCCCTGTGGGCAGCTTGAGGAGGCCTCAGAGGGGACTGCAGCAAATGTCAGAGAAGTAACAGATCGCTTATTCTGCACTTATGCCATGTGTTCAGAAAACAGAAAAATTCCCTCTGAAATCCTGCACTTCTTCAGAATGCAAGAATTCCCAGGGAAATTAGTCCACCTGATTTTTGGTTCTCCAGGGGCCTTCCTTCTAGGAGCAGAAACATGAGTGCTTGCCACAAGGGCAATGCTATTCAATTAGCTCTCATTGAAGTTTCTTCTTTCCCCACAGGTGTCAATTGGGTACCTTGCCTGTTGTTTTGAACTTGACTCAACATAAAAGATATTTATTTCCAGACTGTCCCTGGCTCCATAGAAGGAGCCTGCAAAATTTACTCTGCATGTTTCATTCCTCCACCTGGGAGAAGTCAGGTGGGGAGTGTCTTGCTAAGGAAATTCCTGGGCCACTATTTCTTTGGCCCAGAAGAGAGTAGCAGGGAGTAGTTAAGGTATTCTAAAAGTGGTTAAATGTTTAGATGGCACATCATTGCCATGCACTGAAACAGATTTTTCTTTAAAAAAAAAAAGAAGAAGAATCGTAAAATCAGCATGATAGAAGCTTGATCACAAGAAGTTTGATCTAAGAATGTATCAAATCTTCTGGTGAAACTCTTACTCAAATATGACATCAGAAACAGAGCGTGTTTTCTCTAGCTGCTGCTTCCAAATAATTTCATTTACATTCATACCACTGTCCTTCCGTGGCTCCCGTTTCATGTACAGTATATAATGATGATCTGTCCTGCTCCCTGGCTACTTTCATCTCAAACGACTCCCCCAAGAGATCCCATCTTCTTCTGCCAAACTGATCTCTGCATTTCTTTAAATGGGCTATATTCTATCTCATCTCTATTCATTTTTCTATGCTATTCTTTCTTCTTAGAACATGTTTCCACACATAACAAATCCCTCAATTCTCTGGTTAACTCCTATCCCAAGTGCAATAACTAAAATTTATTAGTGTCTCAAGTACTCCTGGCATTGTATTAGGTTGCAATATAATAAAGTAAGAAGTATCTTAAACTCCAGTTCAGACAGCAAATGCTTCAAAAACCACCTTCATTCATTACATTTCAGGAGTCAATGAGCTTTCTCTCCTCTTTAGCACTTTCTTATATTATAGAGCTTGCCATGCTCCACTATAACCAGTAGTTTATTGATTGTGTCTCCTGCTGGGCTGTGAGCTTCTTGAAGTCAGATACAGTATCTTCCATTTCATCCCCACTACTCCCATGAAACTTATATTCTAGAGGAAAAGACAAATAAAAAGGAAGTCTACTGACTAGTTAAAACAATTGTAAACTGTAGCAAGTACTGTAAATGAAAGAAATAAGATAAAAAGATAGACATAGACAATGACAGAGATTTTTAGTGGTCAGACAAGACCTCTCTGACATGATGACATTGAAGTGAGACCTACTAGAAGCTGAGGAACTAGCCAGGAGAAAACAGGGGCCAAGAATTACAGAAAGTAAAAAAGTGTATGATAGCTGTAAGATAAGAAAGAACTGGAGTTGTTAAGACTCCAAAGATCTTCAATGAAAATGAAGCATTGTGAAGAAGAGGATAAGTTGACAGTAGGTTGAAAAGACCTACAGAAGACAGGCCAAATATAATCTTGCATGTAGGCCACAGTCAGATATTTGGATGTTTTTCCCTCAAGTCTAATAAGAAAAACACTGAGGGATCTTAGTAGGAAAGGTACCTGATCAGATTTAGATTTGAGAAGATTACCCAACCTATTAAATGAAGGACAGAATGAAAAATATTTGGGATAAGGCACATCTCTGAATTAGTCCTACCTTTTTTTAAAAATAACTTTACCATTTAACTCTTTAGTAAAATAGTCAGAAAACTTTTTCTGTAGAAGGCCAGATAATAAATATTTTAGGCCTCGTGGTCTATATGTTCTCCATAACAATCACTCAACTCGGCCATGGGATCACAAAATGACAGAAAGAAAAAGCAAACAATACATAGATGAATGAGTGTGGCTGTGTTCCAGTGACACTTTATTTGTAAAAATAGGTGGCAGGGTGGAGCCATAAGCCACAGTCTGCTGGGCCCCACTGCAAAGTGTCATTACTTTATAATGATTAAGTCATCCATCTATTCCTATTTTGCTTACTTAGAGTTTTTATTAACAATGGTTGCTAAATTTTACCACATGCCTCTGCAGCATCTATTTACATGATTATTTAATTTGTGATTACAGTGATGAACTTTTTTTTGTTCATCTGTATTCCTGAAACTCTACTTGATCTTAGTGTTCTTTTGACACATTCCTGAACTAAACTGGCTGAATTATTTTTAGAATTTTTACCCCTACATGCATAATAATGCTATGGATATGCTGGCACTATAACGTTGAATAGATAGCTTCTGGTTAAACAGCTCAGATTTAAATCTGTTACTCCACAAAGAACAAAAGAGGAAATGGCCACTAAGAATGCTTATTGCTTTTTTGAAAAATTCAAAGAAGATTGATGAGTGGTAACTAGTTTATCAGAGCAGAGGAAAACTGAAATCCAGACACCTGTTATAGATGACATCAAAAAGAAGTAAATTGGCTCAATCATAACTAGGTTTAGGAATTGAAAGCACCACATATGTTCCAATTCAATGATGAGAGATTGGATGGGAAGCAAGAGAACTCGTTAAGTTTAAGAAGCAATTAGATGGCAGGTTGTGGTTCTGGTTGTGATAGATTTGCTTCTGAAGTTCAGGAGACAACAGAGCTACATTTTGAAAGTACTCAGGAAAAAATATCAACCTAGAATTCTACATGCAGGAAAAATATAATTTTAAAAAGAAGACTTAGAAAGGAAGGAAATTATTATGCATACTACAGCATGCATGAATCTTGAGGATATAATGCTAAGTGAAATAAGCCAGTCACAAAAGGTACTTAAAGTAGTCAAAGTCATAAAGACAGAAAGTAGAATGGTGTTAGCCAGAGACTGGCTCAGAGGATAGAAAGTTATCTAATGGGTACAGACTTTCAGTATGGAAAGATGAAAACCTTCTGAAGATGGATACTGGTGATGGCTGCACAATAATGTGAATGCACTCAATTGCACTGAACTGTACAGCTTAAGTGACTTAATTTATGTCTAATAGGAGTTCATAAAGAGAATAGAGGAGAGAGACAGAAAAATAATAAAAAAAAAGTAATGGCTGAACATTTTCTAAATTGATAAAAACTACAATCCTAAGGGTCAAATAAGCTCAATTGACTTCAAGAAACCAAAATAAAATTATACTAAAACATATAAAAGCCAAACTATTTAAAATCAATAATAAAAAGAAAATCTGAAAAGTATTCAGATAAAAACAAATTATAGAAATTATAAGAATTACAGCAGACTTCTCATCAGAAGCAATGCAAGCCAAAGGACAATGAAGCCACACCTTTAAAAATCCTGAAAGTAAAAATATCTTTAAGCCTAGAATTCTCTACCATGAGAAAATATATTTCAAAAAATGAACACAAAAAAATAACTTTTTCTGATATTTAAAAGCCAAAATAACTCATTAGCAGAACATTACTACAAGAATAAAGAAACCATTCAAGCAGAGAGAAAAGATGCCAGAAATCTAGATCTACACAAAGGAATGAAGAACACCAGAAATGGTAAATAGTTGGGTAAATATAAAAATATTTTCTTATATTTTTAATCACTTAAAATATAAATGAAATTTTTAAAGCAAAAATAATAAAGTGTATTGTGAAACAAATACAATAATAAGATGTATAATAATAATAGCCCAAATACCAGGAGAGTTGAAATGGAAGTATACTACTTTATGGGTCTTATAAAATACATGAAGTGATATATTATACTTGGAAGTAGATTATGATATGTTAAAAATGAATACTATAATCCCTAAACAACCACTGAAATAAAACAACAAAAAATGAATAGCTCAAAAGCTAATAAAGGAAATAGAAAAAATTATTTTTAAAATAATCAATCTATATATATATGCAAAAAAGAGAAAAATGGAACAAAAAACAGACAGTGAGATGGTACATTTTAACCCAACCATATACTCAATCATAGAATCAGCTCCCCACTGAACAAACTGGAGACAATTTGGGCACTGAAATAAAGATATTAATGGACTATAACCAAATATAGAAAACCGTGAATTCATTTAAATATAAGTAAATGAGTGAATAAACTGAAAGTTTTATGAGGAACAAAATATTTGCTTAGTTTCAGATTATCTCTTCCCCCAAATACGTATTAACTACAAAAGGAAGGAAACTAACTTTACAGTGAAGAAGCCTGGAACATACCGTGGAACTGTCTCTTCTATATATGTTTTATTAATTATTGTTTATTCCTTCTTAATTATCTTCAAGAATGAAGGCAGTTTAGTGATATAACAGGGAAATAGCAGAGTGTAGTTCTTTAGTTTACAAGCTTTTACAAAATAAAACTGTTTTCAAGCCAAAACCTTACTTAACAGCCTGAGTTTAACAAATAAAAGCAATAATTTTGTAGAGAAGAGTATTGTAAACCTTACAATATGTTTAACACTTTCCCATCATAAAGTTAATCAACAGACATAATAAAGGTATTGTAATGAATTAAAAAATTGAAACTTGAAAATTATAGTGTAAGGCCTAAAATTTTATGTGCTACCTTGACATCTTTGGGTCTTAAATAGCCAAAAAGCCTTACAAAGGTTCCCTGTGCTCTTCCTCCTGCGCTAGTTCTCCTGTCAGCAGGACCACTCTGCCTGGTCCTCAACCTAACTGCTTTCTCTTTCTTGCCTGTCTGAAAAATTAATCAAACAGCCCAATCATATCCTCTCGCAGGAACCATGTATTCGCCTCATCCTCTTGTTACTACTCAATCTGCTCCCAAGTGCAACCCAACATTATATTGATTCTTTTTTTCAATCTAGATGAATCAAAAAGTTGTCAAAATAAACCCTATGAAAGCAATAAAATAATCACAGGCAAATTTATTTATAAACTCAGAATTGAAGATATCTTTGTAGACAAGAGATAAAACCTAGAAGCAATAAGAAAGGAATGATAAATTGTCTACAAAAAAAACATAATATTTCTGAACAGAAAAGATTCACAAAGATAAAAGTCAAAATATTTTTTAAAATATGTGCAACATAAATGCAAAAGGCTAACTTCCTAGTTTAAAAAGGCATCAAAAACTATAAATAGATAGTTCATAGATAAACTAATACGAATGTCCTGTATACATATGAAAATATGCTAAATTTCATACACTTCAAGAAATATAAATCAGACCATTGAAATATCACATTTCACCTACCTGGCAAAAAAATTAAAGCCATAATACTCAGTGCTGGCAATAGTGTTTGGAAAGAGGAACTTAATAAAATTCCTGTTAGAATTTCCATTATTGGTGGAAAAGTGTAAATTTACATATTTTTGTGTAGCAATTTGGCTATATCCATGTTTCTGAACCCACATACTTTATCTCAACCATGCCATAGTTAGAAATTTCTCTATGGATATATATATTCAAAAACATCTGCCAAGATACAGATATATTTTTAAAACTGTAATTATAAAAACAGGAAACAATCTACATGTCCATCAAGAAGAACTAGTTAATACACTCTGACACATTCATACAACGGAATGCCATGAAATTAATAAAAATAATAAGGTTTGTATGTGCTTACGGAGAAAAGCTCCCATATATATAAATAAATGAATAATAAATAAAAATACAAGATACATAGATAGTGGTGTGCACAGTATGATTCTATTTGTGTAAATTAAAATTATCATATATTTAGAAGTATATACACATTTATACACATGTACATTTACTATATACATATTTCTACACAGAGGTATATGCATAAAACTTTTTCTGAAAATATATGCAAAGGGAAGAGATGAGAGAGGAGATATTTTACCTTTCTGAAGAGTTACTATTAGTTATATGAAAAAAATATATATGTATATAAAGTTTTAATGAGATTAATATATGTAAATTACTTGGCACAATGTAGAAATACCCAATAAATGTTTATTTTATTCTCCCTTAACACTGAAAGTTAATAATTTTTCTCTAGGACCCACCAAAACTCTTTTTAATTTAAGCTCATAACTTTGGTTCTTTATGTTCATATAGAATAACTACGGATCTTAAAATTAAAAATTCCTAGAGAGAAAAGACAATTAGATAATGCCCCTAACTTTATTTTTTTGTTTACTAAATAGAACTAATTTATTTAAACTTTAAACTCTTAAACATTTAAAATTTTCCTCCTAAAACCTAAATTCTGGCATTGTTGATGTGATTTTTGTTTCTAATTTGGCTTCCCTCCACCCCCAGACTGTCTTGATACAAAAGAAGAAAACTCTGGTGAAATCTTTTGATTATCAAAAATAGAAAATTTTACTCATAGAGTTCATACTTTACTAAATTTTCTACATTAGCTCAGTTTACTCCTCAAAAGAGATTTGAGGCAAGAGAAGCAGTAGCTAACGTTATTAGATAATGACAGACAGAAAGACAGACAGACAAACAGACATCCTCATATAAGGAAACACTGCACTTAAATTCAAATGGCCCAAGCCACCTGTGCTCTCAGCAGTACTCGTTGACTGGACCAGCCGTCCTCCTAACACTAGAGCTGTCAGTGCCAGGATCCAATACAGAATCTCACCTCCAAGTGCTCTTATCATGTTTTAATTGCATATGTCTGTAGTCCCTCACTGCCTGCCACTTAGTATTCCTGCGTGTTGTTAAACAGCTGCCATGTTGTTTCCCTAGAGGTACATTTCTGAATATTCTAATCTATTTCATAGAGCTGTTGAAAATTTTAATTAATTGATGTTTCCTGAATGCCTCGAGATTTTCAGATGAAAAGTGCTAGGTTGAAGTGTATAGTCTTATTAAATCTCCAGTTTTATCTTGGAGATTGAAGCATTTCACCTGGTCTTGACTCCTCACAGATAGGGTATGTTCCAGTCCCCTGTACCCTGTTCAGGGTCCTTAGATCGTGGTGAAATTTTACTGTAGCCATCACCTCAACCCAACCTCTGAAAGGTGATGGGTTATTCAAAATGTCACACAGGGCTATGGTCCAAGATCACATTCTCCTCCAACCAGGCTGAGTGGTACTAAGACAGGATGAATTTCTCATAGTAAACCACGACATAACCTTACCAGGTTCTAGATAAACCTAAAGATTTTTTTTCTACAAAAAGCTATGAAAAACATGAAGAATTTCAGATGAGCAAAAGAGATGAGAAGCATTTCAAAGAATAAGAAACCCAAAAGGCCCAAAATCATATAAAAATCATATCTAACATCACTAAGAAACAGTGATACACAAATTAAAAAGAAAACATTCAAATACTATTTCCCATTTGTCATATTGGCAAAAATCTTAACATTCTGAGTATTGGCAATGGTGTAAAGTCAAGAGAAATCTTATAAACTGTTGGTGGATGTATAAATTGACACAATCACTTGTGAAGCAATCTGGCAAAGCTGAACATAGGGAAAAGTTTAAAATATTATTAATAGCCTCATTTTTAATTGCAAAAAAATGGGAAACAATCTAATCGTTCATCAGCAATAGACTAAAAAATAAGGTACAGTAAAATCAAGTAAAGAAATATTCAATAGCAGTGAAGAAAAATGAACTGGAGTTATTGTATCAACATGTATAAATTTCACAAACACAGTATTGAGTAAAAAAAAAAAAAACAGTTGCCATAGATCCATAAATATGATATTTTATGTGAGGCTAAAAACACACCAAAGAAAACCATGGTGTTGAGGTATACATATGAAATAAATCTTTAGGAAAATACATAGGAATGATAAACTCCAAATTCAGGAAAGCGGGTAGTGGAGAGCATTTGGGATTTAGGAAAAGCACACAGAGGGTTTCAATGTAGTGGTAGCTAGAAAGGAGTTAATTTTATTAAGCTTTATGCATTTTTAATTTTATGCCTTTTACATACATGTAGTGTTTCTTAATAAAACTATTCATTATTAACTTTTATGTTTGCATAAATGAAGTATTTCATAATAATTTAATATTTAAGAAACTACATGAGGAATCCTAAAAGGCAGAATATGGAGAGTTGAAAGGAAAGGACTTGAAGAAGAAAAGCAAGTTGGAAGTTTAGCCAATCAAGTCCACAACTCCGTGGTGTCTGCAGAGATGCATGTGAGCTGTATACAACCTTTAATATGCTTAAGTCACATTCTCAATAATGCTGGGAAAGAACACTTTTATGAAATCTATTATTACATAGAGGATGTTACAGCTACTTTTGAGTTATGTTTGGAAATTTCATTATTTTTAGAAAAACAACTAATTTTCCCCTAGCCCTAGAGCAGTAACTTGCAAACACTTTATAGATATTTATATAAAATTTCATGTAGAATTCAAACATGTAAACTGATAAAACTATGTTTTCTTTGTTTTAAGCTTTGGTGGAAGCCTGTACTCTTATTATTCTTCCCCAGTCTCCAAGTACCTCTGCAGGGTTCTAGGACTTAATAGAACTCAATGTAATCTCATTGTTCTAAAACAGCATTTTCTGAAGTATGTTTTGTAGAGACACCGGTACTGAGATATATTCTATATTAGAGGAATTTCACAGTCATATGTACCTCCTTGGATGTTAACAATGCATATTAAAGGCTCTAAGAAGCTCTTCAATAAATAAAACTGCTTAATTTTGTTTAATCCAGCTTTTCTCAAGCTTAGGTGACCACAGAACACTTTTCTTCACAAAATATTTTTATTATTAATCCATAGAACACTAAGCACTGCTTTAGAAATACCTAGTTTAAAACATAAAACAAATGTATCTTTCCAAGAAGATAAATATTTGGTTCATTTTCAATGTAATAAACATATAGTTTCTAATGATGTCTTTACATTACCTAAATGCTTATTTTTTTCAAATGCATTTTTCTAGTACATTCTCTAGTACTTTCTGTTATTAAGAACATATTCTTTCTGTTATTAAAAACATTGTGAAGTCTCTAGCTCTTTTATTCTAGTATTTTATTTTTTATTCTTAATTTCCTTTTTGGATAGTTCACTGTTAGTGTACAGAATCACAGCTGATTTTTCTATAGTCAGTCTGTATTTTGCAACTTTATTGAATTTGCTTATTAGTTTTAATAGGTTTTTTTGGTGTGTAGCGTTTAGAATCTTTTGCATATAAGATTATGTCACCTACAGAGAATTTTACTCTTTTTTTTTCTATTTGGATGACTTTTATGAATCATATTTCTTGATTTCAAAATATGATTCAAAGCTATAGTAATTAAAACAACATGTTACTGGCATAAAAACAGATATATAGACCAATGGAACAGAATAGAGAACCGAAAAGTAAACCTACACGTATACAGTCAAGTAATCTTCCACAAGGCTGCCAAACTATACAATGTGGAAAAGACAGTCTCTAAATAACCCAAGTACAAAATGTCCAAAGGACTTGAATAGACATTTCTCCAAAGAAGATGCACAAATGGTCATCAGGCATATGAAAAGATGCTCAACATCACTAATCATCAGAAAAATGCAAATCAAAAGCACAATGAGCTATGACCTTACACCTGTTAGAATGAGTGTTATTAAAACATAAATAAATAACAAGTGTTAAAGGTGTGGAGAAATTGAAATTGTTGTACATGGTTAGTGTAAATATAAAATGGCATAGTTGCTATGAAAGCTGTATGAAGGCTCCTCAAAGAAATTAAAAATAGAACTATCACATGACAAAGCAATCCCACTTCTGGCTATACATCCAACAGAATTGAAATCAGAATTACAAAGAGATAGCTGCACTTCTATATTCAATACAATTTTATTTGACATAGCCAAGGTATGGAAATAACCTAAATTCCCACTGATGGATGAGTAGCTAAAGAAAATATGGTATATAAGTACAATGGAATACTATTCTAACATTAATAAAGAAGGAAATTCTGCCAACATGAATAAATCTGAGGGACATTATGCTAAATGAAATAAGCCAGTCACAGAACAAATACTGCATGATTCTACTTATATCAAATATCTAAATTAGTCAAATCAGAAATGGAGTAGAATGGTGGTTGCAAGGAGCTCAGTGGAAAGGGAAACAGGGAGTTGCTGTTCAATGGGTATAAAGTGTCAGTTACACAAGATGAATAAGTTGTAGAGATCTGCTATACAACACTGTGCCTATTGGTAACAATACTGTACGGCAGTCTTATCTCCAGGGGATACATTCCAAGAGCCCCAGTGGATGCCTGAAACTTCAGGTACAGAACTTTATACCATGTTTTCTCCTTTATATACATACCTATGATAAAGTTTAATGTATAAATTAGGCACAGAGAGAGATTAACAATAAAAAATAAATAAAATAGAACAATTATAACAATAATATTGTAATAAAAGTTATGTGACTGTGGTTTCTCTCTCAGCAAACTAGCATGAGTTTCTTTTTTCCTTCTACACAATTTCATGGATAGAAGATTTGTTCTTACAGCCGATCTTAGCAGCCTCAACATACAATTTTTTCTCTCCTTCTTAAGTAAAGAACTTTCATCCTTTTCACTTAAAGGAAGCACTTTATGGCTTCCCTTTGTCATACCCAAATTGCTGTAGGGCCATTATTAAGTAAAATAAGGGTTACCTGAACACAAGCACTGTGATACCACGACAATTGATCTGATAACCAAGATGGCTACCAATGGCTAATGGGCATATACAGCATGGATATGTCAGATAAAGAGATGATTTACATCCAGGGTGGATATCATGAGATTTCACCATGCTATTAGAAACAGCATGTAATTTAAAACACAAAATATTTAGTCATGGAATTTTTCATTTAATAATTTTAGACCACAATTGTCTGTAACTAAAACCATGGAACATGCAATTGTAAGTGGATTATTTAATGCACTTAAAATTTTTGTTAAGAGGGTAGATCTCATGTTAAATATTCCACAACTTTTTTAAATCAAACAAAAAACCTTATACATTGTAGGTTGGTTATCTATTTAATTTGTTCAACACATGGATACTGAGTGCTTATCCTAAAGGAGGGATTTCAAGTGCAAAGATGCATGAGACCTATGTTTTATCTTCATGGAGTTAAAAAAAGTTTTGCATTTTTAAAAAGACATGTTGTTAACAAAATAAAGTAAATTTTTCAAGTATACATTGAACTTAAGAGAGTTTGATATTTCTTCAATATATTAAGTCCCCCAAAATTTCCAAGCTGATCTTTGATGACATGTTTAGTGGTATAAGTGCATCTTCACCTCTAGAAGTGCTTAAGATAAGTAGACATTTTAAACTGTTTGCTGTATTAATAAATAAAAAACACGTAGACTTTCTGGAGCAAACACATATTTAGAAGCCAGAACAGAACTGATATAAAGACAGAGATTAGTAGCACTGAAAAGTTCTAGTAAAGTGGGGAAGAACAGGAATATCCAAAAAACTTCATTTCAATGAGGTATGAATCAAGTTTCCATCCTAGCTATTTGTTTTAATTATCTACTGCTTTTAAAATATTACTTATTTTTAAAACTTAAAATTTTTATTAAAATGCCAGAGTTTACCAAATCCAAAGAGGATTTGAGTGTTTTCTGGAAATATTTCATTAGAATCTTTTATTTGCAAGAACTTATTGCCAAAATTATAGGGCAGATTTAAGACTTTATTCTACAAGCAACAAGTGTGAAAACAAGATTATTATAAAATTTGCTTTTAGAATATGGGCCTTTCCTTCATTTTTTGAAACAAGGAAAATAATTCAAGCAGGAATGCAATACCATCTACCCAACTAACCAAAGAATTAATACTTCTCCAGAGTGAATAGCACTCATTTGACTGCATGCCTTTACCTGAATAAATGTCATGTGAGAAGATGAATGAAAGGCCCTTTTCTTAGAGCTTTTAAAGAATGAACATTTAACACTGATAGATGACATTAGTGACCTAAGTAGTCTAAGCATTCTGGTCTCTTGGGAAAATTTAGAATTTTTGTTGATATTTCCCTGAGAAAAGAAAAACATAGCCTCATGAAGAGAATTATCTAACTTAATTGGCCAATTGAAGACGGTATTGAAGATGTTAGAAATCTTTTTGTGCTTTCCTATGTTGACAACTTGATCTGAGCCTTTTGATATATTATGTACACACTTCATCCTCCATTACATACAGACATTTGATATACTTTTATGCTCCTAAATTCTTTAGCCACTCATTCATTCAATCAATCAGAATCAGTATACTCACAGTAAGGAAAGCTCCGAGAAATATAAAATATAAAATTAGATATTTTCCCTTGGAGAGCTTACAGTCTCATTGGAGAGATTAGAGATAGAACTTTTTTTTGGAACAATTGTTTAGATAAAGGAGCTTTATGAATCCTGGAGTCATATAAGCAAAGATAGAGAAAAAAAAGAATGTTTATGTCATGTTTATACAATAACAAGCAGACCGGTCTATGTAAAAGAGGGGATATGTACCAGGAAAACACACAAGCACAAGAGAAAAGTACAGAGAAAAACTGCAGTATAGTATAGGAGCTGTCAATCTATAGCCAGCAGCCTATTTTTATAAATAAATGTTATTGGGGAAAAAAAGCCATATTCATTAGTTTATAGTCTATGGCTGCTTTTACACAACAGTAGCATTGAGAAGTTGTGACAGAGACCTTAAGACCCACAAAGCCTAAAACATTTATTATCTGTCCCTTTACAGGAAGAGCTTGCCAATCATTGGTATGGAACAAGTATTTGGGAGGAAGAGAGGGAACAAATGTGCGGTTCCAGACTTCCAACAGGCATGTTATATTTCCTTGCTGCCCCAGCCACACACATATATACATCTTATTCCCTGGGCTCCACAGGTCTTCTGACAAAGGATAGGCTATAGAAGACCTCGACAAATGGGCAGAGGGATTGAGAGTTGATGTAGTAAACAGTGGAAATTCAAGGATGGAAAAATAAACCATCTGGAAGATTAATCAAGAATGAGAGCATAATGGAAACCTGAAAGAAAGGTTAATGGAGATAATTCAGAGAAACATTTCCGAAGATGACTCAAAGCCTGG
Source organism: Macroglossus sobrinus (assembly GCA_004027375.1). Lineage (NCBI taxonomy): Eukaryota > Metazoa > Chordata > Mammalia > Chiroptera > Pteropodidae > Macroglossus > Macroglossus sobrinus. Next base: position 525,560 of record PVKZ01000668.1, on the reverse strand, counting down.
TGACAAATAATGTGGGAGGGGTCATTTAAGGGCAAGAACCAGACTAGGAATAACAGAATTGGGCTGTAGTTCTAGCTCTGCCACTTATTAGCAGTATCATTAGCAAAAACACTTTACAGGTCTCCATTTATTCACAACACTAGGAAGTTGGTAGGAACATTAATATGTACTATTTTTGAATATCTACTTGATGCCAAACCCTGAGCAAAGGCATTTTACATATTTTTTCCAGTCCTCAAAAAAGACGCCAAGATAGGAATTGCCAGGATCATTTCACAAATGAGGAAACTGAAGCCCAGAGAAAATGAGTAAATTATATGATAAGACATAGCTAGGAAAGTAACAAAGTAAGTTTCAAATTTAGAATTGGTCTCTGCATTACAGAGAATCATGTGGTACAAATGTTTATCATATAAAGGATATTGTATAAAAGATAATCACAACTTTATTCTGGGAAGTCCTGTATCATCTTCTCTAAAGTATTTAGGTAGTTAGGACTTTCCTCCTTCTATCCTCTAAAACAGAGTTTATTAGTGCTTAACCAAATAAACATCCATGTGCTTCTTTATATTCTCAGGTGCCTTTGCAGTCAACTTGACTATATTGTAGCCAGTAGATGTGGGTAGAAGTGATGTAAGCCACTTTCTATACTGGGCCCCAAAAAACAAAATAAAAGCTGACATGTGCAGTGCTTTATAGTTTCCAATGAGTAGGCTTTCATAGATAAATTATTTCATTTAACTCTCACAGGTAATAAGAACTAGAGTTAGTATCATCAGAAACATGATTATAGATAAAGAATCTTAGTCACAACCAGATTAGATACTTTGATTATTCCATAGGTAAGAGGATGACTCTGAGGCAACTTGTCTTTTATTTCTGTGTCTCAGCACCCCACCAGTGCCTGAAGCCACTTTTTCCATTTATTAAATGAAGTAACTAACATTTGTGTATAAACAGCATTTGAATTGGACACAAATAGGTCGTTCTTGTAAATAATACAAGTAGTTCAGAAACTATTTTAAGGTTAGCATAAAATCCCATTTTCATAGCTAAAGCATATTTTATCAATTTTTCCTTTCCTTAATGTAAGTTTTTCAGTTTATAACCAATGTTAACTTTAATAGTTTTACATAGAAGGGCATAATTTTTCTCTTTGTCTTCTGATCCCAACCCTTTTCTTTTTTCCACTCAGTGACAACTTCAAATAGTCCCACATTTCCATCTTATACTTGGCAGATCTGAGCCAACACTTTTTACAGTCTCCTTATCCTTATGTCGTTTAAAAGAATACTGAGATCCCTCTTCTGGATCCATGTAGATATTTCAGGATGCTAAGGAAACTTAATTGAATTTAATCTTGGATCTCATTATTATAGTAGTAAATTGCTCAATCCTTTTGCTTATTCTCTGAATTGCTTGTTTTTTTTTTTTCTTTTTTTTCTCTTCCACTGGAATTTAGAGAGAAAATGGTTTCAACTGAATCAGATAGCCTTGGTGTGACAACAAAAATTTAAATGAATGGTGAAAAAAAATCAAAAGCTTTGCTCTTTGAGATATAATTTAGTGTCTGGCAGGAATAATTCAACAAAATTGTGTTCACTTCCTGATCACATAACTAAACAAACAATGAGGGGGGAAGTCCTGCTGAGAGACATTTTCACATTAAAAGGTGCTAAAAATGGGCTAGATCTCCTCACAGCCCTGCTGGAGGCCTCCGTTCAATTTTTAGTCATTTCCTCTCTGTCTCCAGACTGGTTAGCAACTAGAGAGGCAGAGGGAAAAAAAAAAAAGGAAAGGCTATACCTCTGTGCTGATCCACTTAGCAATTCAGGGAAAGAAAAAGAAGAAAATTTTGGCCCTTCCATCCATTTCCAGATAGTCACAAGGAGAAAAGCTAAAAGAAAGGGTAAATAGAAAAGATTAGAAATCTTAAGACACTTCTTAGGTAGGGATCTAAAATAAGTCAGAATCTTACTCAGTGGCTCTGCATCAGAGGATCTATACAAATTAGACCTTCACTGATGGCCAGAGACTACAAGAAAGATGGAAATTAAATATGCTTAGACATACAGCATTAGACATAGTCTCTTAAACTAAGTTATTGGTGCTACATTTTTAAATCTTATGAACAAACATTGATAAACATGCAAACATCAGAGTCCTTCTATAAGTATTTATGGAGGCAGAACTTCCACTAGAAATACCATGTCTTCTGCATTCATGCAATGACTGATTTATAAATAGTTTGAATGCCTGATATTGACCAGGAATTACATTAGAATGAGATATATAAGATGGGTGAGACTTGCCCTTTGGAATTCACAGTCTATGACAGGGTTTCCCAACCGTGACACCATTGACATTTGGGACAGAATAATTCTTCGTTCAGCTATCCTCTGCATTGTAGAATGTTTAGCAGTTTAGCAGCATCCTTGGCCTCTACCCCCTAGATGCCAGTAGCACTCTGCCTCAGTTGTGTTATCAAAATGTTGTGACAACTGAAAATGTCTCCAGACATTGCCAAATGTCCCCTGGAGGAGCGTGGGCAGAATTTCACAGCTGGTTGAGAACCACTGGTCTAAAAGGTGAGACAGGTTTTATAGGCAAATAATCACAATGCAATGAGAAGGGCTAGAGTTTGAAAGAAGTACTGTGAGAGCACTCAGAAGAGAGCAGCTAGATAACTTGGAGGGGAGGAGGAGAAAGATGAATGCCTCTATTTGCGTTAAGCACCTGCCAATGATCAAATATGTAAAAAAGCAGATGATAATAATAAACAAATAACACTTATTGAGCACTTAATAAATAATAATAATAATAAACAAATATATTTATTGAGTTTTAATAATATTTTTTAATAAACTGGAAGATAATGAATCACAGTTACAAAAACCTGTAATAAATACACAATTTTAAGTTGTATCAAGAATATTGCTTTAGCTTTGAGTGATATAAATGCTTACTGGAGAGCAATATGGTCAGATGAGGTTGTACCAGGGAATATGGTTTCAACAACTGAAGAGTAATTAACTGGCATTAATTTACTAAATAAATTTCAAGAAGGCTTCAACAATTTGAATGCAGATGATATTAACAAATTACTAGTTATCACTAATTAAATGGTAATTAATTCATTCATTTAATATCTGAAGCCCATCCTGCTGATGAATACAGCAGTGAACTTGAACCAGTTTCATTCATTGCAGAAAATATTTACAAAGTTCTTCAACTGGCCACAAAATTGGAAACTGCAATTCTAGGTATTGATCCAAACATTCAACAAGACCTAGAATTTTTTAAATGTTGCAGTGAACATCAAAGAATTTATAAAAACTTAACAAAAGATGAGTTTTGAAAAAAGAGTATCCAAAAACATAAACATAAGTAATAAAATTGAAGTAGTACTTCCAAATATTTTGAGCAGTGAAAATAGTGACTCTGTGCCAATTAAAAAGAGGATGATTGCTTTAGATTGCAGTACAGACACCGACATTGAATAAAATTTATTTTGTTTTTTCTGAATTTTCATTAGCATTTTTTTGTGAAAATATGTGAAATATTTTTTTGACATATTTACCTATTTCTTTAGTTTTTTTTTTATATACTGGTGGACTCTCTTTTACATGGTTTTCTTCCATATTAAAAAAAAAAAAGATGTGGCATGGATAATTTGTGTCAATTGAGGGATGGGTGTAGATCTTAATTATTTCCACCACAAAAAAGAAATGATAATTATGTGACATGATAGAGGTGCTAGCTAATGTTACAATGGCAATCATATTGCCATATATAAATATACCACATCTAAATGTCATACACCTTATGCTTACACATTATGTATATTTTAATTTTAAAAAGAAAAGAAAAAGAAAGTGTGAGGCAAAAGAGAAGGGTGTCAAAAATGGGCAATGCTTAACCACTTTGGGAAATTGTGTGTTAGAGACATTATGACTAGAAGCAAATCAGGCATGGGTTGCGATTTGCATGTAAATTTGCACTTGCAAGGTTTATAGCTATAGCATGGTTTGACTAGAGTATTGAACATGAAAATCAAAAAAAGTCTTCTTAGGACAACCCAGTTTTCTGTACTTCTCAAGATGGGGTGCCTACAGGGTATAAGGCAGTGTACTAAGGGATATATGAAGCTTTAGGATAAATATAGCTTATTTTACAGTGTTCATTTTTTGAAGGTTTAATATTTTACAAAAATAGAGTAGGCATATTGTAAACTTTACAATAGTTGTTAACCTCAAAGTTTTCAGGGAATTTTAAGTTTGCAATGTCACTACAGACTATTTTCCCAGGCCTCTAAGAATATGTAAGCATTCTCTTTCTTCATTTGGGACCCATGAAAGAAAGAAATTGAGAATCTCATTCTAGAGTATGGTAAGCATTTTTGGATGGTTAAGTATGTTCATTAAAAATTGGAATTTAAAAGAGACATGCCATTGTCATATTTTTGGTTTAAACCAAGCCAGCCCAGGAGGAATGCCATCAAGAACAGGCTTATAACAGTTTTTGTGACCAGTTTATGGTGCCAACTTGATAGCACAACTGTCTACATCAGCCTGGAACTGGCTGCTTGAGATGAGCATTCTAAGAAGAAATCAGAACCAAGTCTTGAACAAAGATTTCTTCATCAGAGCATTGCCCTCATTAAGAAGCTCAAGATGCAGTCATGCCTATTATCACCTTTTATTTCAGGCCTTTGTATTTGTTCTTCCCTTTACCTCAATAAGCTTCTGACTCTCTCCCTTATCTCCTTCAGGTCACTACACAAAGGTCACCTATACAGTGAGGCCTTCTCTGCCCATTCTACTTAAATTCGAAATTCTTTCCCTATGTTGATTTCTTGCCCGTACCACCTACTACCATCTAATGGGCTACATATTGTACTTGTTAATTATTTTATTTTCTATCTTCCATCACTATAATTTTAGCTCCATGACGGTAGTAATTTTTGTCTGCTTTGTTCCCTACTGATATTCTCTAGCATTTAGTAAATATTTGTGGAGTAAATCAATTATATCACGTAACTTTCACAAAGATTACATCTAGTAATGCTTCTCTTAGGTGTGAATCCTGCCATCAGTGTTGTCGATAACAATGATGAAAAATAACCTTACTCCAAGTAAGGTTATAGCTTGGGCTGCTATAACAGAATATCATAAACTGGTTGCTTAAACAACAGAAATTTATTTCTCATAGGTTTAGAGGCTCAAAGTCCAAGATCAGAGTGTCAACAAAGATGGATACCAGTGAAAGCCCTCTTGGTAGAGAGAGGGTTGGCTCTTCCCCTTTTTACAAGGATACTAATCCCATCGTGGGGGCTCCACCCTCAGGACCTAATTTCCTCCCAAAGGCCCCATCTCCTAACACCGTTCTGTTGGTGATTACTGTTTCGACATGTGAATTTGTCATGGCACAAACATGCAGTCAATAACATGTATTCAATCTCACGTTAGTTCCCTTTCTAAAACTGGTACTATTGTCCTTTTCTAGGTGAGGAAATTGAGGCTCAGTAAGGCAAATAACTTTCTTAAGGTCACAGAATTAGTCATTAAACCTAGGTCTGTCTGGCTCCAAGTTATGTGCTTATAAACTCAATAAATATTTTGTTTATAAAAATAATTATTAACATAATATTGTTACCATCACTCTTTTCATTTGGAAACAAAGTGATTTTCCATCCATTAACTCATTAGATTTTCACAACAGCCCCAGGAGGGAATTAACAAATGTATCAGGCCCGCTATACCTTATAAATGCTAAAACAGAGTCTGAGTGATTAAACAACTTGTCCAAGATCACTTAACTAGAAAATAGAGATCTAGAAGGCACTAGAAAGCTTGCTCCTACACTCCTACTATCAACAGCTTTGGCCAAAGTCATTTATTTGTATATCCAGGTGAAATGGCTCCAAGTCTATCAATCTCATACAAACTCAAGCTAAATTGGCAGGAGTTTTTATAGATTTTAATTTATTCCATTGCAATATAAATATTTACATCTGAGCTACTAATTCAATCTCAGAAAATCGTTAAGCGACCAGACAGTTCCAGATTTGAGTAAACAGGACCAGGGAAGTGGACCTAGACCCAACATAATGCTTCATAGAAGGTGGCAGATAATACACTCCAGCTCCAGGGAGTGGCAGCAGTGAGAAAAAGACCAATCTCTTCAAAGCTGGACTTAGGCATTTTTTCTGGAGCAGTTTATGGGAGCAGGTATAGAATATCCTGTACAAACCAAGCAGTAATGGTGAGATAGGACAAACATTTGGTACATGAATAACACCCTGAAAGACTTCTGAGTACATTAGGGAAGGCAGACACTAAGAGAGACTGAGACTGGATTTACTGCTAATGTAGGCCTATGGGGACTTGGGTATTATTCTCAGATATTGTCCTTTGGAAAGCTACTTGAGAGAGAGTACATTATTCAAGTCTCAAACTGTAACCTGATAAAAGATCCATAACACAGATCACATTGTATTTTGATTGACCACTTACCTGTGTTCTCTGAAGATCTCACTCCCACCTAATATGTAAGTTCTTTAAAGGCCACAAATGGGCTTTTTCTCTTCGCATCTCAAGTACCTAGCATAATACCGACTATACATATGATCAATATTTGTCAAATTAAATTAGACAAACAAAATTTTATGTCATTTGTGTAGATGTCTAAGTTCTTGCTATTAGCCAACTGTGAGCTTCCAAAAAAAATACAGATTACTCTTTATTTTGTATTCCCAGCATCTAGCACTGTGCCTGATGCATCATATACTTAAAAAATATTTTTTTAAATGACAGTTTGAATGGATGGATGGATGGATGGATGGATGCATGGATGGATAGGTGGATATTGGATTTAGGATTTCTTGCCACAATTGTTCTTCTTAATGGTCTGTAACATTTTAACAAGACATAACACACTTAGCATCCAGGTATTGGTTTCTAACACCACTCTTCAATAAAAGGAATCAGTGATTCTTGGAGAAATTATTCTAGGCTAATTCTAGTGCCGAGACAGGGAACACACAAGGTGAAACTGGAATGTCTTATAGTATGGAAAAGCAGGGAAGTACTCAAAAAAATGCTGAAGATTTATCAATGGGATACAGGGGCCAAATGAAAAAGCCTGCGATAACCAAAGTTAAGCAACACAAAAAAAGCAGCATTGCTTTATAACCTAAAGTATTAAATAAATATTCTGAAGTCCTACGATAAAAATAAATGACTGAATAAATAAAATTAAAAATATATAAAAATTGTTTTAAAGTATTCCATGCTTAGGAATTCTAAACAATCTATATATAGATCTCTACTCTCAAGGTGATGAAGCATAACACCCCACAATTGGGCTGAGCACAATTACTTCCTTCTGAAAAGTACAGTATGAAAAGAGTAAGAAGGAGAGTAACTTTATAGTGGAGAAACATGACGAACTATGCCAACCAAGTAATCAAGGTTAACATCAATAAAGATCTCATGTCAGGGGTGGCTCCATAGTGTAGTGGCTAGCACATCTGCCTTACACGCAGAAGATCCTGGGTTTGCATCCCAGGTGGAGCCACAGACCATACCCTGCCTGCGCTAGGCCCCAGGTGCATGTCACAAGTGTGTATGGGGAGATGCCCAGCTTTCAGAGATCTGGTCCTTTAAAAAAAGGAGACAGGAACATCCATAGGTCAGGGGAGAAAGTGGAGGGATGAGAATTAAAGAGGGGGCAAGAGGGAAGATGTCACGTCAGTAGTATATACTCTTGATATAATGTCATGAGAATGATACTTTACCTCTGTAGTCTTCCTCCTAAAATTCTATAATCCAAGTCTAATCATGAGAAAAAAAAATCAGATAAATTGAATATTCTACAAAATACTTGATCAGTGCTCCTTAAAACGGTCAAAAAAAAGAAACTTGTCATAGCCAAGACAAATAAATGTGGTATCCTGAACTCTATTAGAAAAATGTGTCTGCATTGGCTCATTGACCGTGGCAAATGTCCCAAACCAATGTGAGATGTTAATAATAGGGGAAATTGGGTGTGGTATATGTGAAACTTTCTGTACACTCTCAGGACTAAAACTATTCTAAAATTAAAGCTTATTTTTTGAAGTATAAAAAAGATATAGCATAGTTACAATGATATTCTGGTGCTTCTTTACAAGAACTTTTGGTGAATTCAATCTCCAAAAAATGAGTTACTAAACACTTAATTTCTTTGATAATACTTCAAAAATAAAGTCCTCTTATCAGAGCAACTAGACAGCCACTACTGCCTGCTACGTCGATTATTTCTAGGTCCTCAAATAATTGTTTCTTTTTCCTATAGTCAGCTATTTTATCCCACTGTGAGATATGATTTGTATGGCCTCCTCTATAAAGTTACTTCTCAGTGATTGATGTGGTTACTGAAATTCTTCTTACTTTGGATTTTTTTTTCCCCCACAGCTAAGGAAGGCTTCCTAGTAACTACTCTATCCACTGCTGGCCTATGTTATCATTTCCTTCTCTTCTCAGTGACTGCCTCCCTCTCTTCTTCAAGTTCCACAATCACTGCTAAACTCTCCAAATATACCCTGAGAAACCAAAATAATAGCTGAGACTGGGGGTTGGTCATAGGAGTAGGCAGGTGCAGAAACCCAGCTGCTAGGACTACCTCAGATTTGGCCTTTTCTTTCAATGATCTGAGTCATTTCCGCTAGCCCCTTTTTATCCAATTGAGATGAAAATCTGCCTTTCTATTTGGATTTCAGTGCTCCTTTGGTGTCTAAAGTCTACCTTTATCCTCTTGGATTCGTCACTGATTCTAAAGGGAAAGATAAAGTTAAGCTCATGGAGCCTGCCTAAGGCCTCAAACCACTCAGCATGGCGGGAGGCCACAGTAAAACCCTTTCTCCTTCTCCTCGAGGTAAGTCTGTCCATCACCAATTACCCACCATTTGCAGAGATGGTGGTATGAACACCTTCCCAAACTGCCCCCCCACTTCCTGTACTAAACAGCAGCTCCTTAGAAACATGGATATTTGCAAGCACCACCGAAGAGTAGGATTAATAGAATGGAAGCAGATATCAGTGAATGATATTTGAATGTATTCCTCAAACAACAATCATTAACATGCAAAGCCCATTTGTTTTACAACCAGCCATTTTTCAAATTGAGAATTCCTGTTTTAGTTCACTTTGCATGCAACTCTAAATTAGATTGTAAACAAGGACCTGTGAGGAAACAGAATCAAATGCAACTTTCATAATTATTAGAAGTGTTCGCTCTCATTAACAAGGGGTAATTGTTTCTGTTTTGTAAATTGATCTGAGATGAAAGGAGTTAGTTAATAATTTATACTGTACTATGGAAAGGGGGCTGTGAAAAGACTCTACAGAAGGATTTGAATTAAACAGCCTTTCACCCTTTTAATATCTCACAAGAGATTCTTCTGCACTGGTTCATTTAATTTAGTGGACACCGCAGTGTGGCCCATTGATTGTGGACAAAACTTCTGAAGGGCCTGGTGTGCACCCCTGTTAAAACGTGGGAAGAGAGTAAAGTTGGATGTGAATTAATTTGATTCTGTACATAATTCTCTTTCAATGGGATTCTGTGTCCCATTGCAAAGGCATGAAAAAAGGAGACACTGAGTTTGATTGCTCAATATTCATCTACATTTTCCTCTCTATGGGCACAATATGCTTGGCTTAATTAACTTTTCTCAAAGGTGAAGCAGTGCGCACCATCTGCTGTGAGACAATCACATTTGTATGCCTCTCAGAATAATCCCTTTACTACTGAAAACAGCTATCATATAGTAGCCAAAACCAAAACTTTCAAACATTTTTGGCCTGGGAGAGAAAGACCAAATCCATTCTGGTCCAGAAGCGCAGTGCTGAGAGACAGACACTGAGCAGAGGCAAAGGTTGTTTTTGTTACAGCCCAACTCCTTGCTCGAGAATGATTTTGAGTTTGCCTTGTCTTCCCTACACCACCAAATTAAAAATTCTGCATGCTTCATTTAAAGCCCAGCTCAAGAACAACTGCACAGCGGGAGCATCCTCCTTTTCTCCTACCTCTTAATTTCGAACCAACAGAAGAATAGGAAAGTGCACCATGAAAAGAATCATCAAGTCACTCAAAATCCCAATACAAAATATTGAGGCAAAGTTTAGCCATTTAATTTTTTAATCAAGCCTCAAGGACCACACAGTGTTATCAAGGGCCTGCTGAACTTGCTCGAAAGCTGGGTCATTATTTGATCTTTGTGGCTGGTAATCTGATTATCTCATTGTGGAGGTAAACTTCAGACCCAATCTTGTTAGCAGCTGGCGAAGCTGGATTACTACAGCTACTGAACTGGAAAATGAACTGAGCAGTCCAGCTTTGGCCTTGCTCTCTTTGAGCCCACAGTTGGCTACTTCAGGGTATATACTTTTGTGTCTGAATCAGCACTTTATTCTAGAATCTCACACTGCAGTGTAAACATATTCTCTAATGATAATGTCGAGCCAGGACTCTAATACACAAGCACATGCTCACAAACACACACTTATAGACTAGTGCATACTCACACACACACAAACCAGCACCAAAGAATCCAATACAGGTAATGCTCTGTTCAGAAATGTATATGGTCCAAGATAGTTAATGAAGAAAATTAATGAGCAGCATTCTTTGCTTTGAGATTCACACTCAACAGAGTTGCTAAAATATGCAAATACTCACAAGAGTTGTGTGGTCCCTGCTTAAGACACTCACAGTTTTGCTTGTGGTCTCACTGAGGCATTGACTGCTTTTACAGTGAATGCCCAGCCCCGTCAAAGCCCAGAAAGTCTTGAAACATAGCTTGAAAGAGTTCAAAGGAACTAAAAGACAAAAAAGGACTAAGCTGGGATTTTTATGTACACTGAAAAGAAGAATAAAATATAAGTTCCTTAATGCAGGCTGTTATGGCAATGTTACCCATATCAAAGCATTATGGTACTACGGAAGAGGGCTGAAAATTTTCTTGCACACCATATGCAAAAAAGAAATAGGAACGATTTAGGCCGGCGGTGATTTTGTGACATGAAACATTGAATGCTCTTTTTTGACACACTATTGAGTGAACAAGGAATTCAAAGAGTTTGAACTCGGACAAGTTTTCTGCCTCAATAAGCCATAATCAGCCCCAAAGAACTGAGTACTCCTCAGAGTAGTCGTCTGCTCTCAAGGCTGCCCATGGTGGGTTTTGCTGGCTATTATAACGTGCATCAAAGCAAGGGCTCTTATGTTGGCTTTCCTCTTATCAATTCCGCTAAAACCTCAAGTCTTTGGTGCGATTTCTGAAACCAGAAAGCCGATCAGCAGCATTCGCAAATATCAACATCTCCCTCAATCATCACAGAATCAACGTTAGTATATGGAGCAAATTAGACAGAAAGACAACTAAAAAAGAAGGCATCTTTGCTGGGTGTGTGATATCGAAGACATTATTTAATCACACTTACAATAGTCCTTGATTTATTTCCAAAGTCTAGTGAATGAGGCAATCTTGCTCTATGATTTAAGTAGAAGCAACAAAGTAAGTTTTTCAAGAGATTGACTGCTTGAAAAGGACAACATTTTTTTTTTTTGGCTTGGAAAAAGGTAGCCAAATTTAATATGCATATTTGCATTTTAATTTGTTTTAATTATTTTCAGGAAGTTTAATTCCTTTTTTATGGTTTTCTCTTCCAACATGGAAATTTTAAGTTTAACCAGAAAATATGCAGAAACTCTTCATATTGATATTTACCACAAAAATCTGTTATTTATGTATTATCTTTGTTTTTCAGCATCTAACCAATTCCAGTAGCATGGTCCAAAGCATGGGAATATAACATCAATTATCAGCACTTTTTTGGCAGTCTTTTAACACAAAAATATATATTTCAACATGTTAAATGATACTTGAGTTTACTACTACTAAATTATTATATTCACAACATAATAAACCATGTTGATGAAACTATAGGCAAAATAATATCTGATCTATATCTAAACAAATTTGCCATGCTGTTTTATCAAGCAATTGTACCTATGTTTAAAAGTAGTAAACAATTTCTAGAATAATAAAAGATGTTATTTTTTAGCCCATAAGGGACTGTGCCTAGAGAATCTGTTTTAGCAGTGCAACCCAACAAATTTTAAGCAGGGAAATTGAAGGAGAAAATAATAACAATTTTCAATGAGGATTTCATCCAAAGTATAAATGCCCAAATCAAACCTCGAACTCATATTTGCTATAGTAAGCTCTCTGTACACATTGCTAAGAAAAGTGACATTCTTCTCACCTTCAAACAAAAACCATATCTTTTCTGTTCAAGTTATTCAGCAAGTCTCAAGATTACAGAATATGGTTTTCCAAGAATGATGGGGGAGAGAGGATAAATTCTTATGTCTATATTTAGATCTGAATTTGCAAGAAACACCTTTTAATTAAGCCTGACATTTGACACAATCAAGTTTGAAGTTACCTGCACACCTTCACACCTATGAAAATTGTTGTAAATTCTCAGTGCAACTTAACATTCAGCATCGTACATGCACAGCAGTCTACCTGTGATAGACACATCCTTGAGAAAAGAATTTGTTTTTAAAGTACATGGATATGGTTTATTTTCCTAATTGCCTTTCTTTTACTTGTATACAAGATGCTCTAAATTTTCATTGTTAGCATATAGGTACATTATAAATTTTCCTATACTTTCGACTGTAACTTGCAGAGACTTTGTCACCAAATGTTATAAAAAAAACATATCTGCAAACTATTAGAGATAAAAATAAAAGGTGACAAGACATAATGAGGAAATTTAGAAGTCATCAAATTGTGATGTTCCACTTATAAAAATTTTTTAAGATGTAATTTAATATTATAAATTTAAGATAATTTAATATGAATATTGTTTTTCTATTTATTATCAATATCTTAATACTAGAACATGCATTTAAAATAAAGAAATACATAGAGAAAACTCAGAATATAGCTTCTATTTGCTAAGCTCTGGTAATACAATTCAAGATTCCAAAGATATAGAAATGAGAACAAGTCTATCAAAACCTTATATTATAAAATCGATGGGCAAAGTAATTATGAATGAAGAATAAAATGAATAAAGCTGATTTTTTTAATTTGAGGAAACATAACTTAATATTTTTAAATAAATATGTTTCACCTTCATTTATTTTCCTGTGTACAAAGTAAAATAAATTTAATTAATAGAAATTAACCCAAATAAGTGTTGCTCTTCAGGTACTCACCTTAGGAGGTCACCTTCATTCCAGCAATGCTGTCATTACTCAGAGAATATTCTAGAACTACTTTTTTGAGAAATGCTTTAGAGTTGGTTTACAAACATTCAAGAAAACTGATTACTGCTGCTAAATAGTCAAGAAATCAAATCTTTTATTTTAAAGAGCTAGAATTTCTGTTACCTACTTTGAATACCTTTCTAAACTATTCATGGATGTGGTTCCATAGTGTAGCGATTAGCACATCTGCTTTACATGCAGAAGGGCCTGGGTTCATGCCCCAGTGGAGCCACGGTCCATGGTCTACGGTCATACCACCCTGAATGTGCCCGATCTTGTCTGAACTCAGAAGTTAAGCAGGGTCAGGCCTGGTTAGTACTTGGATGGGAGACCACCTAGGAAGACCAGGTGCTGTAGGAATAAATAATGATAAATAATAATAATAATAAATGCTCACCAAATTTGACCCAGTATGACTCAGCTGTTTCCAAAAAAGTAAATCCTCTTGTAGAAAATGACAGTGCACCACATTTTCACAGTGACATAACGTTCCACAGTTTCTGACAGCAATTCCCAAACAAGAGTAATGAAATTCTTTGAGTGATGGTAATTGACTTCATTGGACTAAGTACATAACAAGGAAGATGCCAGCTTTGACAAGGGTCACTTTTCCTTCTGATCAACCTTTAACAAGAATACATGGGTATTTAGGAAGCCAATGTTTTTTAAAATCACTTAGCATCATAATCACTCAGGAAATTATTGCTATTATCATTATATTATATAATAAAAGATAGCTTTAGCAACGGTGACTATAATCTCTCTATTGGATTACAAAGGACAAATAATAATAAACAGACCTCAACACACTCTCCATATAAAACCCTCTCCCTATATGAATACAGTTTCTGGGTGTTTTTGTTACAATTATTTAAATAAAGGAGCTGACTCTATTCTTTGGCTACTGACAACCTTCTTACCTGTTCACTAATGAGTCTGGTGATTATAATTGCCATTCCCCATATCTCTGTCATATCATTTAAAGCTTTCTTTCAATAAATATATCTTGTGTTTCTTTGACAGCCCTAGCTTGCAGTCTTTAAATTCTATTTACTATGTAGCTTTTGTCACTAATTTGGAAACCATGCCACCACGTAAAATTTCATTGCTTTTTACAAAAGCCATTGCAAAACCAATACAGGGGATAACATCAAGCATAATGCGATTCAGAGTAAGTTAGTGAGTAGACATTATGGTGCTCCACACAAGTCCTCACTTCAGGGCTGATTTACCCATCCCCCAACTACTGGTGCGGGTGGGTGGCATCTAAACGCTGTGGTAAGGACCCTAGGGAACAATGCTCACACTGCTAGGATAACTCCTGGAAGTTTAGAAAATCAATGGCCCATACTAAGTAAGTTAGAAATTACGGAATTGTTATAATACTTGGAAAAGGGAATTAGAAATATCACAGAAATAGGTATGCTAGGATGGATATACTACTTAAATCCAGAAAACCAATAGCCAAGTATATTGATGAAAGACCCCAGAGTACATTTCAATTACCAGTTAATGATATGAAACATGCCAGAGAAAGAGATATCAACATCATCAAAAAGTTTAGTGGTATACAATGTAGGCCAGGATTGATGGCAAGAAATGCTGTTATAGAACATAAATTCTGGAATCTCAAAATAAAAGGTCAAATGATGACACTTAACCATCAATAGCAAAGTGAAATCAATTATTGTGATGAATGGCAAGCTTGGAGTGGCAATCAGGCACCTCAACCCCCAGAGACATATGAAGATGGTTATTGGAACACAGGGTTCACAGGGACAACGAGATGGGACAGCAACAAGAATATTGCTGAATTTATGCAATTTTTTAAAAAAATCAAGAATAGATGACCAAGAAACTTACCTAGACTTGAGCCAGTTCTCAAATCCAGAACCTGTTGACTGAAGTAGAGGCCAGATCCCTATGAGGACAGACCCTGCAATACTGCATTAAATGTAGTCAGTAGTAATTCTCCTAGTCTTTCCCTAAATGAATGTATAGCTATCTACTTGGGTAACTATGCATTGAAGAAAGCGGAATGCTCAGACCTTTTGAGGATTGTTGAACACAGGGTCTGAAATAGTACTGAAATTTAGGGACCCAAAGTGCCATCATGGCTTCCCTTTTAGACTAGGAACATAAGGCATCAAGGTAATAAATTGGGTCCACTCAATCCACTAGGTACTTTGACCTAGTTGGTAAACACCTCATGGTCACTGCATATATAATTGAACCAAACATACCTTGTAGTTGGCAGAACCCTCATGTTGGTTCTTTGACTGTGGGGTAAAGGCAGAAAGCCATTGCAAAAGCCTCAGAAACTGCCTCATACTCCCAGTCAAGACAGTAAATCAAAAATAATATCAATCTTGGAGCTAATAGCATCTGGCCTCTACAAAAACTTCACAAAATATGGTGGATGAGAGTAAAGTTCTGCAAACATAACCAAGCAGTAGACACAACTGCAGCTGCTCTGCCAGATGTGGTATCTTTGCTAGTGTAGATAAACAGCCTCAGGCTCTTGGTATGAGGCCATTGATCTGGGGAATGTATTCTTTTCCATTCCTACAAAAGGAAGATCAAAAGAAGTGCACATTCACATGGGACTAACAACAATATACATTTACAGTCTTGCCCTAGGGCTAGGTTAACTCTCCCTTCCCATCTAGTCCAAAGGGACCTGGGTTGTCTAGACCAGTAGTTCTCAACCACAGGAAATTTTGCTCCAAAAGGAACATTTGGTAATGTCTGAAGACATTTTTGCTTGTTACTGCTGAGGCAGGTAGAGAGGACTACCGGCATCTTGTAGGTCGAGGCTAGAGATACTGTTAAATATCCTTAAATGAACAGAATATCCCTCCCACAAGACAGCATAGACCCCAAGGAGTTTGGAGCAAAGATATGCCATCTGCAGCAAAAAAATACACACCATTTAAAAAGCAGCTCCTATCATGCTCAGGCTTCTGATAGGAACATCAAATGACCATGCAGCCAAGTTTCCCATCATTAGCTGGTTTATGTCAGATCCACAAAGTTTTTAGGCTGAGAAGGCACAGCAACAATCCAAAGTAAGTTGGAAGTCATACATCCAAGACTGGGCATAAGCAGGGCCAGAGGACACAGTAGATAAGCTTTAGCCTCCCTGCTGTCCACCATCGTTGCACTGACATCTTTTACTACTTTTAACTATGACTGGGGGTAGAAAGGGGCCACTTATGGCTAGCAGATGGAGGGGGGAAATGCTAGGTTTTGTTCACACATGGGTTAACTCAGTATGTTGGTGAAAGCCAAAAATTGACTTCTGCACTACAATTCCACTCGAGAGTGATCATGAAAAAGAGCAGTGAGGTAAAATCCTCCCAATGGACAGAGCTCCAGGCAGTGTATTTTTTCACCCACTTCATGTGAAAAGAGTAGCAGCCCAAGATAAGAACATACATAGACCCATGGGCAGTAGAGAATGGCCTGACTGGTTTTTCAGAGGCCTGGAAAGGGGAAATGGATGGGAATATTGGTAACAAGGAAGTCTAAAAAAAAGGCATATGGATGGATACATGGGCACAAAGTATCAGTGATCTTTGTATTACATGTTAATTGTCACCAGGGAGTATTTATCACAGGAAAGATACTAAATAACTAAAGAGACAGTATAACTTAGACATTTAATGTCATCCAACTACTCTGTCATTTCCCGTACCAACATTAGCACGGTTCATTAATAAAGTAAACATGGCAGCAGGAATGGGGGATATGCATGGGTCCAATAGCATGCATGGGCTTTCACTTACCAAGGATGATCTAGTTACAGCCACCATTGAATGCTCAACCTAGTAGCAACTGAGATTAATGCTAATCTCCCAATATGGTTCTATCCTTCCATCCTTCTCGACCAAATATCCCTTGGTGGCAAGGTGATTAGCTTAGAAGCCTTCTACCCTTGAAAGGTTAAAGATTTATCTTGTGTGGGATCAACCTGTAATGAGTAATATGGAGTTAACTGTCCTGTTCCCACTACCTGAGCTAGCACTACTACCCAAGGAGATAAGGAGTGCTTGATTCACCAATATAAGAACCCACAAAACCAAGGGACCTACACTACAGCAAAGTTGTATAAGGCAGTGGGTGTACAACTGTGGGATCCAGTGGACCTATCATATAGCACACTATCAAGAAGCACTAGACTTATAAAGCAATGGAATGGTCTTTTAAAGATGCAGCTGAAGGGGTTCCACTTCCACTCAAGATGTAGTAAGCTGAAAGTAGCATCACTCCTAACAGAATGAAAAGAAAAATCTAGATAGAGTACAAGATTATGACTTTTCTTGAATCTATCATAAATTTAAAATCATAGGGCAACCAAGTAGCTTAAAAATGTAAGGATAGACAGCCTTTCTAAAGAAACAAAAACACAAATTCTGGCTCACTTATGGCAAAGCAAAAGAGGACAGCCTCAAGGTACTATACAAAAATAAAAGAATTCAACTAAAATTTTAAACAAATTGTTAGACTAAGTATACATTATTATGAGTATGTAGAATCAAATCCAATGGTGCAGGCTAGGAGGATCAGAACAGCTGCTACTGCAAAAAGGGAACAGAGCCCTGTTCTAATCCTGCTTATCTCCATAAGAAAATATTTAAGCTGCTGGGGTAAGGGCAGCAAACCTGGATGCCCTAAGGCACATGTGCAGACCTACTATGGTTGGATGAAGGGTAATAAACTGTCCTGGACTAAGACATTTAGAGATCTCCTGTCACTGGAGAAACTCAAGAAATTTTTGCACAAGATCTGACACAGATCTGACACAAAGCAGAGTTTGGCTGCAATGGTGAAAATGGACACAATCACAGAGGAAGTTCCACCTTTAACTCTGGGATACAGGGACTACCTAAGACTAAAGCCAAATAAGGACACTACAGAAACCTCCCACTCCCACCACCAGGCTAGCAAGTCCCAAGTAACAGGCAAAAATAAAAACAATTTATCACCCGTAGGGAAGGGAACATAGAGCGAGACCACCTATGAGGCACAGCTACACAAGAAAAGTTTATATGAACATAAATATTGACAAAAACCTTACAGTAACTCAGTAAGTACAAAGTAACCCTAGAAGAATATGAAGCCTCTGATACACTAAATATAATCATAGTATGACCAAATCTAAACCCAGCTCAGCTCCTGATTATATTGACCTCAACATCCCCCACCACACGCACACACTGATAACCTAGCATTAAAAGAAGTATGATGCTTTCCAGGCATAGGTACTAATTCTACACATGATGTCTGACATTCAATCAAAACTTACAAAACACATTAAAAGCAAATAGGAGAAAATAAACTGTCAAAAAAACTAAGAAAACAAAAGAATCAGACCGAGATTTTCGAACTATCAGACTATGATTAATATGGAAAATCTTTAATGAAAAAAGTGAACATGCATACAGCAACTTTCAGCAAAGAATTGAAAGTATAAGAAAGAGAAAAATTAAAATATAAAAATATGATATGAGAGATGACTTGTGCCTTCCACAGGCTCATTAGTAGAATCAACACAGCCAAGGAAAGAATCAGTGAACTTGAGTATAGGTTAATAAAAGTTGTCCAAATATCATGAGCAAAAATAATAAGAAAGTAAAAAAGAGCATCCAACAGTTGTGTGACAATATCAAATGATCTAACATATCAGAAAAAAAAAGAATAGAAAAACTAGAAAAATATTTTAAAAGATGATGGCCAAAAATTTTTTTAAAATAATGAAAGATAGTAAACCACAGATCAAAGAAAATCCGAACCCCCCCCCCAAAGAATGGATTCTAAAAACAAGACACACAAAAAAACAAACTGCCCCCTCACACATACACGTATTAAACTGACACACACGTCTAAGCACATCATATTTAACCTGCTGGAAATCAAAGATAAAGAGAAAATTTGAAAGGCAAGAGAAAGCTGGGAAAAAAAGGACATATACTGAGGAAAAAAAAGACAAAAATTATAGCAGACTGTTGGTCATAAACCATACAATCCAGAAGACAATAGAATGACATCTTTAAAATGCTGAAAAGGAAATAAAAAATAACCTATATCCTCAGAATCCTACACCCAATAATAATAATTTTCTAATATAAGCTAAAAGAATTCATTTCCAGCAGATCTACACCACCAGAAATGTTTTTAGAAGTTCTTTAATAGTAATATAGTAGAAATAAACTTAAATCTACACAATGAAATTATATCTCTAGAAATTATAAAAATAAAAGTAAAATATATTTTTTCTCATTTTATTAACTTTGAAAGATAATTGACTGTCTAAATAAAAAAATACTAGTTAGTAACTGAGAGTTTATAGTGCAGTATATTGAAAAGTAAAATGACAACATAGAATATTGGAAAGATGAACAGACTAGTAGTATGCTGTTATAGGTTCTTATGTAGTATGTGAAGCAGTATAAAATTATTTGAAGGTAGACTGATTATTTGAATATGTATACTGGAAATACTAGAACAATAACAAAGAAAATCTTTAAAACAAATATAAGTAATAAGCTAAATAGTGGCAATAGAGTGAAGTTTTTAAAAATACTCAAACTAAAAACAAAAAAGATTAGCAAAGAATAATTGAACAAATAAAAAATTAGCAAAATCATAAATATAATTCCAACCATATAAATTATTACATTAAATGTAAATGATATAAATAAAGCATTTAAAAACAGATATTACCAAATAGGGTTAAAAAAAAAAAAAAGCAAGATCCAATTCTACATTGTATTCAAGTAACTCACTTAAAATCTAAAGATGCAAATAGGTTAAAAATGCAAGATATATATATATATATATATATCTTGCATTTTTAACCTATTTGCATGATATATAAAATGCAAGATATATATATATATATATATATATATATATATATATATATATATATATATCTTGCAAAATAAAAATCAGAAGACTAGGGTGGCTAATAATAAGACCAGACAAAGTAGAGTGCAAAACAAAAAATATTGCAAGAGAAAAAACAGGGATACTACATAAAAATAAAAAGATTCAGTAAGACAAAATGATTCTAAATTTTTATATACCTAACAGCACAGCTTTAAAATACATAAAGCAAAAATTGAAAAAGCCTAAAAGACAAATAGACACATGTACAATTTTAGGTGGTGACTTCAATGTTTCTGTCTTCACTAGTAATTAATAGAACAAAAAACAGAAGCTCAGTAAGGATATTACTCAACCTTAAAAAAATAAAATCTTATTAATTGCAATGACCCGGATGACACTAGAGGATATTATGCTAATCAAATAAGTCAGACAAAGACAGATACCATATAATCTCACTTATTATGAAATCTAAAGAACAAAATAAACAAACAAACTTAAAAAAGACTCATAGATACAAAGAACAAACTGGTGATTGCCAGATGGGAGGGGGGTTGGGGTGCTGGGTGAAAAAGGTGAAGGGATAATAAAGTACAAATTGGTAGTTACAAAATAGTCATGTAGATATAAAGTACAGCATAGGGAATATAGTCAATATTATTTTAATAACTACATATAGTACTGGGTGAGTATTAGAATAATTGGGGGGATCACTTCAGAAATTACATAAATGTCTAACCACTGTGCTGTCCACTTAAAACTAATATCAAATAATATGGAATGTCAACTCTAATTGAAAAATAAGAATTAAAAATAAAATAAAATAAAATGCCTACTTTGGGTTATATTTGACAAAATAGATGAAATGGACAAATTTCTTAAAAGACACAAACTCAAAGCTTACTCAAGAAGAAATAGATCATTTGAAGTTTCCTATATCTACTAAAGAAAATTACAGGCTCAGGTGGCTTTATCATCAAAATCTCTCAAATGTTTAAAAAATATACAAAATATATTTTTAAAATGTCAATTCTATATAAACTTTTCCAAAAGAGAAGATAAATTAGTACTTTCTGGCTCATTTTATAAGCCATGACATTACCCTGATACTCAAACCAGACAAAGACATACAACAAATCATTATCTTTGGTGAACATAAATATAAAAGCCCTCACAAAATATTAGCAAATCAAATCCAACTTTATGTTTATAAAATTAGTGTGGCATGATCAAATAAAGTTTATTCCAGGAATGCAAGGTTAACATTTGAAAAATCAAACAACGTAATTCACCATATTAAAAGACTAAAGAAGAAACTGTTATAATCTCAATAGATGCAAAAAAATGATAAAATTCAATATTCATTCACCATAAAATCCCTCAGCAATCTATAAATATAAGAGAAATTCATCACTCTTATAAAGTGCATCTACAGGATATCTATAGCTAACAGTATATATAATGGTTGAAGACTAAATGGTTTGCCCTAAAATCAGAAACAAGGCAGGGATATCTGCTCTCACCATTTCTGTGTAACACAGAAATGAAGGTCATAGCCAGTGAGAGGAAGCAAGAAAAAGAAATAAAAGCCATATCTATTAGAGGGGAAGAAGTGAAAACATACTGCCTTTTTCTGCAGATAATATGATTGTTTATCTAAGAAGAAAATTCTTTAAAAAATTCTAAAGCTAGTATGACTAATAAGTCAGTTTAGCAAGATCACAGGACAATATATACCAGCAAAGCACAATTAGAAATTGAATTTTTTAAAAATACCATTTACAATATCACCAAAAACATGAAATATCTAGGTATAAATCTAACAAAATATATACAAGATTTGCATTTATGCTGAAAACTACAAAACACTGATGAAAGAAATCAAAGAAAACCTAAATAAATACATATATATATTTAATGATTAGAAGATTAAATATTCTTAATGCGTTGATTGCTACCAAATAGATTTATAGATTCAATAAAATTCAAACCAAAATCCCAGAAGGATTCTTTGTAGGAATCTACAAACTGATTCTAAAATATATATGAAGAATCAAAGGAACAGGATAGAGATATATAGGCTCAGCCCTCTTCTCCCAACTCTGAAGGACCATCTGGTTTTGCAGCTCCCTGTAAGATGAGGTGAGACAGTTGCAACTACTTTGTAGGGCAGCTTCTCCTGCCCAGTCCTGCCTTCCTCACTCTCTTATAGGGGTGTTTAATAAGACTAAACCCCTGTGGACCTTCTATATACAAATCTTCACCTCAGAGTCACTTTCCAGGGAATCCAGTTCAATTCAATAAGTCTGAATAAATTTTATATATAAAAATGTAGAATACTTAAAAGGTGATCCAATTTTTAAAAATAAGACCAACATGACACACAAAATGTTTAGAAATATTTATCATCTATGAGTTTAGCTCTAATTCCTGAAGGAGTCTATAAAAAAGTATGTATGCACTACACAATTGCATTTATATAATGTTCTTGAAATGACAAAAATTATAGAAATAGATAACAGATAAGTGATTGCCATGAGTTAAAGAGAGGATGGGAGCAAGAGGGAAGTAGATATGCTATAAACTGTCTTCATAAAAGGTCTTTGTGGTGATGGAGATGTCTGGCATCTTAACTATATCAATGTCAACATCCTGGTTGTGATTATTGCACTAGTTTTGCAGAATATTACCATTGGGGAAAACTGAGTAAAGGGAATATGAGATCTTTTGGTATTATTTCATATAATTGTTTAGGAATCTACAATTATCTCAAAAAATGTTTAATTGAAAAAGGAAAAAATATGTACGAGATAGAATAAAAGATAACATAAAAATCGAACCTTTGGCAAATTATAGTTTACTAGTTTCATTAGGAGGCTTATGAAATTTTCCATCATAGATATAGATATGCTCTAAACCCAAATTTTAGAATGGCTTTATGAATCTCTGAAAAGTAAGAATAACTATTTAAAGTCATCTAATGTATACATTTTGAATTTTCTTATGCTGCCTGACAAAAATCTGTAATCAATATCTACCCTATAAATGTTAATGGAAAAAAAAAGTTTCTGAAATTGATGCCTGTTTCTCAAAAGACTTCTAAACCAACAGACATGGAATTAAATGGACACTCACAAGTTCCAAGATCAATCAGTAGACTTCTGAGAGTAAGCACAGCATAACTTTAAAGGATGGTTATCAAGCGTGGGGGAGAGGAAAAACAGAGAACGGAGAAAGAGACAGAAGAAACAGAGAGACTGACACAGAGATATCTAATTAAAAGGAATTTAAATTCTACTCAGTTCAAAATTTCCTGCACATTAACCTATAAAAGGACCCTTTATTATTTTCAGAAAATATTTCCTTATGTTTTATAAGTTATAGATAATATGCCACTAATTTATTTTAGAAGAATTTTTAAATAACTGTTTCAACTAGTATCAAAAATTATTAATTTTTTACATAATAAAATTTAACAGAAAATATAGATGAGGACACAGCCATACAAAGGAATACTCTGCAACAATTAAGAATAATGCATCAACTTTCTGTGAATCAACTGAAGGATCTTTAAGATATTTCAATGAAAATAGCAAAGCAATGAAAAGAGCAATGCATATGGTATATGTAAAAATATATACTAGATAATACATATACATAGAGCATATCCCTGGAAGAATATACAAGAAACTGATTTACAGTAGATATGTCCTAAACAAGCCTAAGCAGAGGTGAGAGGGAGATATGATTTTCTCTGTACACCTTTTTGGATCTTTGAATTTTGTACTATTCATACATATTAACTTAAATAAACAATTTTAAATTGTTTTTAAAAATTTGAACATGTGAATGAATGGATTATATACAACATTATCCCTTTTAAATTAGTACCAGTGAAGGGATATAAACAAGCATAGGTTTTGAAGTAAAATTACTTAAACTGGAATTGGCCATTTACTGGTTATTGTGGCGTGGTCAAATTATTTGTTTTATCTTCAGACTTTTGTAAAGTAGGGATTCTAATGTCCATCTTTAAGGGTTGTTCAGTGGGCTAAATGTAATCCATAAAAAGAGCCCCATGGAATACATACAGCAAATAATAGCAGCTATTTCTCTCATTCATACCCTTGTTATCTGCTATGGCCCTGGGATGCTGATGAACTGAAAGAATTTCTCAACAGTTAAACTCGTATGTGATAATGTTTCTGAATGTCAATAAAATGCACTGAGAACCCCAATGGTGTTCCCTACTCTTTTTCTACATTCCCCCATACAGCCATGATTCTCCCTTCAGAGCCATACAGCTGTGAACCATCTCAAGCTTATTTAAAGCTTCATTAAAATTCTAGAGTAGCCACTTAATGATATTGTCTTAGTCTAGTTTCCATCAAATGCAGAGCCTGAGACAAGGTCTTGGGTACAGACAATTTCTTGAGAGGCACTTCTACAGGTAAAGAAACCAGGAGAATAAAAGAAGAAAGAAGGATATATCAAAATAAGTCTGCATTAGCAAGGAGGACTTGATTCAGGCAGGACCACTTGAGAAGCACACACAATGCCACCTGGAATTGTGCCCCCGAAGGGCAGGAGGCTGAAGCATTATCCACTGGGTTCTTTCCCTCACTGGATGAGGGTTGACCTTGGACGCATTAACATCTCCGGATGCATAGGCTGCACTTGCATGGGGAATGAGCAGGCTCCTGTGGCATCTGAGAAAGCCCTAGGGAAGAAAGCAGAAAGACACACAGAGTCCTCATGAAGCATGGCATTGTCAGCACAAGGTGAGTCTGAACTTGCATGGAACTGTCTCATGAAGCTGCAGCTAAAAACAGAGGTGCGCTGAGGAGACATGACATGGGGCCCCAGAGGCATTTGCTACATACGTCATCAAGAAAAATTTTGGCAAAGTTACTGCTGCAAAAAGAACAAATATGCCACATTGTCATAATTTTATTTCTTGTCTTTCTTCTCGTATGTGGCAGTAACAATTACATGTTTAAAGCTTGTGGCGTTTCTTCAGTGATCCAAGAGCTGGAAACAAACCCGTGCGCATCTCTTTGACAGGCCTGAGGTGCTGAGCAGGCATGACACTGACTTCTGTCTGTTTGCTACTCTTAACAGCTCATAACTAGTCTCACTTTTCTTTTAAAAACTGGGGTGGATATTCCTATTTGGTATGGCTAAGAAATAACAAAACGATAAATTTTCTTTCCCCAAATCTAAAAATTACAGAATAAAAAAAAAATTTTTTTTTATCTACTACAGTGCTAGAAGCAGAAGAGAGGTGCCACCTGCAGATAGAAACAGGAGGAATTTCTGGAGAATATAAGGCCAGTGAAAAAAGGCTGACAAAGCAGAGTTAGGCTTCTTCTCCACTATTTGACCTTGTTTTCACTGGCACATGAACAGCCGCAAACACTGTGACCTGTGATGCAGGAACTGAAAAAGTATATGTAACACTTGAATCCCAAGCAATGAGACACAGAAGCCTCCTAGCTGTAGTAATTTTGAAAATGGGTTTATTTCTACGTCATAATGACAGAAGACTAACAAGTGCTAAGAATTTGCAGCTCCCAAAACACTTATTTCAGAAAGTAGTGTTAATATGCCCCTCAAATGCAGTTTACATTATTGAACCCCATGGTTTCCTTCCACCAGGCAGATGTCCCAACAGAGAGTATGGCCTGAGTGCTGAAAGGTTCTCATAACACGTGAGTTACATTGCTTCCTCTTCCTATATTCAGTTACCACAAAAGGTTATTACAAAGTTGCTTTTGCATCTTCATCCTCTATATCTTATTAGTAGGAGCATGTTGGAACAACAAGGGTTGAAGACAAGTAAGTAGCAAGAAATTGGCTTTAAGGTATGTAATGAAGCATGAAGTGCTGACCCTCACGTCCAGTATCTCTAACCCAATAGAGGACCTGTAAAGATTAGAAGCACAGAGAGGAACATAAAGAGAAGGGCATGAGCAGTAGGCAAGACAACTAACCAAAAGAGGAGAGAAAGAGAGAGAACACACATTTTCTTGGGCCTTCTGACTCCTAAATTTGTCTCCAGAATAGAGCCATGAGAACTGATTTCTAAAGTTACAATTCTGATAGGGGAGACTCCTGGGTTGGGTGCAGGGCAGAGAAATGGGAAAGTCTCCTGTTAATTTAAATGCCACAAAAAAGAAACAAGGAGTGCTATACAACCACCCTAGCCAGGGAGTGTTAGGCAAAATAATGGCCTCTCAAAGATGTCCATGTCTTAAACCCCAGGACCTATGAATACGTTACCTCACATGGAAAAGGGAGATTTTTAGATGTGACTCAGTTAAGGTTTTGGAGATGGGAAGACTACCCTGGATTTTCTGGGTGGGTCCAATGTGCTCACAACAATGGAAGAGCCATCAAACTAAAAACAGAAAAACTAAGTGAAAGTCTACATACCAATATGGCAAGACCCACAACCCCAGAACTTTGGCAGCCATATCTACAACCACAAAAAGGAGATGAAAAGATTCCTTTCTTGAAGTATTGACTAGCCTAAGAAAAAAGAACTACAGATTCCAACCTTTTGTATTTCCAGTGAAAAAGCAATGTCACCAAATCAAACTTACTCTACAGTAAGTTTACCAGGCTACAAGTCCCATTACACAAATACCCAAGAATTAAGTTTCTACTTATCCTCACTCTTCAGTGGGAATGCACAACCAAAAATCAACAGATATTTGAGAAAAGCCAGAAGACTAAACACAATAATGGGGTGGGAGAGGGCAAGTTAGATGAAATATGAACAGTGTAAGAAGCAGAAGAAATTTTTTTAAAAAGTCAACATTGACTCTGAGAGATAAGAAATGTTGTTGCATCACTGAAACAAGACCAGAATAATGTTTTATAAGAAGCATTTATACATCACAATACTAAAAATTAGATCACAAATGTTTTTTAATCAGTAAAATGATCAAAAGATAAAGTTGGTGAAATCTCCCTGAAAGTAGAACAAAATAATAAAATGATAGATAACAGGTGCTATCTAACAAAGTGTTCAAGAAAAAAAAATAGAGAGGGTAGAGGGTAAATTATCAAATAAATAATTTAAGAAATCTCAGAAAATAAGGATATAAAATTATATGTTAAAATGCCCCATGATAATAAATAATTTTAATATCAAGTCTACATAGACTTAAAATTAGTTTCAAATTTACAGTACATTGGTTAGACATTATATAGTTCATAAAACAATCCCCTAAATGGCACCCTCCCTCCCTTTACCCTCCACCTAGCCAACGTATTAATGCTAACTGCATTCCCTATGCTGTGCTCCCCATCTATCAAATCTATCAACTACTAATTTGTACTTCTTTAATCCTTCACCCCATTCTCCTAGCCCCCCAATCTCCCCTCCCCTCTGTCTGAAACCAAATTGTCCACTATATTTGTGAGTCCATTTTTTATTAGTTTGTTATTTTTGTTCCTTGATTACACATATAAGTGAAATCATATGGTATTTATCTTTCTCTGTCTGACTTATTTCACTCAACCTAATATCCTCTAGGTTCATTCATGTCATTGCAAATGGTAGGATTTCATTTTCTTTAATGACTGAGTAATATTCCATTGTATATATAAATTATAATTTCTTTATCCAATCATCTGTTGATGGGCATTTAGATTGTTTCCATACCTTAGCCATTGTAAATTGTGTAGCCATGAATATTGAGGTGCATAGATCTTTCAAATTATTGTTTTGATTTTCTTTGGATAAATACCCAGAGTGCAATTGCTGGGTCAAAATGTATGTCCATTTTTATATTTTTTGAGAAACCTCCATATTATTTTCCATAGAGGCTGTACCAATGTGCAATCCCACCAACAATGTACAAGAGTACTCTTTTCTCCGCATCCTCGCTAACACTTGTTAATTTTTGATTTATTGATGATAGCCATTCTGACAGGAGTAAGGTGATATCTTATTGTGGTTTTAATTTGCATTTCTCTGATGTTAGCAACCTTGAACATCTTTTCATATGTTTATTAGTCATCTGTAAAAAATTTAAATTTTAAAATGGAATCATTTATATTGTAAATGTATATAAGCTGGGAGTAATAAAAAATGGGGGGTGGGGCTTTCTGGAACAAAACTAAAGGCAGCAAAAAAATAAAAAGATTTATAAATTTGACTACATTAAAAATCTACAAGTTCTGAATTTCAAAAATGCAATAAACAAAATTATATTAAGCTAAAGAATGGAAATTTATATAAAATAGGAAAATGATTAGTACCTTAAAATATACTAAAATTTCATATAAATCAGCACAAAAAGTTATCCTCCCCCCAAAAAATGACCAAATGACCTAAAAAATAATTTTCTAATGAAGAAATACAACTGGTCAATAATCATTTAAGAAAATAATCAAAAATATGAAAATTAAAACACCAATAATATGCCATTTTTTGCTTGAGAATATGGCCTTGATACACTGTTGTTAGGAATAAAAATTGGTAGAAATTTTCTGAGTAACATTTTGGCAGGAGAGATCAAGTGTCTTTAAAATATGTATGCCTTTTAATAAAAATATTACATTCTAGCAAATTGTGTTGGGTAAATAAGAATGTAAAAAAGAATTGACTATAAGGATATTCATCACAATACTCTTAGGGAAAAATTGACAACAACCCACTTCATGATATAATCAGATTACAATGCAGCTACTCACAATAACAGGATCAAAATATTAGTTCACATGCAAAAATATGTTGGTAATGGTAACAAAAATATTATGAAAGAATATATGCTATCATTCATAATTTATACTATCGTTGAGTTCACATGTCTACATCAAGTGCCTGGCACATAATAGGCTCTCAATAAATGTTAAGTAGATGAACTATAAAATATGATTGCATACACTATATGCATAATCACACAGAAATATTAATTACAAATATTAAGCTATAATACAAAACAATTATAAATTTTAGTGTTAATATGTAACATAAATTTTAATAATACAGAACAATGTATTATGATGTATGTATTATTATGTATGCCATATTGTTAAACAAAAAAAAGCAAATTATAAATATAGTGACTATGCATAGAAAAATAAAACTGGAAGAAAAGACTAATTTATTTGGATAATAGAATTATCATTGACTTTTTTTCTATCTATATTTTCCAAATTTTTTTGGCAAAGAACATTTTGTAATGGGAAAGAAAATATTTTAAACAAGTTGAATGTTCCAGAATACTATGCACTTATTTAAAAACTATTTTAGAATACTCAATGTCAGAAAATGTTCACAGTATATTATTAAATAATAACAATACACTGGAAATACTACATTCAGTATGATTCCAATTGTGTATATGCACATACACATACATAGAAAAGAAAATTATCAGGTTTTATTAAAATCTTAAGGGTTTTGTTTCTGGATAGTAAAACTGTTTTCATTTCTTTCTAGTGATTTTCTGTATTTTCCAAATTTTCTACCAAAAAACCCCCTCTCTTTTGTCATTAGAAAGGGCAGCAGGAGATGTTTTTGCTTTTAAGAAATGAGAAATACATGGATGGACTGAAACCATCAATTCTTAACAGATTCTCTCAGCTTTGTGAGAATTCATTCTCAATGATAAGCTTATTTTTCCCTCAAGTAAACATTTTCTACAACCGTTTGTGCTTATGCCTCTGACCACTATTAAAATATTAATATATTCTTCTCATATTGTCCTCTCATGTTGCCCACTTTCTTTCTGAGTAATAAATCTATACTTTTTCAACCTCTAAAAGAGCAAGGAAACTTGCCCAAGGTGACGCAACTGCGTATCAGTGGCATTGGACTAGAATATAATATTCCTCACTCCCAGTCCAGGATTATCTTCTTGTAAAACAAACTTCTAAAACCCATTAAACAATTTTGAAACATTTAATCTTAATGTACTTTTCTTCAAATCAGCAACAGGAAAAGTTTTGACTTCTATTGTGGACCCAAATCCAAACAGCTTCCAAGGACTCCTGCCTCGTGGGGGACGAGATACATTAAGATCATTAAGTAAACATCAGCATGGTCCGCAACACTGGGCACCTAAAGAATGTTTAATAACTACTTTTCATTCAATTGCTATTCTGCTTCGTTGATAGGGTGAAAGCCTGCAAGATGAACTGCAGAACCAGCAAATTCTAGCTTAGGCTATCATCCATGATTTCTTTATTCATGTTTAAAGACTCCTGGAATTCTGGAAAGCTTCCACCATCACCAGGAGGCTGACATACTTAAGCAGAAACACCAACCATTCACACATATGCAAGACATATACACATTTCATACACATAGCATTCTGCCGGGGCCTCTCCACACACACACACACACACACACACACACACACACACACACACACACACGAAACAGAACAAAACAGATTTCAACAATCTGTCAAATCCACAAATGGCATGTCATCTAATAACCCATAATACATTCTAAAACACATCAGATGGTAAATTTCCATGAACTATTAATGAAACAGCATTTCTCTCTTTTCAAAAATTCTTCAAATTTAGCATTTGAAATCTAACCCAAGTCAGAACCTTTTACACATCGAATCCAACTTTTCACTCACAGTAAACACAATGTCCAGAAAGCATCTTTAGCCCTAAGTTAATAATGAAAAGTTTGCTGCTGTTTCTTCTCATCATAATAAGAAGTGCTTATTTGTTAAGGGATGATTTTAAAATCCATGTGCCACATAAACCTCATGAATATGCCTCTCAGTTGCTTTAAGTATCAATCATCTAAAGAAAACTAATATTGTGACTTAATATTCTTTTTTACTTTACCAAAAACCTCTCCCAACCACCATATACACACAAAAAGCAGTAAATCTAATTAACTTCTTTGCAGGTTAGTGCACAATTTACATCTCAGTATGTGTATATAGGCCATTTTAATCTCTAGCCAGAAGAAGGAAGAACAGAGGTCTTTGAGGTCTCTCTTGCTGTGATTTCTACTACCATATTCCTAATCATGTTACAAAAAGAAAATTAGCAAAATCCTAAAATAAAGAATTCTACTGTAAGCTTTTTAATCCATCATTAATTTTCTCTTTACTCATAAAACAGAGTTTCATATTTTGGAATTTAAGGAGTGCTGAGATAAATAACCTTTTATGGTTAAGGAAAGCAGATTAACTTTTGAGAAAATCATCATTTCTTGTTAGAAAGACAAAATAGTACATCAAGGAAAAACATACCAATTGATGGCTTTCTAAATAAAGCATCATCAT
This sequence comes from Macroglossus sobrinus, assembly GCA_004027375.1. NCBI lineage: Eukaryota > Metazoa > Chordata > Mammalia > Chiroptera > Pteropodidae > Macroglossus > Macroglossus sobrinus. The sequence goes on along the minus strand of PVKZ01000668.1, from coordinate 494,067 downwards.
TGAGTAACACTAAATTGGTTGTCTTGTGTGTCAAATTAATCTCTTGATTATATGGAACCAGGCTGCCTATTTTGTGTTTCAATCCATCTTGAAGAGCAGCATTTGATTAATCAAGTTAATGATGACAGTTTTTAGCTAGTGACAAATGATACATTTATTCAAGACCTTTTTCAGATGATCTAAGATACTGTGGGCAAAAGAAAAAGAAACATCAATTTGGAAGACTAGATTAATATGCCTCATTTAAACTTGACGCTTAACTCTAGCAAAGGAGATCAGAAGTAAAGATTAGTTAATGAGTAAATCCTCACCATAAAAAAAATATCATCAAACAAAAGGCATGCAAACTCTTTCAGATTATTTTATGTTAAGGTACATATAAAAACTACATATTTAGCCAAATTTAAAGTTGGTAGATTTCAAAAACAATTTGACAAAACAAATTTCAATTAAGTTACCCACAAAGTAACATTACTAAAATCACAACTAGAAGACCCCTCTTAAAAGTAACTCTTAAGGCAGAATGAGAGGGCAACTCATTTGTCTTCTTCATTAAAGGTAACCAGGTAACCAGTTCAGATAATCCAATCTATCAGGGGTTGGCAAACTACAGCCCAGCCCAAGGGCCAAATCCAGTCTGACCCCTGATTTTATAAATAAAGTTTTACTAGAACACGGTCATCATAGTTCATTTATATATCATCTATTACTGCTTTGACACTACAATGGCAGAGCTGAGTCACTGCAATAGAGACCATATGGCCTGCAAATCCTAAAATATTTACTATCTGGACCTTTACAGAAACTTTGCTCATCTCTGCTCTGATATACTGGTTTTTAAAATCTTAGCAGTAGAATCCTTTCAAGCAAAATCTTACAAGAAAATAAAATATATAAAAGCAATGTCTTTAGTAAACATTAGTTTTATAAATTAAAATGTAAAACATTTACTTAATATGAAATCAATCAATGAGAACAACCAGTCTTGTTGAACACTAAATTGGAAATGAAAAGTGCAGTTAAAATCATAGCAGTATCCTTGATTTTAGTTTTGTTTGTTTGTTGTATTTTGCTTTGATTGCAGAGAATTGATTCACACAGATAAGCGGTTGCAAATTGTAACAGTTTTTTTAAAGCTCCCTTGCAAACTCAGGATACTCTACAATTAAAAGATAATAGAAGTTTATTCCAAGAAACTGTATAAGTTAACCTGGCAGCCCCAGTTAACACAGTGCTGATCTCCAAGTTTTTAAAATTCAGCACCTCGCACTTATGTGTGCTTTTTATTACCATTTTAAAAGATTTTTTAAGTGTAATTTTTAGCTTTCCATAAGGTTAATTATATATAAAATACATAAAACTGTCAAGTACTCCTCCCCACATCTTTTAAAAAATGTTTGTCCCAAATTTCAAACAAATGTTCTTAATAAGAGCTTTCATGTTCCCTGGTGGTACGGCTTTCCCCACCACAGTGATTAACTCAAGCCAACCCAACCACAGCCCATCCCCAGAATTCTTTACCTAAGCATCAGGGGTAAGACATTTCCATTTCCTCTTTGATCTTGAAATAGAGACACATGAAGCCTACGTGTTGCCAGAGATGTTACTTTTCAGTCTTGTAAAAGAATCAGACATAAGAGAATGATACAGATACACCAAGAAAAGCAGAGGTAGGAGATAAAAAAAAGTCAGTGACACTGAAGTCTGTTCTTCTAGTTTGAAGTCTTCCAGACACTGAAGTCTCTGTGGTTTGATTACAAAAGCCAATAAATCCCTATCTTTTTTGTCTGAGGTAGTTTGAGCTAGGTTTGAGTTGAATATCCTAACTGAAACACACACACACTCACACACACACACACACACACACAAGCATAAAGGTTTTAATTACAAATGTACAGTGAAAGTCCAGAAGGAAACATATGATGGTAGTTATTCTTTCTGTATACTCACTGTATGAACTCCTTGTCTAATTTGTGTAACCCTGCCCTTCCTCATAAATCTTAGCGAGAAGTAGCAACAAGTTTCACTATATAATCTGAACCACTAATAATAGCTAACACTTTATATACTGACTATGTATTAGGAATTTTCTAAGCAATTTGCCTAGAACAACTTATTAATTTTCACTACACCCTATAAAGTAATTACAACTACTAACTCTATTTTAACTAAAAGGAAACTGAGACACTGAGAGGTCAAGTACCTTCCCAGAGTTATAATCAATCAATAGAGGGACAAGTTGCAACCCAAGAAATTTGGTTCTAGAGTTCCTACTCTTAACCTCTTCTTGACTTTGTCTCTGAAAATTCCAGCCTTCATTGCAAAGCACCCAGCCCAGAGCTGTAGACCAGGACGTCTGTATCTTTGGCAGTGGTGGTAATGACAGAGAGATCAATTTCTTGGAAAGCAATGACTGAAATGCCAGACTCAATGTCCAATTTCTACTGAGAAGCAGTGTCAGTGAAGCAAGCCACAGCAGCTATCACACATGACAGTGATATCCTCAATGTTATTTTGAGTGTTGTACCTTGTTCCCTCCTGGCTGCATTATCTTCAACTTTGTTCTCCCTTTTGAAAGCTACCAGATAACTTTTTAACATCCAGGTGTTCTTCAACTTGCCATAGGGTTATAGCCTGATAAACTCATCACAAGGTGGAGATATCCTGTCAAAAACGCACTTAATACGCCTAACTTACCGAACGTTACAACTTAGCCTGGCCTGCCTCAAACATGCACTTGTTATCCTACAGTTGGGCAATTATCTTGAGCTGCATCTTAAGAGTAATTGCTTTCCTCTTCTTGTCATCAGGATTATGAGACTCGGACAGGCATTTTTGTAGACATGGTGGGATGTAAAAACACAGAACCCAAAACCCCCAAAATGTTGGCAATGCCGTACACTGTAGAGTATCTGTTTACCCCCACAATTGCGAGGTTGACTGGGAGCTACAGCTCACTGTCACTGCCCAGCATCATCAGAGAGCATTGTGCTACATTCTAGCCCAGGAAAAGATCAAGATTCTAAATTCAAAGTATGGTTTCTACTGAATACATATTACTTTCACACCATTGTAAGCTCAAAAAATCATAAGTCCGAGACCATCTGTGTTCCTTCCCTGCTTAAATCAGCCAGCATTTTTTGTTATTAAACTTAAGAATCTTAACATATACTAACAGTGGTTACTCCTGGGGAGCAAACTTGGGAAATGGTGATTTTTTTTTAATGTTACTTTTTACATTTCTATATTGTTTTAACTTTGTGCCTTAGAAAGTTCCCACTTCTCTTCCTTCCAGATAAAAGAAGGCCTTGTATTGCATACTAAAAGTTTGATCCCTATTCTTCAAACAATAGAAGCCACTGAAGAGTTCTAAGAAGGCCAGTGCCTGGACAGAGATTCCTTTTAAAGCAGTACAAGAGTGGCTTTGAAGAGAATACTACATGCAAGGGGACCTGTAAAAAGTCAGTTGCTATAGTCCAAGTAGTTTATTATCGGAGCTTCAGCTAAAGAAGAGGTAAGATAGAGCCTAAGAACTGGATAGATTTCAGAGTAAACTGAGAGGTAAATTTGGCACAAAAGACATAATGGGAGAGGACATAATGAAAGCTGTTAAGGGTAACTTCCAAGTTTCTTGTCTTTGTGACTGAATGGTGATATCATCATCTAAGACAGAATGAAGAAATGGGAGCAAGCTTATGAGAGATGATGAATTCCAGTTAATCTTTAGTTAAGCTCTGAGTATTTATGAGATTTCTGGATGGAGGTATCCAGTAAGTAGTTGGAAATAGCAACCTGACATTCACAGATTCTGTGTAGAGAAGAAATAAAGACTTAGGAATTATCAGCATTTAGGTGATGGAAATTGAAATCAAGAGAATGAAGATCATCTAGGAAGAGCATGAAGTATGAGCAGAGCAGAGAAAAGGAAAAAATGAAATCCAAGAGAATATGTTAGGGATAGGCAAAGAAAACAAAGATCTCATAAAAAAAAAAAAAACAGAAAAACAGCAGTCAGAGAGGTTGAAGGTAAATAAGTAATGTGAAATATCTAGAAGCCAAAGGTGTACATAATCTCAAAAAAGATAAATTGATTAACTATATGAAATTTGGCAGAAATATTAAATAAGATCAAAGAAAAATGTTCACGGATTTTGCAATCAGAATATATCCACAAAGAGTATGATGAAAGCATTTCTGGGTACTGATCTGGAAAGGATCCCTTTTACAAAATGTACTTAGGTACCTAGAATTAAAGAATATATATATGTATATATATATATACATATATATATATACATATATATATGTATATATATATACATATATATATATGAATGAAATGTCAATATGATCAAAGTTCTGTTCTGATTTGACCTGCTTGCCTACTTTTCAAGTAATTAGGTTCTGATTCTGAATAAGCATGGCAATTTTTACACTTTCTGTTGGCTCAGAAGCCTGTGGCTGAAGGAATTACAAATGATCTACTCTCAAATACATACATACTCTCTCTCTCCTCTGTTTTTATTACATTTTAAATAAGACTTTAAAAATGCTAACTTATCAGAAATACACTAGAGGGAAAAGAAACAGCATGGATGTAACCCCCTACTAATGAGGCACTAATGCATAATTATTATAATACACGTACTTCTCTCCATAGACGAATATTTATAAACACTGAAACAGTCTAGTTTGCAGTGGAATCTCATGTACAGATTGTTTTTCTCTTGTGGCTTGTCCTTTTTTCTTATTGTGGTAATATTTAATAAATTTCATAGGCTCTGCTCACTCTCTGGAAATATTGAATGAACCTATCTATATACATAATATGTACTGCCTTCAATGAGTATTTATAAAGGAGCTATGAATCTATATTAAACATACCACCATCAATAAAAGGAGTCAATTTTCTTAAGTTTAAATTCTTAGAATTGAGCTAAAACACAATATGTTAAAACAAAACTGGTTAAATTAAGTAATTTTAATAGCTGGAATTTAGGCATGGGGTCAGGGGAAGCAAACAATTAAAGTAATCTAGATTAAACAATTATAAGGTTTAAGAACGCTCATTAAAGAGAACCTTTCTCAGCCGGAGTTCTGAACCAAATGAGAACTAAACAAGAGATGGAGATCAAATTATCAGCAGTATTACCAACATAGGCCAGTCCAGGTTGAAGGACGTGGCTTAGCTGTGTGTCAATATGGGTGGAAATAAACTTATTTACTATGAGGTACTGAAATGCAGGCCTATCTGGCCATTAGAAAGATCAGGCATTGAAGGAAAGTATCCTCCAAATAGCACTTTGACTGTGTAAATACTACCATTTGCTCATTCATTTTCTACTTTAGAAAATTCACATGGAAAATTAGATTAGAATGTGTACTATCTGTAAGAGCACACACATGCTCACACACATGCACATGCACATACAAAATCACACACACAGCAAGTGGTTAGGCTTTGTACGCCTGGTTCCTCTCCCAAACTCACTAGGTGAATAATTATGGTACCTCCGTGGGTTGGAGTGAGGGATGGGGCAAAAGAAAAATTCCTCCCCATGGAAACTAAAGGGTTGAGCAATAAGTAACTCACATTCCTCCTAAAAAATAGAAATGCTTATTAACTGATTTCGGTCAAGTTTCTTTTGCTTTCTCTCAACGGCAGAGTGGATATAAACACATTGCTATACACTCCACTGTTTTTTGGTTCTACTCGTCAATATTATAATCATAAGTCTACAGATATGCATTGACAATGTATCTATAGACTCATTTGTAGGAACGGGGTTTGAGCCTGGAATCATAATTACCTGAATCAAGATCCAGCTGCTGACTAAGAAAGGTTAACACTGAGCAAAGCGTTCCTTAAATTATGTTCTGCATTGTATGAAAATCATTATTCATTCATTCCACAAGCCTTTATTGAGAGTCTGCTACTCTGACCCAAACAGTGGGGAAAGCCATGAAGATACAAAGATGAACAATGTAAAATTCCTGACCTCTAAGAAATAAGCGCCCCCCTCAAATTTTTTTTCAAAGAAATAATGTAACAAATTACATTCAAGAAATAATGCTATAAAATATTAAAAGTTTAGATAATCCAAATATATGAGAATTCATGAAAAAAATTAGCCTCTGAGACTACAGGGGGATAGGTTGAAGCACTAAATAAGAAGTGCTGAGGTATCTGAGTAGTCATCTGGGAAAAAAGCAAACTTTTATTCATTCCATACACCATAAGCCAAATTAAATTTCAAATGCATCAAAGATTTTGAAATGTACAAAAATAAAAGCTCAAAAGCTCTAGAAAAAACATAGGGAATAATTTTTTATAATCTTAGAATAGGGAAAGTCTTTCTAATTATGACTCCAAACCTAACAGCTGTGTTCTCACCTGGAAGTTTGAGTAGGGAAGGATCTGCTTGAGAACTCCCTCACGTGGTTGTCAGAATTCATGGCAGCCTGTTTCTTCAATACCAGCAACAGAGAGAGCAGGATTCTGCTGTTTCCAGTCTCTGACCTCCTTTAGACTTGCTTTCAAAGGGCTTACCTGATTAGATCAGGCCAACCCAGGAAAATCTCCCTTTAGATTAACTTAAAGTCATATGGTTAGAAAATTTAATTAGATCTGCAAAGTCTCTTCATCTCTGATACCTTCTCTTGGTTAGAAGCAAATGACAGGTCTGCCCTCATTCAATGAGAAGAAATTATACAATGGTGTCACTCAATAGTGATCAACTTAGGTGTGTGCCAAATTCCCTTAATATATAAAGAGTTACAAGAAATCTATAAGGAAAAAAAAAAGTAGAAAAACTGGCAAAGAAAATGAACAGTTGAAATATACAAGTTCCAGACAAAATATTCAGGAAATATAAATTTGCTTAATGCTATAGAGAACAACTGGCAATTGGCAATATCTACAAATGCCAAAAATCACTCAATGAAGAATTTTTCCTAAATATATATACACATATATGTGAAATTACATAGATTTCAGCAACATTTGTAAGAGCAAATTTGAAAAATTAGTGAAAACAACTCAAATATTAGATGTCAAATAGGGAGTGGGTTAAATTAACAACAGTACATTCAAATACTGAAATAGTATGCAACCACATAAAGAATGTGAATATATACCAAATACTGCCATGAAAAAAAAGTAACATGTAGAACAGTATATATAACAGTTATCTTTTGTGTAAAAAGCAGAGAAAAAGAAGAATATCATCTATATTTGCTTTCAGAAGCATAAATAAATTCTAGAGAATATGTATATAAATATGGAGGGGATATATATTCATTTATGTATATATGTGGTTAGATGATGGATGATGGATGGATGGATGGATAGATAGATGATAGATGATAGATAGATAGATAGATAGATAGATAGATAGATAGATAGATAGAGATAGATGATAGATAGGAAAAGTCTTTTACAGCTCATTCTCTGTGTTTTTTTCTCTGATGCTACCTAGTCATAGTAAAACCTCCAATCTTAAATTTAATTAGAACTAAGTTGTATTATTTTATTACTCAAGGTGGAAAAATTCCTACAGATGCAATAGTAAACCCATGATTTTTGAATCCATAATTACTCAAATTCACCATATTCATAATTCTCATGTACTTTCACCCTCTTCCTATTCTTTGAGGTAGCATAATAGCCCAAATCTATACCAGATGGTTACTAGTTATGTATACTAAGGAATTATATACTTGGTGGAATAAGAGTGGAAAGGGACCTTTCTTTTACCTCCAGATATGCTTAACAAATAACCTCTAAACTAACTTCTATAGAATTTTACAGTCAGAAAATGTTTTTCAGACACTGCAATTGTCTACATAGACTTCAGAGAAGGTGGCAATTTGAGCTCCTGTATTTATCTCTGCTCCCTCTTTCACTCTACTAAAATGATAAAAAAAAGGAATCAAAAGTTGTAAACCCACAAGGACAAAGAGCACAGAAAAGAAGACAAAAACAGAAGAGAGAGAGCCTTCCATCTCACTTAAATAAGAACAGGTGATCATTCACTTAGCAAAGCAGGAAAACCTGAAGCCTGATCCAGCAGAGAGAAAAACTAACAAAAAGCAACTTTATTCCTACCATCAGAATCCCAGGAAAGTGAAGAGTTCAGGGCACCAGGAAGGTTGAATGGATATTCTACATAAAGCTTTGTTATTCAAAGTCTGAGAACCAACCACATAGGCATCTCTAAAAACTGGTTAAAAATGCAAAATTCCAAGCCCCACTATAGACCTATTGAATCAGGGCCTATACTTTAACAAGATCCCCAGGTGACTTGTAAACACATTAACATTTGAGAGGCATTGATATAAAGAGTGTTTCAATTCCCAGGACTGTCCCCACATGCCACGGAGCCACAAAACTACTTCCTCCCACCTCAGCAGAAGATAAGAAGCTTTCTCCTTGGCAAGGTTGAACCTGAGAGCTCCTAGACTCAGGGACCCAGGCACAAATGAAGACAGGAGTGAAGTGACAAAGAACACAGCTTCTATCCAAAGCTACATGGTGAAGAGCAAGGCATTCAGCTCCTTTATCCTGTTTATCTCCCCAGGGTCTAGCAACAGGCTTTCATTCCCAGGAATTCCCAGAATTTCCCCCTTAGGGGAACCCAACAAGCTTGAGAAGATTTGCACTTGCTAACATTTGGGAATATCTAATAAAGTCAGTTTATCACTTTAGCATCTCAACAGTTAAAAAGAGCAAAGCACACAAATCTGACCCAAATCAGAGAAGTGTGCATTCTGTCTCTCAGATTAATATCTGGCACAGCACCTACAGTAAAAAATGGCAAATACTCTGACCATTGATAATGGCTGCCTTTGACAGTCAGGCAAGAAAAAAAGATGTAATTCATTTGCAATGTATTCCACAAATGTGGGAGAAGACGTAGTCATACAGATGATAATATTATACTAACAGCCTACATTTATTGAGAAACTGATTTGCAACTTTCCCTGTACTATCTTATTCAGTTCTCACAATTGAGGTAAATACTATTATTATCTCTTTCCACAGATGAGGAATTTGATAGTTAAGAGGAATTAAATAGACTACTAAATAAAATGGCAGATGGAACATACATCTATCCCTTTAGCTCCCTCCAAAAGCATCATGTTTAAATAAGATAGGATAAACAGAAAAGGTGGCAATATTTTTGGAAACTCAGTTTATTTGTAAATAAATTGAGATTGGCAAAGGACTGAGCAGACCCCAGAACACTGAATCTTAAATTGAGCAAGGAAAGTAGTGAACCATAAAGCAGAATCTCTGCAATGATGGGGAATTAGAATTCTAGGTTTTTCTGGAAGTCAGAGTGAAGATGAGTGAGTGACTAAAAGTAAGTGTAGAAATCAGAAACTTTCCAGTAAATCAGTCACAGAGAAGTGATATCTCCAGGCTCCAGCCCCCAGAGGGCATTGACTGCCACTGGAATGCAGATGGGGAAACTGCCTGCTAGCCCTATTTGATCTAGGAGTTCCCTGAGGACATTTGCCTTTATCTGGGACATTTGCCTTTGTGTGGTATGTTTGCAGCCAACAACTGCTTTCTATAATCTGCTGCTTCCTGTAATCTGTTTACTTGCTTGAAAGACCACCAGGATATGGCCTTAAGCTTTATAAACTGTCTCCTCTGGATGCTCAGAGCTAATCTCTTCTAACCCTGGGGCTGATCTCTTCTAACCCTGCATGGTAGAGTCAGTCTCCGGAGGCTAATAAAGGCTCATAATTCTCTCTGATTTGGTTCTGTGGGTCCCTGTTCTCACCTGCTCCATAACATAAGGACTGGCTGAAACTTTTGTTTAGGAAGCAATAAGATCCCCACATCACCTTCCCCACTCTTGCCCCTGACTCATCTAGGGAAAAAGACAAGATTTATTCTCAGGAGGACTGGTAAGAGGGTCCTTGATGGGCCACCAAGTACAGTTAAGGACATGAACGCTGAACTGAAAACAGATTTACTTTCTTGGTTCCTTCCCAGAACACTGGCAGTCAAACATCCACCCTCCATGCAGGAGACTGTAGGTGTCTTTGCAACCCCACTAGAATCTGACCGGTCCAAAAGGAAAATCCTAGAGACACTGACACTAGAGGTTCTCAAGTAAATAGATCTCTCTACAGCAAAGTCATGGGCTTATGGGCTTAGAGCTGCCAATCCACTTTAAATGGCATGCAATTATTCGCTACAAGATTGGCAAAGCTTAGAATATGTGGCAGTACCTAATTTTGGCTAGAATATAGGGAAACAGACTTCCTCGCACACGACTGGTGAGAATGTAAATTGGCGTAACCTCTTTGGAAAGCAATCTGGCTATACATTTCACAGCACTTTACCTTCCAGCAATTTACCTCTCAGCAATTTCATTAGCAATTTGCTTGCAAAAATAAGCCAACCTATACATGCAAAGATGTTCACTGAAGCATTGTTTATCATAAAAACTGGAAGAAAAAACTTAAATAATCACCAGTAAAAAAAAAATGGTTTAAGAAACTAGATCTATTTATGAAGTGAAATACCATGCAAACTTTACAAAAAATGAAGTAGCTCTATATGTATTGATATGGCATGATCTCCAAAGTATACTTAAAAGTGAAAAGAAATAGAGTACAGAAGAGTAAATATGATATACTACCATCTATATAAAATACATATGTACATTTATATTTATATATGCTCACACCTATTTATATAGACACCCACATATGCTTATACTTGAAAAGAAAATGTTGGGTACATTTCTGGAAATTGCTAACAATTGCTACATCTGGAGAGAAGAATGGTTCTAGTATGCATGTATTTTTTCATTTAAAAATAAAATATTGAAAAGACATTTTAAAAAGTTGTATATCTTTATCTGAAGCATTAGCTACTATTAGAAATAAAATATTCCCAATCTATATATCCTTGACCAAAAATTCTCCCTTGACATTAGGACATATAAAATTAAAATTCAACAAGTCTAAAACCGAGCTCCTGACCTGGCTATCTCACCCATGACTTACCACCATCAAACGTTTCTGTTCCTACATTTCCTAATTGGACCACCTTTCATCCATCTCTTGAGTCAGAAACCTAGAAGTTACATAAGACTCACCTTTCCTCTCATTCCCAAATCAAATCACCAAATACTACCAATTCTACCTCCTAAAATGCTCACAAACCTCCCAACCAATCATCCCTTCTGCCTTAATTAACACAGTTATTATACCTCCCCCAGGTGACTCTAATACCCTTCTTACTAACTCTGCATGGATTCAGTGTCTCCTGAATCCATGGACCACGGAATGGCCAAGGCCATTTCTCCATAGCTCTAATTTGACCATCCATTCTTCTGCTTAATATCCTTTAAGAGTTCTTCGTTTTATAACATAATTGTGACCTGCTCCCAGCCTACCTCATCTACCACCTCTCCTCTCTTTCTTTCCCTTCCCATTCAAAACACAAACCTACCATTCTAAATACTTTCAGCCTCCCAACTGCACCACACAGAGTCCATGTTGTTCCCTCTTCCTGAAATGTTTTTGTTCTCTCCTCTAACTCCCATTATTCTTTAGTGTTGTTTTACTTAGTACCTCTACTCCGATTATGGACCTCTTCATATTGTCTCTTTTATTTTCCTATCCTCAAATTCTAGCACAGTTCCAGGACATAATGGTCTCTCAATAAATAATTCTTGAAAAAATGAAGCTAGAAAAACCAGGTATCATTCTAATGCAAGTAATGACAACTCTTCCAGCCTAAAATAAGGTCTTCCTTGAAAACAGTGATTCTTGTCAATGCAACTTGTTTTCCTAACTGGCATCTTAATAATGCCTATGGTGAATAATGTTTTTACATTGTGCCTTAAATATTGAAGTAGCCATATTACATGGAGAGGCCCCCTGAGAGGAACTACCAATGAGATGTGACAAAATTTGTATACATGGCTCAAGTAAGAAAGTAATGGCTTTCAACCAATTAAGGTTAATATAAATAAGCTATAAAATATTAAAAACAGTTTAAATAATGTTTGCTAGAATAATGGAATCAGGAAAGAAAATTCAACTATATAAAGCCCTATGTGGAATATAAACCATTGAAACCTCAACTCTTTTTCCTATTGCCTAAATGTCCTGTACTTGCAGATACATCTTTCTATCACCTTGACAGTTTTCTCTTGTATACAAATTTTATTTACCTGAATTATTAATGCTGCTTTTGTTTGTGCTCATATCTTAATTTTTCTCTCTTCATTCACCTGTCATGAATGTTCTGATTCACATTTCAGGAAACAATAAAGAACATATTTCCGGGAAACTAGGTAGTGTCACCAATGTTTTTGTACTGCTAGAAGATAATTCTGTTTTCCAAGTTTAAAAAACATAAGTGTTTCTCCTTTTTTAAACTGTCAATCACTGAAATTATACTTTAAACTAAGTTGGATGGATAAAAGATAGATTTTAAAGTATGGATTGTGGGTCAGACAAGAAAATATAGTACATAGAAACTCCAGTGAGCAAGCAATTCACAAAATGAAATATGTGCCTGCAGGAAAAATTCCTCAGGCCAATAACAAACACCAATTAGTCATGTTTAGTAGAGTATTATTTTAGCTATACAGCAAAAATCTCAATGTTTTTACTAGCATCACCCTATACAGCACACAATGTTCATGCTCAAACAGTACCTGTTTAATTTAGTCAGTAGTTTTGTTGAAGCAAAAGTTACTAATAGAAAGAGGGTTGAGATTATAGCAAGACAAACTACTCAACTTTAATTGAAAAGAAGAGGTGGGGTTAACAGTCTTTCAGATTTTTTTTAAAATATGCTTTTAGTTTTCTGTTTCATTTGATAATAAATTAAACTGTAATTATTGAAAAGGAAGAGAAAGTAAGTTCTATCTTTTTGCAAAAGTTCATTGTAACTTTTTAAGAAAGAATGATGCCTCACCAACTCCCACTGAAATCACAAACATTCAGTTAAGATATTAGAAAACCATACGTACTAACACCCTATGATTTCAAACAGACAAGCTCATTGGGAAGAAAAAAGTTTTCTGTCTTTGATTTCTTTTAGAGTGATAAAATGAAAGGGACAGTAATACATATTTTAAACCCTGTGAATTCACAATGGGGCTTTAGAATAAAGAGGTAAAACCCTTTGAACTAACAAAGGTCCATCACCATGCACTTTTTTTCCTCACAAGAGCCTTATGAAAGAAATTATGCTATATGGAGGGACCAGCTGGCTTTTGCCACTACGCCTTTAGTAACATAACCCATTTCCAGACTGTATCAAATCCAGCCATTCGGACCATATCACTGACTCCTCTTGGACCTCTCCTCTGACTGCATAGTGCTGTTTTTAGTCCAATGCCTTGTGAAAGCATTCACTCACCGGCTTACATCTGAGTGTCTCTTTGTACTAGCCCAAAGCCTGAAGTCTGCTGACTCCATTAAGTTGATTAAAGTAGTCCCAGAGACAACCCAGCTTTTTCACTGCCCTTAGATTAAAGACCAAAAAAGACTCCTTTTTCTGAGGATGTCTTAGTTTGGATGGGGAGGTAATTTGGATGAGGTGTTGGGTTTTCCGGGGATTTTTTTCTGGTTTTATTTTATTTTCTCTGTAATTTTCAAAGAGGTCAACACAAATAAAAGGCTTTTGTATCAGAAAAATTCAGGAGGCTTTTATTAGAAATGATTTCTAATAACTCCTTTGTTCCAAAAAGACAGCAGTTACAGATACTTAAACATAAGAAGTCATCATTATGTCCTGATGAAGCATTCATCTGGGGCCCTGAGAAAGTATCAGTAAGTTCCCTAATGTAATTGAATGGAAACGGCCTCTCAGTCAAATTTAAAATATAGAGTAAAGGTGGAGGGCAAAAAAATCAAATAGTCTATGTGTAAACTGATCATAGATCCACACAAAAAAAAAAAAATCAAGAAAACAAAATGGGACACAGCACGAGTTCAGTGTCTATTTTCTATCACACTCAGAAAAGATAAAGCATAATGGTTGAGAACATGGGAACAGGCACTGAACTCCCAGGTTATCTGACACACCAAGTTATCTCAAACACTAGCTTCACCAATTATGTGACCTTGGGAAAGTTACTTAACCTCAAAAGCTCAGTTTTCTTATCAGTAAAATGAGGATAATAATAGTATCTACCTCATTGGGCTATAAAAGATTTTATAGAAAAGTTATCTTAAGTATTTAGTACAATACCTGGCATAAAGTACATACTCATTACAGTTTAACACTTGTTCTATATAAAATACTTTTTGCAGTTCAACAAAGCAAATTTAGAAATATCAAATGGTATGGTTTGAGACATTAAGCTTAGCTCCAAAAGATCTGGGTTTTAGTTCTGGCTCTGCCATTTACTCGCTGTGTGACTGACTATAAGCAAGTTTTGAAACCTCAATCTCTTCATCTGTAAAATGAGGGCATTACAGTGGATTGAAATTTTGTGTATTCAAATGCCTGCTCAGCAGCATCATTCTATATGTTCAGACTGAATTACTGCTATCCTGTTCCACTTGGCCAAAAGAGAATTTTATTTCTCTTTCCTAAGCCCATATCCTGTTCCACTTGGCCAAAAGAGAATTTTATTTCTCTTTCCTAAGCCCATCCTGTTCCACTTGGCCAAAAGAGAATTTTATTTCTCTTTCCTAAGCCCATATGCTGTTCCACTTGGCCAAAAGAGAATTTTATTTCTCTTTCCCAATCCCATATCTAAATAAACTTCTCCATTTCAGTAAATAGCACTGCTATTCATCAAGTCACCCATAACAAAAACCTTGAAATCATTCTTGATACTCTCTTTTTTCCACAACCTATATCAAATCCAGAAGCAAGACATATTGGCACCTACCCACAATAAATATCCAGAATTCAACTGCTTCACCTTACATCCACATCTGTCTTTCCAGTCGAAGTCATTATCACCTCTGGCATGGATTACTTCAATAGCTTCCTTCCTCTTGGACTGGACTCTATAATTATGAAATATCCTTCATTTCTAATGATGCTTCTATCTTGAAAGTCAATTTTGTCTGATATCAATAAGGCTATCACAATTTTCTTTTGGTTAGTATTTTTAAATATATCTTTTCCTACTCTTTTACTTTTAACTTTATTATGTCCTCAAATACTTGCATCCTTTATTCACTGTAAGCAACATATAGTTATTCACTGTAAGCAGCATATATTTAGCCAGTCTTACAATCTCAGTCTTTTAGATAGAGTGTTTAGTGCATTTACTTGTAATAGAATTACTGATATAATAGGTTTATAGCTATAATTTTATAATTTATTTTCTATTTTACTTTCTGTCTTACATTCTTTTTACTATCTTTTTTTGTATTAATCAAATATGTGTTTTCATCTTTTCCTCTGTTAATTGTTATATTATTCATTGTTCTACAGATTACATAGATTATATCATGCATATTCTAGAGATAAAATTACTTTTACCTCTTCCCAATACTGCTAAAAATTTAGAACATTTTAATTCTATTGAATCCTTTCTTGCTCTTGTATAATTTGTCATGCATCTAGTCATATATCAATTTAAAACTCTAAAATACATTACCATTATTGTCCCACACAGTCAATATTCATTTATATTTACCTATGTATTTGCCTTTTCTGGAGTTCTTCATTCCCTCTTGAATTTACATGCTTCTCTCTGAAGATCTCCTCTAACTATTTCTTTCAGTACAGGCCTAGTGTCAACAAATTCTCTCCATCTTTATCTGAAAAATATGTTTATTTCATCTTAATTTTTGAAGTATATTTTCACTGGTTACAGAATTCTAGCTTGACAATTTTCCTTCATTATGCTAAAGATGCTATTCCATTGCCTTCTGACTTCCATGGTCTCAGTTGTGAAGTTATATGTAAGACTTATTGATGTTTTTTGAAAGTAATGTCTTTCTCTTGCCGAATTTAAGACTTTCTTACTTATTAATTCTGTAGCAGTTTTAATATGAGATTGCAGGTATTGTTTCCATTCTATTATCCTACTTAAATCTGTGGATTAATGTCTTTAATTGCTTTGGAAATTTGATAACTATGAACTCTTCGAATATAATTTATACTCTATTCTCTTCTCCTCTCCTTCTGGGACTTCAAGTACATGTTCTTTTTAGAATATTCCACATTGATCTTATCTGGTTTTGGTTTTTGTTTTGTTTTGTTTTGTTTTATTATTTTTCTTTCTGGGCTCCTTCTTGGGTATTTTCTATTGGCCTGTTTTCCAATTCCAAAAATCATAGAGCCTCCAGATGGTGCTCTTTTCCACCAGAAAGGCTTTTCTCTCTCTGACAATAGCAAGGATAGTTCTCAGAGGCACTAATCATCTCAAGCCAATCAGGGATTGAACTGGGTTGGTGCTATGATGAAGATTTGGTAAAACTCAGTCTATATCAGCTTGA
Organism: Macroglossus sobrinus; assembly: GCA_004027375.1. Taxonomy (NCBI): domain Eukaryota; kingdom Metazoa; phylum Chordata; class Mammalia; order Chiroptera; family Pteropodidae; genus Macroglossus; species Macroglossus sobrinus. Next base: position 477,618 of record PVKZ01000668.1, on the reverse strand, counting down.
CTCTGTTCCTAGGTCATGGTTCCCCTAGGGCTTTTAATTGTAAACTTAGTAAGACTTTGCTTTCCCAAATCTGAAAGACTACAGGAGATTCAGGTCTGCCCTTCAGAGGTTTACAACTTAGCTCTTTAGCTTCCTATTCCCACCACTTTAAATGTGGCAAATATCTTCAAGGGAAGATCAGCTATGGGTCTGAGATTCCATGTGTCTTCAATTTTGTTACTCCAGCCCCAAAAACTCCAAATTTCTGCTGGTTTCTCTGTTTTCCAGGAATGGTTTTCTGCCAAAGGTCAGGCCTAGATTTTCATCTCTAGATGCACTCAGATTTAATAAATGTCCCAAATGAAAGGGCTCAATAGATCAATTCACCATTCCTGCTAGGGATATTATACCTTGCCTACTTTGTTTGTATGCCTCTTCCTTTGGAGGAATCTTTGTTTCCTAAACATCATAAGACTATAAGATATGTCATGATACTTTTCAAAAGATTTCAACCTAGCTCTTTAATCTCCATGGAATCTCTAAGTTCAGCAAATATCTTATAGAGAAAACTAGCCATGCAACTGATATTTTTCCAGTTTTGAATTTTGTCACTCTAACTCCATACAACCACTAAAATACTTATTTTCCCCAGAAGTAGCTTTCAGCCTGGGCCAAATTCTGATTCTTAGGCCACACCCAAAATTATCAAATACCCTCAGGAGGAAACAGTGCTCCTGATCATCAGCTTCCTCTCTAAAATTACAGTCCATTTTGTCCTCGTTGTTTCTATAGCTCTCTGCTGCTTTGAAGTTACAAATTTTGAAATTTACCTACCTTTTTCTAATTGTTCTCAGCAGAAGCATTGCCTTAGCACAACCAATTACATGATGTTCAGAAGTGGAAATCTACATAAATCTCCTAACAGCCTTTGCTGCTTTCATTTATGGCCATTGTGTAGGCTATTTGCCACACAGAAGCCAAAATGATCCTTTTAAGTTATAAATCAAATTATATCACCCCTATTATACTTATAATAAAATCCAAACTCCTTATCATGCTTTCAGAGACCTACATGTTCTTGCCCTGATACCTCTCTGACCTCTCATCTCTTAGCTTTCTCCTTCTTGTCCACTGTGGTCTAGCACAGTGAAACAGAATTTCACTACTACCCTCTATATATTGTGGGTAGGTACCCCAGACCTTCTAGTTATTCCTCCACCATGCTCATTAGAAATCTGTTCTTGTCCCTTGTCACATTCTACTCCACAATATAATTTCTAAAAGACCAGGGACTTTGTCTACCTTGTCAACCACTTTATTCCCAGCACCTAAATTAGGCCCAGCCATGTCACAGGTTCTTAATAAATGAATAAATAAAATTTAAACTGCCTTTGCTGAAATGTGGCTGAGGTTCTGAAGCTCTTGCCTTATAACTTTCTCTCTGCTTCCTAAGATAGCCTAGGTAATTGAGAATTGACTACATATTTTAAATGAAATTTTAATTAAACTCTTATAGGATCCCCCAATATGTCCAAAACACTTTGTGGTTCCAGGTAGCATAGTTTGGAAATCAAGTGAATCACTGAGATTCATTCCAGTTCTAATATTCCAGCCAAAAATAACATGTCAGGAGAAAAGCTAAAGCTGAATATCCTAACAGGCCTGTCTTATTGATACTTTTTTTCTGGCAAGAGAAAATACGTCCTTAGATGCTATAATAATCAAGAAGCTGAATTTTAAAGGCAAAAAAGAGCAATAGCTATGTACTTATTTTGTGGCTCCAACTTATTTTCTAATGAAACCTTATTATTTCAGTACCAGGGTTTGGAAACCCAGTCAAAATTAGTTCTAGGCTTCTTGCTGAATAAAAAGGACACTCTTGTCCAGAATACACTAGAGTCTATACAACTAAATGGGCTTGTGACAATTCCATGTCTACAGCTTAAATTTTTGCAGTTTTGCACCTTGGGTTCATTAAGATCCTACACACATAGTAGTAGAAGTTTCATTTGTAGAAGAGAAGGAAAATAAAAAAATAAAGTAATTCTCACTGACCTATGCTCTACTTTTTCTGAAGATGAAAAATGACTTTATGCTTATAGAGTTTCACAAAAGTAATGACTACATAAAGTCTAAACAATTCTGCCTGAAAGAACTGCATTTCATCAAAAGAGGTCATTAGTAATCACTCACACAGACCTGGGATTTTCTTCCCATCTCCACAAAAAGTTTCTATTTGTTCTTTCGCTCCGAGAAGCTTTCCATCATTCCTCAAAACAAAATTTCCCTGAAGTACCAGACTAGAAGGCACAAGGGTTGTTAGGTATACCTTTGGTACACCTATCTCTTTTCACTGCAATATATATCTTTCATGATTCTATTGACCCAAGTAAGGCATAGTTTGCTTTTATTTGCTTAAATCAAATAACGTAAAAAGAACAAGTCATTACAAAGATAAAACTTAATCAAGCTAAAACTAAAATGAGCAATAATTACCTTAGTCCATGGTAAAATTATTTGGGGACAACAGAAATCTATGACCCAAAGTCAAATTGTTGTATGAATGAGATAATGCAAATTTTCTCTGGTGCTATTCTTAGCTCAATTTATTAGCATCATTAAATATTATCTTAACGCCAATCATAGGCCACAAATAATATTCCTTCTAAATCTAAAAGAAACATTTAAGTTAATTTAAAGTTTATACAATTTTTACTTACTTTTCAAAATTAACTTTGATGCATTTTAACTCCTAAGTACTCATTTTTGATCTAGTTAATTATCAAATAACAAACCACCTGAAATTTTTTTATGATGAGTACAGCTAGACTTCTCAGAAACAAAGATGATTTCTCTTTAAATTAGCCTTAGGAGTCAGATACATAAAATGTTTCTCATTTCTGGGATCAAAAGTAAAAACACTTTTTGTCTCCAGATATTTAGAATCATAATAACCAAATAAATAAAAAATGTTGCTTTTTCACTTCTGGGGCTTAGCCTATAATTCAGAAGTTTCAAATGGTGGGAAGCAGATCAAATCCAACACATAGATGAGTTTTATTCAACCCAACAGTGGTTTTTAAAAATTTTAATTCATTGCCAACATTTAAAAACCAGAATATTTCACCTTAAAAATCTAGATGTTCAGCTTTTCTAGAACAAGACCATATAGACTATGCCTTCCACAGAGAATCAGGCTAAGCAGTAGGCGGGGTTGGCATCCAACATATTCATTTGCCAGGGCAGTTCTCTATCCAGGGCAGTTCTCTATAATACATAGTCAGTCTAGCAATGACATTATCCCTGTGCCCTCATTCATAGATGGCAGCAATCATCTGGAAGAAGATTTAGACAAAGTTGTAAGTCTGAATTTACTACAATCCCCACCACTCCTTATTATTACCCTCTGCTTCACTATGTTATGAGACCTGCCTGGTTTCTCCGTAGACAGTTGAGTTTACAACTTCTGGTCAGCAGCAAAAGAAAATGATACTTTCAACTTATTCATCTAAATGATATGAGTATAAATTCACTTTGTAGAAGTAGGTTTTTCAGCTCCTGATACCAAAACAAATTCTCAGCAATTGAGCTTTACAATCAGGAAGACCCAGGTAGCTATCTAACACTGAGAAAATTTTGGAACCTATCTGTATATCAATTTCCTTATCTTGGAAATGAGACTAATATTAACTGCTTTGTAAGTTTGCAGTGCAGATTAAATGAGATGACATATAACATAATACTTGGTGTACATTAGGTATTTTTAAAATATAATCTCACATTAATTGCTGAAATGACACTCTCTCTCTGACCCTGAAGCAGAAAACTTCTCAATATTTCTGGAATCATGAATATTTGTTCAAACTTATTAAACTATAAAGCATAAAGCATGAAGTCAGGGACCATGTCTACCTGTTATTATTCTCTCCTCAACGTTAGCACATAGTAAGAACTTTAAACTTATCAGTAGAATAAATGAATGAATGCAATTACTTTCTAGGCTGCACTAGGAATTGGCAAAAGAGTAATATCCTTCTCCCGCCCTAATCCAGGAACACTTTTCCAGCATGAATCAGGGAATACAATTAAGATAGGATTCTATGCCAAATGGAAGACAAATGAAAGATGCATTTGAACAGTGTAAACAAAATTAAACATTTGCCTTGGGTTGACATGGATTTCTTGGGCAATTAAACTGCATAAAATCAAAATGCATTAAATCCAAAAACAGGAAAGGTCCAACCACCCCCACCACCAAATAGATGCATGAGGAGGCTATTAATGGAAGCACTAACTCAGGGCCTGTGATCCAGAAGCCCAGTATGAAAGAGCTGCAGACTGTCACTTTTTAAGAGCCTCCAGCAAGAATTTTAGGGTGATGGATGACTGGCAGATATATTTAAAGACAGAAATTTTTGGAGCCTAGGGATGTCTCACAGGCAGTTAATAAAACAATGGGCCAAGGGTGGAGTTCAATGGCTCTTGAACACTGTCTCCTCTTTAAAATAAAACAAAAAGCTTGTACACCCAAAAGACTAACTTACTCAATTATCCTCTGTTAGCAGAAAGACACTGAGACTTTGGCAGGGTTTTCTCAATGGGGAAAACAAGGTAATTGTCACCCTCCAGTTAGCAAACTTGAATCTAAAAGGTAAAGGCAAGTGAGATTTGCTTTTCTTAACCTTTTCCTTAAAACAGCCTATCAGTATCACTCAGCCTCCCACTTATTTTCCTTCAAACTATATGCAAGACTGGTACAATAAACTTTAGTGATCCAGTTTCCTCATTTTTATATTAGTACAGCTAGAAAATGTGATGCTACCTCTATGTGTGTAATGTAGCACAAAGATATGCTCACTGAGGCTTACAATCAGAATGTGTCAGTTCAGAGGGGAAAAAAATCTCCCATCTCTGGCAAAATATTTTACACTGAAAACTATAGCTATTCTAATGCAAGACTTACTAAGTGATATTCCCAGGGGAAAGTGGCTTCATGTTATAATAAATACCCTATTGCACTAGGTCTGGTTTGATCTACCATCTCTTAAAGGATAATGAATTTGTTTAGCTGTTCAAAAACTAGGCAATTTGAGATTATATGTACCCTCATATGGAAGGTTCCAGTGGCTTCACTTTAATCACCTAGATCTTATGCTGGTGAAAAAAAATGTGTTGGATGTTGCTACTTTGATATATAAATGTTTTTTTTTAAAGAAAGAAAAGAGATTTTTCTATTTCTACCAGTGAAAAGGCTATGAGCAAAGCTTCCATTCGTTGACTCCTGTTACATGAGTAGGTGCCTGTAAAGGGCCAGGTGGTGTTTATGCAGATGACTGAGCAAGTTACAATGTGTTCTTCCTGTTGGATAAAACATTAGTGTATCAGATGTGACAAATCAGATGTTCATCTTCCGCACTTCTGCATTATTTTACATTGAGAATTAGATGATGTGCTGGCTTAGCTTTTTGCTTTTGTTTTTTTTTCTTGAGAATAAGTTCATAAATAAAGTTCTCTTTACACTCTGCATAATCATAGTCTCACAGAATAGCTAACTGGCTAGGTAATATGATAATTACAACTATTGTACAAGAGAAAAAGCACGTGTTCTGGGTAAAAGGAAGCACACCATTCATATACTCTAAGAGCTATTTAACATATTAACCATTCCTACACTCTTGACAAGGAAAAACAGGTCTTCTCATCTTGACATCTTGAGTTGAAGCACCTGATGCTCCAGGATCCAACTAGAAAATTTGCACCAAAATACAAGGCTCAAAACCATTCTCCACCATACACAAAACAAACATCTACTTCGAATCTAAAGGGATGTCTTTTGCAAATTGTATATTTTAAAGTCCGACTTTTAAAAAGTTCCAGAATTATTTTTAAATATACAGATAACATTTCTGCTACAGAATTCGCAGTAACATTGCCCCCACTTACTTATCATGCTTTTAGCCCACCCCAAATCCCCTGAGCTACTCTCTACAGCACCATCATCCTGTCCAAAAAAAAAAAAAAAAGACAGAGATTTCTCATGAACACAAATTTCCAATAAGAACAACTTAAGCTGTTTTGTGAAGTTGGAACCTTTTTATTGAGAGCTCCTATTATGAATTAGAACAACACTCTGTCGCTAGTCAGAAACTAATAGAGTAAGGCAAGTGAATGGCTTAACGGCTCTTACAAGTTCTATTAAGGCCCTTAATTCATTTGTTGAATGGATTTAATAAATATTTATTGAGTTTCTATCATATACAGTTCAGGATAAGACCTTTTCTACCTGAGACAATGAGGGAAGAATTATTAATACCATAAGAGACATACAAGTATACTAATGAAATTTCAGAGGGTGGGTGGAATCAGTACAGACTTTATGAAAAGATATTGTTTTTGCTGAGCCCTGGAGGATGGACAGGCTCTAATAGGAAGAGTAGGTGAACAGAAAGTAGGATAGGAAGAAAGGTCATAATTCCAAACCTCTTCAGTGAGGTATTTCTGTGTGGCCACTATTAAACATGATTTTATTATTCAAAGTAGTGATTAATATCATTCATGTAGTTTACAAAAAAAAATAGTTGATCTAGTTTATTATTAAAATGTTAATATTTTAATATATTTTGATGCATTTAATATTTTACTTACTATTACTATAATTATTATTAAAAATAATTATCAATGTATTTTGGTGGCAATATCTACTATAATAGCTCACATTTACAAAGCATGTTTTTTTGTGCCATGCATTACTGTAAGCTATACAGCAACTCAGTGAACTTTCATGACAATCAGTGAAGTAAGTATTATTAGTATACCCATTTTACAAACAGAAAAGTAAGAGATAATAAGTAGCTTGCCTAAGATCACTACAAAAATGTGAAAGAGCTCGACTTCACCAAAGTAGCCTGATTCTAGAGCCCTTGCTTTCAATGACTATTCTCTATTATTATAAGATTAAAGACAATAGTATAAAATGATACAATTACAAATGTAGAATGTCATATTGTTATTTTTTCACTTCTTTCTTTCATTCTCCTTCTTCTCATTTTCTACCACATCCAACCATGTTCAAATTCCTGTCTCTTCTATCTCCCATATATCTCTAACCCACTCTCTCCCTCTCGCTAACCTTGACCTAATGCATTCTTCATCTCCTATCAGGATTATTACTACGCTTCATTTTTCCAATTCCTTCTCTCCACTAGAATTATGAGATATCATAATAATTTGGGGGGCATGTTGTAAATAATTTGCTCCTGATCATAGTAAAGTTACAAAGATTATAAAACACATTATCAATGAGAGAATTGAGTAAAAATGATATAATGCGACTGTAATCACACAGCTAGTAAGAACAAAAGACTAGATTTAAATCTAGGACTATCTGACTCCCAAATCACTACTTTATTCACTAGACTACACTGCTGTTGTTTTTTTGAACCTCAATTGTTAATTCAGCACTGAAATAGACACTATGCATTAAGTTCTAACAGAGTCCTCTATGGAGGTTCTACTCATAAAATCTCCTTTATTCATTCCTTAAAACACTTTTACAATATTATTGTTATTAAGTACTATTGTATCTTCCCCTACTCTATACAACATTAATTCTTTTATGTCAAGAAGGATAATATCCACCTTAATGTCACCTTGGAACCTAGGAAAGTGACTTATATATGCCAGTAACTCAAAAAATGATTCCTAAATAAGTAAATTCATAGTGATCTTGGATAATTAAGAAGCTCTTTCAGAATGATCATCATGTATACCACTCAATATTACAATATTAATAACATTAGCAAGAAAATAAAGAACATTGAAATAACAAATTACCTTAAATTATTGTATTAGTTTTTTACTACTATATAACAAATTACCACAAAATTAGCAGATTAAAAACACCTATATTTCTTTTTTTAGGCATGGCAACCCTTGGTTGACCTCACAGATTGCAAGGACCTGTCATCTTACAAGCTTTTATTATTTATTATTATTATTTTTTTTATGCCTACAGCACCTGATCTTCCTAGGTGGTCTCATTCAAGTACTAACCAGACCCAACCCTGCCTAGCTTCAAAGGTCAGATGGGATTGGGTTTGTTCAGGGTGGCATGGCTGTAGACACACACACACACACACACACACACACACACACACACACACACACCTATATATCTTAATCTCAGTTTCCATAGACAGGAGTCTGAGCAGAGCTTAACTGGTTCCTCTGCTCAGGATCTAACAAGGTTGTGCAGTATAAGTGTCACCTATGCAGCGTACCTTTCTGAACCTGAATGTTGGCAGAATTCAGTTTCTTGCTATTATAGGGTTGAGATCCCCCCTTTCATGATGGCTGTCAACTGAGGGCCACTGTTAGCTCTTAGAGACCCTGCAGTTCCTTTCCATGTGACTCTCTCACAGCTTCAGGTCTAGCAGGAGAATCTCTTTCTCCAGACTGCTGAAACTGAGTCCTATATAATCAAAGGAGTGATTATCCCATCACCTTCGCCATATAATATAACATAATTAAGGAAGTGACTATCTCTTCAGAATCACAAGTTCCATTCAAGCTCAAGAGGAAATTACATAGGACCAGGAAATTTTGAGGGCCATCTTAGAATTCTGCTACCATGGTGTGTTCCCAGAAGCAATTAGAATGTTAATTGATGTGAAAGTTATTTAAGACGTTTTTCAAGGAAAAAAAAACAGTAAAGGAAGGATAAAGTGATCAGGGAAATTTAAGAAAACAAGAAAGAATGCCAACATCCCACAAAGTCCCATGGGAGATAACTTTAGCTCAGATCCACAAGTGAGCTATAAAGACAGTTTAGTTTATATCTAAGTGTTTTCTAGATCAGGAGTAAGGGAGTTGGAGTATTATATCCCTATCCCTCTTGGCCATTGGTATCAGGGCTGCCCTCTGAAGAGGTAAACTTCCAGACTCTTCAGACATCCATGGTCAAACTAGACACCTATTGCATAAGAAAAGCTTTCTGATAAAGCAGTGCAGGTGTCAGCTGTTAGGAGTGAAAACTCTGATTATCAACATAAAAAATGGTAAAGAGATCTCAGGCTATAGTTGTCGGACATTAACATCATGATCATAAACTTTTGATAAAAGATTTAAGATATTACAGTGAAACTTCAAATTTTATAATAAAAAATTACGTGAATATAATTAATCACTGAGTGAAATTATGTAGACTTCAGATTTTAAATATAATAGGCTAAGTTAATATGGACCCCCACATACAAATACATACATGCACAATAACCAAAAAATACACTGAATAAATCTAAAAAGGGGAGCTGAGTGAAAGTAACTCTTGAACTCATTCTCAATCTGAACATGCATGAAATCTACCAAAATCAGCACAGCAAAGTCTTTGAGAACTGAACTACAGTGTAGACTACCATGTAAGGTACACAAGATATAAAAATCAGAATTACACTGCAGTCTTTGAAAACAAAACTGACAGAACTAATCCCACAGAAACCAGGTCAGGACTTGCAGTTTAATAGTGTAAATCTAATAGTGTAAATAAAAAAAAAAATTTTTAAAAACCTGTTCTCCAGAAGATTTTAACTAAGACTAGCACCTCATAATGGCCAAGATACAATCCAAAATTATTTGATGTACAAAGAACTATGAAAATCTAAATAACTGAAAGAAAAGGGCAATCAACAGACATCAACACTAAGATGCCTCCAAATATTGAAATTATTAAACAAAAAAAGCTATGGCAGCTATAACCATGCCACATGTAAGGGCAAAAAATCTAGAAACATGAAATGATAGATGTTTTCAGCAAAGAAATAGAAGCTACAGAATAAGAACTAAACGGAAATTCTATAACTGAAAAATACAATAACAGAAACTTTAAAATTCACCAGAGATACTCAATAAACAAACCCTCAGAGACAAGTAGAACATATCAAAAAGTATGTTATTTCATTGGAGCCACAGAAAGAGAGGAAGAGAATGGTCCAGAAAAATATTTGAGTAATGAGTGACAATGCCCCAAATTTGGTGAAAGACATAAATTTATAAATTCAAGAAACTTAGTGAACTAAACAGGATAAAATGTATAAAAACCACACCCAGACATATCATAATAAAAATGCCAAAACCCAGATAAATGTTTTAAATCTTGAAAGTGGCCAGGGAAAATTACATTATGTATTGGAGGTGAGGGGTAGAGAGAAAGAGAATTTTAATTGCTGCATTTTTATTAGAAACTATGGAGTTCAGAAGACAGCAGAATATTTATTTAATACATGGTATTTTATTTTAAATTATTTTTTTCTTTTATTCAAATTAAAGTAACTTACTGATTTTATTTGTATTTTCTATAAATTTCATTCTAAGACATTTAAAGGGGTTTTACAGAATTCTTGATATAAGGGACATTGGGTCTGATAAGGCTGAGAACCACAAATTTAGAAGAAAATGGAGATCTAGGAATTGGCCCCTTCTCAACCCTCTTTTCAGAGCTGTCTAATGGCTAAAAGAGTTCTTTAAGGTCTATTCTTTACCAGCTCTATCTGTGCCTGTTGGATAAATTTAATTCTGGAGCAAGGTCTTTGAAAGTCCATTGTGGCCATACAAATCATATCTCCAATGCACCTTGATTTGCGTCAGGGTTTTGTACTTATTTTCCAATTGCTTTGGTATCTGCCTATAGAAATCCAGGCCATCACAATCATTCCCTGTCTTCATCTAGCTGAGAGTACTGTAAGCATCCATGAAATGTGCTATATCCCCACTCATCTTGATATGTGTATATGAGTTCCAGATTCACCATCTTGTCTCAGGTGGTACCAAAGCCAGTACCATTACCCCCAGGTCCCTAAGTCTGCCCCAGCTAGAACTCTTAGGAAGCCAGGGTCTTCTTCCTCCTACCCCCAGCTGCTATGGCTGAATTGTGGCCACAGCCATGGAGCACTCCGATGCTCTCACATGGCAGCACTCAGCATGGCCAAGATTGCCACACTCTCTAGGTAAGCATGTGGAGTTCAGGCCTTCATCCACGCCCCATGGCAGGTTCCTTATACCTAAACAGTATTTTTAAAGTATTGAAAAATAATTGTCAGCATAATTCTGTATAAAATAATATCCATCAGAATAAGGACAAAATAAAGATATTTTTAGATAAAAAAAATCAAGAAAATCTCACCAGCAGACACGTTTTCAAAGAAATGCTAAAGAAAGGTTTTCAAGTAGAAGAAAAACAATAACAGAAGGAAACCTAGATGATTAGGAACAACATAACAACTGAAATTTTAAATATCTGAGTAACTAAAATAAACTATTTTTGCATCTAAAGTTTGTTATAATATATATGATTACTGAAAGCAAAAATTATAATATTGTCTAATGGAATTTTCATTGTAGGTACATGTAATACATATGACAACTACATCAAAAGAGGGAAAGGAAACTAAGATTTCTTAATTTTTTCTAAAATGGTAAAGTATTAATTTTAAAGAGATTGCATAGTTTATTATATATATTGTAGTCCCTAAAAAAAACACACAAAGAAATATTGCATAAAGATATATACTAAAAAGCACTATAGGAAAATGGAATCAATTCTAAACATTCAAATAAATCACAAGAAGACAAAAAGCCCAAAACAAAGATATGGAAAAAAATTAACAAAAACTAATACAACAATAGACCTAAATCCAACCATAACAATTTAGGTAAATATCAATAGTCTAAACACACCAATCAAATGACAGTGATTGTTAGATTGGATTCTTTTTTAAAGACTCAGCTATATGCTATCTAAAAGAAATTTATCTAAAGCTAATGATTAAAAAAATAAAAATAACAGGATGAAACAGGATATACCATGAGAATACTAATTTTAAAAATACTGGCATGGATACATTAATGTAAAACTAAGCATATGTTAGAATAAGAAAAGTTACCAGAGACAAAGAATTACATACTAATAAAAGACTCAATTCACCAAAAAAACTTAACAATTTAAAATATGCATGCACTGTCCAGTGCAGATATCCTCTCCTCATTCCTAATGTTGGTAATTTATGTCTTCTCAATATTCCTGATCCATCTGGCTAGAATCTTATCTATGTTTTAATTTTTTTGAAGAAATGGCTTTTGGTTTTATTGATTTGTGTTTTTGTGTTCTCAATATAATTGATTTTTTTCTGTTATCTTTATTTTCTTTCTTCTGGTTTCTTTGGGTTATTTTCTTTTTCTAGTTTCTCAAAGTAGAAGCTTAAATCATTGATTTGATATATGTACTTCTTTTCTAATATATGTATTTAATATTTAATATCATAAACTTCCCTCTAGGTACTGCTTTAGTTATATCCCATAGACTCTGAGATTTCATTTTTCATATTCATTAAGTTCAAAATATTTTGTAATTTCTCTTAAAACTTTTCTTGGACCAATGAATTATTAAGTAGTGTTATTTCATTTCTAAATATTTGGAGATTTTCCAGATATCCTTCTGTTATTGTCTTCTAGTTTAATTCTATTATGGTGATAGAACAGAATTTGCATAAGGTCAATTCTTTAAAATTTAAGAATATGGTCTATCTTGGTGAATATTCCATAGGCACTTGAAAAGAATGTATATTCTATTGTTGTTGGATGGTGTTCTATAAATGTCAATTAGGTCATGTTGGTTGGTAGTACTCAAGCTTTCTATATTTTTGTTGCTTTTCTGTCTGATTATTCATTACTGAGAGACAAGTGTTGGAGTCTCCAACTGTAATTATGGATTTGTCTACATGATAGTATCAGTCAGTTCAGGATGCTAAAACAAATATACCATAACCTGGTGGCTTAAACAACAAACATTTATTACTCACACTGCTACAGGCTATGAAGTCAAAGACTGAGATGTTGACAGATCTGGTGCTGGATGAGGGCCTCTTTCCTACTTTGTCTTCTTGTTGTAGCCTTACATTACCCAATTTTAAGATGTGTTATAAAGCTACAGTAATCAAGGCATTTATTAACAATGAAGGGATAGGCACATGGAACATTATAGAAAGTTCAAAAATATATCTACATAAATATAGTTGGTTGATTTTTCATAAAGGTACAAAAGAAATTTATTGGAGAAAGAACAATCTTTTTAACAAATGGACATCTATATGCAAAAAAAAGTGAATTTCAGCTTATACTAAACACCATGTAGAAATGTTGGCTCAAAAAGAATCAGAGGCTTACATGTAAAATATTAAAATATAAAACTCTTAGAAAAATAAACATTAAAAAATTCTTCATTACCTTGGGTTAAACACATCCTGAATAAGACATCAAGACACCAATCCATAAAAGAAAAGAATTCATAAATTAGACTTTATCAAAATTAAACTATGTTCTATGAGAAAATCATAAGGACAAGACATAGGTTAGGGAAAAATATTTGTAAGTCACATACCTGACAAAAAATTTGTGACCAGAATATATACAGAACTCATAAAACTCAGCAATAAAAAAAAATCAACCTAATTTTTTAATGGAAAAAAGATATGAACAGATACATCACAAAAAAAAAACATGTGAATGTCGAACACATGAAATGACATATAACACCATTAGACATTAAAACCACAGTGAGATAACCATTACACATATATTAGAATGGTTTAAAAGAAAAAGACAATAGCAAGGGCTAATGAGACAGAGTAACTGGCACTCTCATACACAGCTGATAGAAATGCAATATAATACAACCACTTTGGAAAACAGATTGGTTTAATTATAAATTAAACCTGCACTTACCACATGATTCAGAAATTCTGCTTCCAGACATTTATCCTAGAGAAACAAAAACTTATGTTCACACAAAAACATGTTTATAGCAGCATAATTGCCAGACTCAGGACTCAGCAGAAAAAAAAAGTTGTTTTACCCAAGATAACATCTCCTCCCCAGGGAAACTGCATCCAAAGACTTGTCAATGTGGGGTACTGAGACTTGGCCTTCTTGCCTCAACTGAGACAATTTTAGAAGGTCATTCCAGCTTCAGCATCAATGAAAACATCTATTGTGACTGCATTACAGCTCAGTTTCTCCCAACTTTACCCAGTTCTGCTTCCCTCACCCTTTACAAATGTGTCTCCTGAGAATACCCCACAAAAACCTCCAAATATCAATCTCAGAGTCTCAGGGCCTATGTCCTGGGGAAATCAACCTGTGATATAGTAAATTAAGTATATCTCTAGAAGGGGAGAAAGGAGGATGAGATTTAGGGCAAGAATGGGAAAAGGTTAATAGACAATCTATTATATTATTTTCTGTTATATTATTTTCTTTTATTGCATGTTTAAAACATTTTATAATTTTTATAAATATATGCAGCATGGTTTCAGCGGACACCGTGAGACATGTCATGGTAATTTAAGCCAAGTTACACAGTAAGTTTTAGAAAATTCAAAATATGTAATAGGTAATAATCTGGCCCAAGGAAACAAATTTTAAATGTTAACATGTCAAATAAGAAAGTCTACATATACTTAGGCAACACTTTTCTGAAGTATTTTTAAAGTTGAGGGAAAAAACTTAATTCTGCAATAAAACAAATAGAGTACAAAAGAATATTTTCTATTTTAACAAAATGATAAAGACTTTTAAAACATAATAGAGTTTCTTTCATTGGGTTTTAATAGCAATTTAAAAGAACAACAGTATCAGAAAGTTCATATTGCATTTTCCATAAATTATCTCATTTGATCAAGAAAATGTGTTTAGTTAGGATTCCCATGTTGCATGACCAGAACATGAAAATGAGCCTTAATTTCACTCTTTTGACTACTTTACACATTAGCAACTTGGGACCATCAAAATTACAGGATGGCAAGTCAAGAAACTGGTAGGGAAAACTGCTATCATATAACTTTACAGAATTGAAGAAGCTGTTGGCCATGTGAATCATCAGGGGAAAAATTCACTCTCTGCCTCTTCACCCTACTCACAGATTCTAAAACTAGCTGAGGACACTTGAAAGAGCCTGCTTGGTGAGAAAATTCTTTTTCTCTTTCTGATGTGTGCACATCCACGCAGAAACACACACACACACACACACACACACACACACACACACACACGAGTGTGCTGCTTCAAGTTCAAGAGCCTGCAGCAGAATGGGTCTGGAGAAGGGAGATGATCCCTAAAAGGCTATATGTATAAAAGTTGTCAAAAAAAAAAAGAACAACTGCCCACAAGGACTGAAATTCCTGGAGTACAGATATAAAAAGTGAAGGACAGATTAATCAAAATTCTGTGTTTGCAGAATAGATTAAACATTAAAAAGAAAAAAAGAAACCAAAAAAAAAATATCCTCCTTAGAGTAAAATTTTTTGTTTAGTTCTTATTTTTAATACTTTCCCACAGAGAATAGAATATGAAACCAAGGAGCGCAATCTTATCTCAGAGAGAGAACATTAAAGGGCATAAGAAAGAGAACTGAAGAGTTATTCAATGGACAAAAGGTTGAAAAGCTTTGGTGGTATTTTTTTTTTTTCTGGAGGATGACTTAAACTATAGGAGCCTGGGGGAAACAGTAAAAAGTCTTGGATAAAGAAGGCTAAGATGGGTAAGAAAGACAGATGAGAAAAGAGGAACGACAGCAGCAGCCAGAGGCCATTTCAAGGGCTGCCATCTGCTTCCTAGGACTGGAGCTATTTCAGCAATTGTTTCTAAGCCTACCTTCAAAACACAAGGCAAAGTCACCAGATGAGATTCAAATTATCCCAGGAAAGCAGAACGTTTGGGTCTGCCAGCACTGGGTAAGTGACCACAATGTAAAGTGTACTCTGTCCAGATCTGCATGTCTTACAAGGAAACAAATTCCAAGTCTCTTACTTTCAAGAATTTTCTCATTCTATACAGGAGGAAAGATATCAATCAATATGGGGTAACAAGATTTAAAAAAAAAAAAACTTATTTATGTGTATAACTACAGTTGTGTAACATGTAAGAATCAGGTACTTGAAAGAAACAGGAGAAAACAAAAAAGGAATAATCAGAATCATGTAAAGAGCAATGGATAAATATTTCCCAGAAGTGATAAGTTTTCACATTTATCTTGTAAGTGGTAGGTGTCATGGTTCTGTGGAGAAGAATAAGAGGAAAATGTAACAGAAAAGTTCCAAGGCAGAAATGAGAAGAATGTCCTTGAGATTTGCCTTGCTCAAGCACTGGCCAAGGTATTAAAAAAAAAAAAAAAAAAAAGTACAGTCAAAATGAGAGGCAGTATAATCAGTTTTCATTTGGTGAATTAATGAAAAAAATTATAAAGGTTTATAATTGCAACTTCAGGTGAGATTGAGGAGAATAAGTTAAAACTGTCAAGAACTATGAAAAGTCTGAGATTTTACCTTATTTGCAAATTGACAAGTTAGCCTGCAAAACACTGAACTTACGAAACCCTAATCTTTTATAATGGGCAATAAGCAAATCAGAGAAAGACATTGTTCTATTATACTGGACAGTAAGCAAACCTGCATCCTTGAAAAAGTCATTCAGAACAACAAGGCAGTTAGTGTTTCTCCTCACAAAATGTTCAAAAATGCAAGAGAGCTATGGAGAATTGTCTTTGTACAAGTGAAGGACAGAAAAATTCAGAGAATGAGTGCATAGGAAACAAGAATTTAGAGATGAAGAAATATAACAGGGCAGTAAATACAGTGACAGGGGAAAAAATAATAGCTTCTTTGCAGAAGAATTGAGATACAAAAAAATGTATTTTGATCTGAGGGTCTGAATCTTTGGGAAAAGGGCTGAAAATAAAGAAATAGGAGAGAAATGATTTAAAAACTATTCTGTATTAGTTATCTACTGCTATTTAATCAATTACCTCAAAACTTAGTGGTTTACAAAACTAAACATCATCTCACTTAGTTTCCTGGGTCTTGATTCTGGGGGCAACTTAGCTGAGTAGTTCTGGTTCAGTCTCTGATGAGGTTACAGTCTAGTTGTTGGCTGGGGCTACAGTCACCCAAAGGCTTGACTGGGACTGGAAGATCTGCTTCCAAGCTGATCATTCATTCACACACCCAGCAAGTTAATGCTGGGTGTTGTCAGGAAGCCTCAGTTCCTCCCAGGTAGACAGCTCCATAAGGTTATGTGCAGAATATGCAGGTTGGCTTCCCCAAGACTGAGTGATCCAAGAGAGGGCAAGGAAGAAGCCACAATGCCTTTTATGATCTCATCTCAAAAGACACATACTGGCACTCCTGCCAAAATCTATTCATTAGAAGAAACTTATTAAGTCCAGCTCACATTCAATAGAAGGAGAATCAAACACCACATCTTAAAGGGTGGACTAGCAGAGACTTTGTAGATGTATTTTAAAACTACAAAACTAAGTTTACATACCTGACATGGTGATAGAGCATATTATTAGTGAGCATTAAATGATGTTACTATTAGTGAGACTGTATTTAAAATGAGAGACAGGTTCTAGAGTAGGGTACAGGGAGATGAGCTGCTTTGAGTATAGATACAATAATAAATCCAAGTTACAAAACTTCTAATTTGTTTTTGGTTAAAATTTATATTTCCTGCTATTTCTTATCTCCTTATCCTATCAAGAATACCTAGTTCTTCATATATAGATAATTTTTTGGTTTTCTTGTGATTCAGCTATAATGCAAGTTGATGTTCCCATAGCAATTTTTAAAAGCAAGCACTGCCGTCCAGGCAGAGGGGAAAAATTGATCCAGATGCTGAGGAGAAAATTGTGTTGATCTCTAACAGAGATCTATTATACTAAGGTTACGATCAGTTCCTTTCAGAGTCACAGGGTTCTTGTGGTCAGGTTGAAGAGCAAAACCCTCTAATCTACGGCAGAACTCAAATTTCTCCATCAATTTATCACTTCTTAACTTTTTGGCTTATTGTTCAATATTAGATCTATATTTATGCAGATTATTCAGGTAGTGAATGAGTGGGGTACAGTCAAGAACACTGGTTGAGGTTCTAGTTCAGCATCCCAAGGAAGAAAAAATCAAGGCCTGAATGCAGGCTGTTATACTGAAAATTAAAAAGAGGAAAGTTTCAAGAGAAACTTCTCACTTAGGATACTCAGAGTTTGGTAACTAGTGATAGGTAGCAGATGAGGGAAAGGAATAAGTGGAGGAAAACTCAGATATGTCTGGTTAGGGTGACAACTGGTCCCAGATTGCCCAGGACTTTTGCAATTTGGGGATTGAACATCTCATGTCCAAGGAAAACACCCAGTCCCAGGCAAACTGGTACCTTTAGACATCCTATGATAGGAATACTATTAACTTACATAGAAAATACAGGACACTCTATGAGAGAAATAGCATTAACTTAGAGAATACGGGGTGCCTGTGATAGGGATAGCAGTAACTTATAGAGAGAATATAGGAGGAGGAACATTTTTGCTGTGGAAAATAAATTCTGTGTAGACATGTTGAAGAATTTAGGATAACTACAGAAGATACAAGGAGAAACTAATTGGAAATGCATTTTCAGAGCCCACTGGAGAGACTGGGGCTCGATATGGAGAATTGTCTGTTATCAGATAACAACTGATGTCATGCAAGAGGATGAAAATCTCTTAAGGAAGCTATGTGGAGTAAAAAGAAAATGAGGACTCAAGTTTGAAAAAAAAAAGTGAGGGGCATGTGCGCTTAGTGGAAGAAGAGAACTCATCAAAAGAAACAGAAAAAGTGGGGAAAATAAGAGAGTGATTATTCCAGAAACCAAGGAAAGAGGGAAGTTTTAGAAGATCCAAAGGAAGAACAAAAATGTCAAATGCTGCAGAGAGGAGTCCACAGAACCTAGAAATTAGGTCTTTTTCCTGTGGTGAATGAAAAAAGTCAGTGCTAAGATTGTAAGGAAAGAGCCTGGGCCCAGCCCCAGCTAACTTACAGAGGGTCATGTCCAACAGATGCATGCCCACCTGAGCCCCTGAGGACTAAGAGAGAAAAACCATGTGTCATCACTTCCAACTTACTCTTGATTCCCAAGTCCTAGAAACTATTCAACTTTTATTGACAGCTTTCTTGTTAAAACAACTGACATTTATTGAAAACTTAGTGAGAGCCAGGAACTTTGTAGGCTTTATCTTATTTAATCCTCACAGCAATTCAATGATGGATATATCTCATTTTGCTCCTCTTCAGTATCACTCCATTTAAAAAAAATCTGTAATAGCAAAGAAAATGAAGTTTTCTACAACATACCGTATTTCCAAAACATTCCCCTAGTCTCTGAGATAGTTTAGTGTCTCTGAATCTGGAGTCTCTATTGTCCACTTCATTTCCCAAGAATCAAATAAAACTTTTTCTAAGTTAAGACACCTTCAAACTCCATTATAATTTTCTGATAATATCAGTACATAGTTCTATTACCACAAAAAATATTTTATAATATATTTTATAATATAATATAAATTATAATTTAATATAAACATATATGTATTTTTAAATAAATATATAATAACTCTGCCCACCTCATGTGACTACCGGGTTAAGGGAGGCTACACTTCAATTATTTCTAGAAGAATGCCTAAATTATCCATGGCACTATAATATTATACTCACACCCTGTGCAGCTGAATAGTTTGCTAATCGTTTGATGTTGGTAACTTCTGTTTACCTATTAAATGATAAACTTCTGGATGTCAGAAACTAAGCATACTCTTATTCCCTGCAACTCCTATAATGTAATTGGGCACCATAAGCATTTATTAATATTTGATGGTTGAGTCCTAACTTAGAAACAAATTAATGACCAGAACATGTTCGTACCCACTCTGTGATGGTCTTCATTATATTTAACCATGGTAGACTGAGCTCTTCTTACCAAATCAGTTCATTAGCCACAGAAGTAGTTTATACACTGGATGAAAATGGAAGAGCACAGAAACAAAAATGTACCATATGTGGGAGTACCCATAAGAGATTAAATGAATAAATACCCCACAAGATGAATGGGTATTATCACAAAGGCCTTATTGTGAAAGATTAATATAAATATATTTTTTGCAGTTATATAAACTTCTTTATACACTTCCCCTATAATGTTGGTAGTAGTAATAATACCGTATTCTCAACTTACCAAAAGCTAAAACTTTCAGAGATAGAACATATATAAGCAACTAATGAAACAAACTCCATTTTTCCCTCTCTACATTACTCAAATTGAAAAAAAAAAAAACAGAGTTCTCAATTCTTCTGTAAGACATGCAAGTCTAGGCTTGTATAACTACAATTTCTGCTAACTGGCCACAGGCTAGTATTTTCACACCTTTTTTGTACTAAATGGTTAGAACAGATCACTCCACCAGAAACTGTCACTGAGACATCTTAATTTAAAAATCATAATAGTACATGCAGCAATAGGACTGAATTTTAAAAATATTTTTCAATTTTTTTTTGCATTTAAGTAAACTCTTACAAATGCCATCCATTTGCCTTTTGTACAATTATGCACACAAAAAATGCCTGTTAAAATTACTGGAAAAAAATTTATTCAATTTGTCACATATAATCATCTCATTTCTAGTTACATTTCTCGTCTGGATGACTCTTTGGATAATTAACTGAATTTTTTGTAAGTGCTTTAGATTGCTCATCTAACTTGGTAAAAAGCAGTTTGCTAAAAAAAAAAAAAAAAAAGGAATCTAAGGGCAGTGGGGTAGGAGAGGGAGGGAGTAAAACACCAAGCTTTGCTAATAAATAGTTCTCAGAAATATCAGCTCCCAATTTACTACTTGTACACAATGGGCCAGTTGGAACTTGTATGGTGATCCAATTTGCCACAGCTCTTGTTTTTAGTCTTTGTGGAGCTGCTGTGTGAGCACAGTGGGGGCCGCCCCTCCACATCCCCTGAGTCAATCAGTGGGCTTTTGTTTCCTGCTGATCAAAAATATCAGGTGGCTTTGAGAGTCTAATTATCAATGAAAAATTAAATTCAATACAGAAATGTAGCCACAAGCACCCCTTTCCTCACCCTTTCTGCGCCCTCCCCACCCCAGACATGTGATGGAGTATCAAGTTATTCCTTAGGATTCCAAAAAGATAGCAAGAAAAAAAAAAGCCCAGGCCTGGGGAAGCAAGCAGAAGAATAACTGATTTTTACTTACACGGCTTTCTCCTTTTGGGTGGAAGACTGTTCAAATTACCAATGTACATTCTAAAAATTAGCAAACCATAGGGAGTTTTCTCTTAGAATTGTTAGGCTATGTTTATCTCAATATTGCTTCATAAAATTTTCTAGCCATCAGAAATTGAATAAACAGAGAAATGAAAGAAGATATAAGTTATTGCCAGTAACTCTACCTAATTTGATGATCTAGATATACCTTTCTTAATGCAGTGAAGAAGTTTTTACTGTTTGTTAGAGTATGTTCTAGCTCTTCTCAATGTATTTCTGGAAGTTCAGGAAACGTGAGGTTGAAAATGCTTATAACTGCCACTCAATTCAGGGTTTTAAAGATCAAGGTAGATACATGTTCCTCACTTTACATACTAAATCACGGAGTAGAATTTGAACTCACCAATCCAGGTAAAGTACAGCCTTAGTTTTTCCACAGGGTTCTCTTTTAACCCTCCTGACTTTGTAAAAAAAAAAAAAAAAAAAAAAAAAAAAAAAAAAAAAAAAAAAAAAAAAAAAAAAAAAAAAAAAAAAAAAAAAAAAAAAAAAAAAAAAAAAAAAAAAAAAAAAAAAAAAAAAAAAAAAAAAAAAAAAAAGATGTGCTTTACTGATAAATGATCGATTAAACTTATAGCAGGAGGAAAATCCTACCATCTCAAAATATATACCCTATCAACCCTTCCCTTGAGGTACTCCCCAAAATAAAATATTAAAGTTAAAGTCAATTGAGGCAAACCTTTTCATGGTGCACTTTTCTCTATGAGCTCAAAGGTATAAAAAGTCTTAAGTATATTGTTAGGTAACAGATTAGACTACAAATTCTTCCAGTGCTCCAAAATTCTAAGGACACCAATTATGTTATTGTCTGGGACTCTTAAGGATCACAAATACTGAATAACCAAATTATAGCTAAATTTGTCTACTAAACTATTGGATGGAACTCAATAGTAAACATAATAATTAAAGAAACACCCTCATGACTAGAGGAAGGCAGAAGAGGGGAGTCATATTAAAGGTAAATCTATAACGTGAATATGTGAATTTTTATTTTTAATGTTGCAAATAAAACTTTTCATCATTGCAAATACTAATATTCAAAAACATAAAATATAAATCCATTTTGTTCTTAGATGGCTCTGATACTAATTTTAAAAGGAAGATAGTGTATACTGAGGAATATGTTATTACTCATTTAAATCTTATTTAAATGGTCACATAATATATAACTAAAGAACAAGTTGTTTTTGAACATGGCATTATTAATAGAGAAAAGCAGTTGTTTGACATTCTTTGGCTTTTACACAGTTATGTGAATTTTGCTAATCATCTTAATACCCAAGACACAATAAACATGTGCAAAGCAGTACCACATCAAGAACAGTTATTTAACAAGGGTCATTCTTTACAAATGAACACAGGTAAAATCTTAACAGTTGAAAATGATAAAAGATACACTGTAAGCTAGATAAAGATTAATCTTTCAATTCACTTCAAACCTATAACAACCAAAGACATATTAAAGATTGTGTTTCTGTATTGATACATCTTTGTTGAAATTGGATTAACTAAATGGGCACATACAGCTTTTCTCATCTCGTTCATTCTCTTAGACTTTACTTAATAAAATCAATGTTATCATTAAAATGTAGCTGGCTACATAGAATACTATCTTTTTCCTTTTAATGGATTCTATGTTGCCCACATAGAGTTTTTTAAGTAAAAAGTATTATTTTACCTAAAACAAAAAAATTAGTGTAATATTACATTTATACATATTAGTATAAACAGCACATTCATTATTAAGACAAAAGTTTAGCAACATAGAAGAAAGTCTCTTTAACTGAGATATAAGGTAGGGCAAACACTTTATGTAAATGCATTCAGGTTTCCCAGTCTCATTGACACACACCCAGAACCTTCTAAAAGAGAAGCTGACATATTTAAAGTTGCATCATATATTTTATATTATAAATTATTAAATGACTTAATGGACAATGCATTAGAAAAAACTGGCAAATTACAGAATAATTTAAAGCTGCAAAGAAACAGAGCAACTTGCAGGACATTAAACACTCTATTTTGACATGGAATGCCTGAAGCTAAAGCAATTAAAGCTGCAAAATATTGCTGGCTGACATGATGTGTATGTAAATTTGTCACTCATTGGCAAAGGTTTGTACCAATCACTAGGAATGTTCACAGTAAAATAATCCATGTACCATAAAATGCTTTTAGGAAAGTCCTCTAAAAGAGTAGTTTTGTATCATTTAGATTCTGATCATTAGCCATTGTAAATTTTTGGCTTAATAAAAGAAACTTCTATGAAAATGACTTTAGGATTGAGGATTAGTTCTTAACATATTACTTATATCTGTATTTATTTCTTAAAGGCAAATAAAATTCTTAACACACCCCACAACAGAAATACAGGCTACAACTTGATATTATATTTAATTTGGTTACATCTTTTCCTAGGTCCCTAAATAATGGCCTACCTTTTTTGTACCAAACTCTACTCTCTAGAAATAGAGTCTATTAGGTCCATACTGAATTCTGGCCAGTGACCTGATTTATCTCAGCTTGGAAATAGTGGCATTCTCCCACAGGAGGCAGGAGGGAAAAAACATAGTAATCCCCCAAATGCACTGTTGCTATGGAAGAGAAGGGGATGCCTGCTGAGCTTGAAAGTCACAAAATATTTGAGAAAATGTAGGCCCATTTTCTATTGCCAAAGCCTGAAGACTTTCTTTGCCAGGACTCCCTGGTCATTTGGCATTGCAGAGAAACGATGGACAGAACGTTACCAGAAGATATAAGGAAACCAGACACATTTTAATATTCTTTGATCAAAGCTCTCCAATTATCCTTTCAAATTAGATGAACCAACAATAAACTGGGAACATTTTAATAATTACCAAAAATGACTTCATAATAGAATAAGTAGTCAAATAATTGTTGAAAGCCAACTCTTACATTTCTTAGACATTTCACCAACAAGTTTAATTAAACTTTCCCAAAGCCTATGAATGGCGAGGGTGGGGAGAGAAGTGACTCCTAAGATTTCACAGCTCCAAGGCCCTTTGTAAGATGTTATATTCCAGTCATTCTTGGCTGCTATAGAAAAGAAAAAAGGGGTTAATCTCCAGCCTTATGTTTTAGAGAAAAGCATCACAAATCACATTTGATAAATAAGAAGCTGTACAGAAGACCTCGACTTGCCAAACTTTGAATATTATACATATAAACATTGTGTTGATAATCCAAACCAATCATCTTTAAACACTATGTCAAAATTAATTAGAAATTTAAATTTATACTTGTAGATACTAAAAAAATCCGTATTCTAAAGTTTAATGACCTTAACATCCTCCTACATAACTTGCAAGATAAGATTATTAGCTTGTGGGAGCTCGATAAACATTTATTGAGTCCCTGTAATAGGCACTGGGGGAAATTTTTAAATGAGTATTATATGTCTTCAAAAGGCTTATAGTCTAAGGAGAAAAAGAGACAAATAATCAATTATCACACACAGAAGAATGGCAAAAGCACTAAAAAGCGGTATAATGGATTAAAGAGAGAGAGAGAGAGAGAGAGAGAGAGAGAGAGGGAGAGGGAGAGGGAGAGGGAAAGTGAGAGAGAGAGCAGAAGGAGTAGGAGGAAAGGGGAAAAAATTAAAACAGAAAGAGAAAAGGCATTGACATACAGAATGGAAAGTGGCAGAATGGCTCCAAACACTGTCTCAAGTGTCACTCCAAGTATTCATGCAGTAATATATCTGCTACACTCTCTTATTATCCACAATTAACAATTTCACAACATTTTAGGAGTATGTACCTCTCACAGAGGTATGTAGGATATACATGCAGATAAAAGTTTTAGAATCTGCTTCATTCCTGGAGTTATACATTAGAAAAGGAACAGACAGTGTTGATGTTTATAGGCCAGCAAGACAATTTCTAAGTTGAAAAGGTGATCATATATTTCAATGTTTCACAAACAATAAGTATGATTCATAGCAACCTAACACAGTGTGAATAGATCTCAGAGCACTAAGAAAAGAACTAAAATAATTCTGAAGTTCTCTCTGCCTTTGAACAGTAATAACCATAGGTCTTTTTTTTAATCTAAAAGCTTAAAAAATATTCCAATGTTCTCTCTCTTAAACCTTAATACAGCAGGAAGAAATTTAAATGTGGTTGTCTTTGTTATACACATGTTGTATCTACGAAGTACAATATTAATCTCATTTGTACAATAAGAAGGATGATCCACTCAAGCCTTGATCTCTTGTGAATTCTGAATCATTGCAGTACTCTGGAAATAATTATCATGTCTCTAAGGTTCTTACTTTGTTTCTTCAATTTTTTCCTCAAATACCTTGATACCTAAAGTATCTAAGAAATTTGAAGTCCCCATATGAAATATCTTATTATATTCTTTCCACTTATTCTCTACTCTTTCTAAAAAATATGTAGCTTAAGAGAACCAGAAGATCACCAAGTAAAATGATACTAGTTCTATTTTATCCCTTGGAAGAAAAAGCTTTTTATTATACTATTCTTCCTTTGGTAAGTAGCTAAAATATCCAATTAATAGGGTTTAATCATCAGACAAAAGTTGATTTTAGAATAATGAAAATGTGTTGTCATTACATTTTAATTCGTTGGTGTGTGGTTTTGTTTTGTTTTGTTTTAAAGATGTGGTTCATTATAACTTATTTTAGCTGTTCTGTTTTCTAATTCTGCATACTTTTGCCTATTTTTGAACAAAAAATAATACCTAAGTAATATCTGACAAGATTTTACAGAATTTTTTCTATTGGTATGCTTTTGTTCTACAATCATCTTAAAATACAGATGTGGAAAATACAAAGTGAATCTAGATATGAGTTTTCTTTCATGAAAAGGCATCAATTTTCTCTCTTCTCCTGCCACACACATTGCAGATGCCAGTTAACAATGCATTAAGCAATACAGAATAGTAATTTTGAACCCAAACATCATGCCAAATACTTCTAGTGAAAAATAGTTGCTAAATGTAGCTTCATTTCGAAAGTCACTGTTTTCATTAACAGTATCTTCCAACAGCCTTATTTGAATAGTACTGCCATCAACCACAAAATTTAGCTGCTTCTGTTTACTCTTTGCATTATACCTATTAAATTACCCACTCAATTTGTTTTCCCAGTTGTCATTACCCTGTAAAGAATATTTTTAATAAGCTAAAGTTCTCTTTATTCCTTTTTTTTAACATTTGTAGCTGCCTGAATTTACTTAACCAATACGATTTAGAATATAGGAGCCAATGGAAAGTGGAGTCAATTCCTGACGTTGGTCTTCACTTCCATCCCTATTAAAGAGGCTGATTTGTAGAAAAGAGTTGGAAGAAGAGTATCTGTGCATTATCAACAACAGAAACAAGAAAAGTCTAATGAGTCACATAAGTACTTCAGAGCTATGAAAAAAGGATGATGAGTTTAATTAGAAAGTAGATGGCTAATGCAATTAATTCAAGAGTAAACTGATGTCACATTAGTACAATTTTACCAGATCATGTTCTTCTCACTGACATCTACAAAATGTTACCAAAGACCTACTGAAAATTAAAATTAGATTTTACAAACTGTGCTATATCACCACCGTAGTCAATAATGGTTAACAAATATTCATCGTACCCTTAGCATTTTCAAGCTAATGTGCCAGGTACTCAAAATACATGAAAGATCAGACATGGTTCCACTCATTATGGAATATGTATTGACTTACAAACATCACTTGGATATAATGTTTTTAATTAATCAATGACTTCATGTTCAATTATATAAACTTTTGTTGAGGTTCTCTTATACTAGGCACTAACTTAGGGATTGGGGACAAAAAAACATATATAACACATATTGAAGATAATGTTAGATGTCAATTCACTAGTTAAAACCAGGAAATATGCACAGATAAATGTTCTGGACAATAATCCAGAACTTAGAAACAGCATTTAGAAGGAGAGAGATGTGATGACATTTTCTTTAATAAGTACACTTGGAGTGTTCCATTTTATCATTCCCTGACTAATCCACAAAGAATAGTTCTCATCTTGCTAAAGAAAACTACCGTCAAGCACTGTCAAACATAAAAACACATGGCTCTCAACCTAGAATAAGATTAGGAAGGAAACCTCAAAGGTAAAGCTATCAGCTGAAAAATTTGTTGAAATGAATGTTTATGTGCTTACTGTGCATTCATGGGAAGCTGAAAGCTTTTCTTAATGAGGAAGTATTCAAAGTTTTACAACACTGATGTTAACTTGCATGGGATTCCTAAAATGTTGCCACAGTTAACTGCAACAGATGCAACTCGGCCAGTTTTGTTTATCTCTGAAATGTATAAGGTTGTGAAGCAGATTCTTACCCACATGACAGATGATGGATTCTCTGACACAGAACCACATTCGTACAGCTGAAGAAGGTCTGATCTTAGTAGATTGCAAGCCAGTCACAGCACTTCATTCTGGGGGATATAAAATAAAAGGCATCCCTAATTAGAGTTGCCAAAAACCAAAAGTTATGTTTTCCATAGATATGAGCTAATCAACATATAAGTAGCAAGAGTGCACGTCCTTCCTAAAACTGACATCGCAAAGATATGGAGTTAAGATACCTCACAAATTCAAGTCCTTCAAAAATCTGCTCTATGCAGAGTTTGCCAGACCACATACATTCTTAGAACAATCTTTAGAAACTCCAGCATTCATTCCATTACAGTCTTAGACTATAAGAGGTTTCTAGTGAAAGATAACATTTGTCCATAAAGAGGTTTCTAGTGGAAGTCCATAAAGAGAAATGAAAAAAAAAACAAAAAACTATGTCATATTTTCAGAATTCATCTAGATAAATATGTCATTCTATATTTTGAGTGAATAACTACATAGTCATGGAATTCATTCTGCCTATGCAGCAAGTCAAGCCAAAGAAAAGTAGGGAAGAGGATAAATAAATCTGGTGCTGAGGGACAAAACTAAACATTGTTTTTTTTAGGCCAATTATTCTTAAGTTTATTTCTAAGGGCTGATCTGTATTGCTCTGAAAGACATTGTTTGACTCTCAATATATTCCAAACACAGAGCAAGAATTATTATCAGGGTCTACTTAGATAGCAATATGAAATATAGAAACAAATTTAAATTAAACTTTGTTTTAAAATATTAAATTTTTAATTTAAGGGGTTATATTAAAAACGTATTTCTGTTTCTTTTCCAAACACTTATTATTTGTTTTGAGTATCAAACCAATGTATTATGATTATGAATTGTATAGACCATATAAAAATTATTCTATAATGAATAAAACCCTAATCTCTAAAACCAAATATTTTTTAAATGCATATTTCTTAGTGTTTCTAACATAAGCAACTGGAGCCAGAAGACTGACTATAGAGAAAGAGAGTTTTTTGTTTGTTTTGTTTTTAACATCATAGCATTATTTCTCTTTGACTTGTGAAATGTAAGGTATTATCTTTTTGTGATGCTGATATTGGGAAGCAAAGAAACATTTACTTTATAGGCTCTGTGACATAAAGAAAGACACGTGTGATCTAAAGAATGATAAATACTCTATGTTACAAAATAGAATAACTGATTTGGTCTTCCTCATAACTCCAACCATGTTATAGGGTGTGCCCCATAATGGATTTTTATTATGTTCTGTTCCATAAAGCATTTTTAATCACCATAAGGATAAACTGATATTTCAATGTTATCCATATAATTACAAATATAGTTTTCAAATCACAGTTCCATGCAGAAATCAACCTCAAAGCATTACAGCATTTTTAAACACTTAAAAGTGTTATGAAATTTTCCTGAACATTGAAGTATTTTATATGCATCACGGCCTTTTATAGACATTTATTCAGGATGATAAGGGTAAGCGCAGATACGCGAATCAGTGCAAATTTGTCTATATAAAGAGATGCTTCTGTTTGCATATGGATATTCATGAAAATTAGGAGAAAAAAGTCAAAACTAAATAAATATTTAATATGTCAGCACCTGTCATATAGTTTTGTGTGTGTGTGCTTTACTACTATTGACTAGCAGTAGTACTGCTACTCTAACCAACTTCATTAAAGAATAAAAGAAAAGTAATAAGTCATTTCACACTCTGTCTGACCATTATACAATAATAGCAAGATTTCATGCAAGGGTACAACATTATGCCCATCTGCAATCACAGTCTCTTTGCAAAAATCTCAATTCACACTTCACATGCAGCTAACCTTGTTACCATCCCTTCCTAAATCCATCAGTGTTGCAGCTGCACGTCTTCACAGCCCAACATCTTAAAATTCATCACTTTGGCACCTTAGCATCACTATAGGTCAAGATAAAGAATCCAACCAAGAATAATTAAAGGGCACCCAGATGTTTAGTTTACTTATCTCAAGCCTTTCCTTTAACATATTTGAATTCTCTGCGTGTACTATTTCTTTTATATTTTTAAGATATGTGCAATATGATTATTTTTAAGGGTATGAGACCTGGAACAATATATTTCAGATTTTTTTTTACAAGTATAGTTCTTTGTAGTTGAAATTTGAACAAGAGGCGTGATAATGAGTAGGTTGAAGGAAGGAAAGGTGTTATCTCATTAAGGTAATTACTAAGACATCCTCACCATTATATTGGTTTGAAAATGTGGCAATTAAAGCGCCCTACATGGGCTCCTGGAGACAAGAGAACAAGACAATTCTCTTGGAACTTCTGTGTTACGGTTAATGCGTGTCATGTAAATGAAAGGGTAGACTATTGCTATTTAATTCTTTTCCTCAACCCCCAACCCCTACCCTCAAATTTCTATATAGGTTTTTTTTCCTTTTAACCTAAATTTAGTTCTGACGGTAAGTGCCAGATTGACAGCCCTAAACACTAAAGCCTTCTTTTTACCCTCAGAATAGCTAGAGCAAAGAAAACAGTAGGGCAAGCCAGGTATGCAACATGCTACCAACCTAAAACAGAAGAGACCTAACCCTCTTCCTCCCTCTTCAGTCAGGCAAGTCTCTCATGAGGAGACTGCCAAATTCATATATCCAAAGTTAGTGAAACTTAAAGTACACATTTAAAAAATTATAAATGTTCTTGGCTTATTTCACTACAACTTATGCAAGCTAACTCACACAGCTTTCAATTTACTCAGGCTGAATTTGCACTATTTACTGAAACCACTGCCTTTGGTCAGCAATTCATTTTCCCTCTTGAGCTGGTTATGTTGCTCTTTCATTGCTTTCTCTGCCCTAATCAAGATAAATAATAAAGTGATATGCCAAATAACACAGAACTCAGTCTCCAAAATCTTGCTTTCATGCTCATTGAAGCATTATTTAATTCAGCTTAAGAAAAACAATCTAAATATCCAGCAATGGAAAAATAGTTGACACATTTATAAGAGAAAGGTTTATGTATCAGATACTTACAGTTTTCTTACAGAGAAAAACTGGTACTACGTGGAAAAAGTATAAGTAGTATCCCAGATGGCACATGATCACCACTATGTAAAAATTGACAGCAAAGATCTAGAAATTTATAAATCAAATATTAGCAGTGGTTTCTTTCAGTGATAAAAGATTAATTTTTTTCTTCTCCTCTTTAGCATTTTATAAATTTTCTAGATTGAGCATGCATTGCTTTTACAACAGGAAATTTTAAAATAATTTTTACAAAAGCCTGTTTCTTTTGTAGTAGGATTTAACTTTAACTTCATTAAAATTGAAAGCCAAGACTCATCTGAAAATGCTGTAGTACTGTTGTACTCTCTTTCCCATCCTTTCTCTATCTTAACAAGGAAAAAAAAATAGAGAGGGGATAGGGATGAAAGGAAAAAAACACTAAGCAAATATGTCATAGAAGCAACTGAAGCTTTGAATAAGTACTACACTAGATGACCTTTGAGATTCCTCCCAATCCTGGGTTTGGAGCAAGATTAGTTCTGTTAAGAATCCAATTACTTATTAACGTGGATGTTGGAATAACCTTTTGCCAAATTTCTGGGCAGAGCCAAGTAAGAGTCATGTTTCCCTTAGGGACCAAATCATTTATGGAGAGAAAGAAAAGCTATAAATATGTTGCCAAATAAAGGGGATTTTCCTGAAATGCCACAGAGATACACAACACTGCATTATAAGTAGCGTTTTGACTAGTTCTTTTTTATCCTGTTCCAAAAAATTAAGATTCAATAAAATTATAAGTGTTTTATCTTTTCAGCACTGATGTCCCTCAATAGGAATACTTAGCCCATCATCTTTGTACCCCTCCCCCAAAAAGAAGATCCCAGATATATAAAATACAAAGTAAAAATCATGAGGTTAAAAGCAAGGTGAGAATGGAGAACAGAAATGATTCTGAAGACCTAGGCCATTTTTTTAGTCTCCAAGAAGGCCTGAGCTCTCCTCTATTGAATTCACTCATCTTATGGTTCTCACCAGATCCCTGGCCATCATATCTATTAGCAGTTCCTGAAAAGAAAGCAATCATTATTTCTTTACTAAATTAGGTGGAAGGGTATTAATGTCTATATAAATTCTAATCAAATTCTACCCTACTAAATATCTCTATGGGAGGACTTTAGGCAATGGGAAAACAATTGTGCCTTCTGCAGGGATAATCAGGGCACGAGACAAACAGTGGCATGCGTGGAGCTGCATAATGTCATCTCTTAGGCACCATCAGGGGCAAAGAGTTTTGATCCAAAATGATAACAAGAGAAGGGTGGAGAAAACGTTTGGGCTTGGTCTCTGCAATAAGAAACACCTGGGGAAAGTGCGGGGCGGAGGCCGGTAGCCCATGCTACTTTCTTGTCTGTGCTCTGATTGGGCAAAGTTGAAGTGGGCTGCCACGTGACAGGAATGGGTATTGCTATTTTCCACTGCAAACAACTGGCTCTTGGTGATCTGTGTCATAAACCCAGAAAAGTCTGTGGAGGGGATCCAAAATATGAATTGCCAGAATTTTCAGGAGCAATTCAGGAAAGAAGAAAGATAAAATGACATTCCCCATACCTGCACTTACCCATTTGTGCTTTATGAAACTTTCTGAGCCAATCTATTGATGAGTAGCATTGAAAGATTATGTGATAATTATGCATTTGTTCACCTGTGAACATGTTTGATGTAATGCCACAGTTTGCTCATATAAGTTTGGTAAGAAAATAGATGTCCTTTTGCAGTCTTCTTAATTTAATGAAAACCATTCCAAAGCTTCCGTCAATAGAACAAGCTTGTGGGAAATGGGGCAGATAAATAATAATATGATGTTTTTAAGTGATTATGGCTCTGACACACCTTATTTCCAATGAGTGACTCTGTCTCAATATCTGGGCTAGAACTTCTATGCCCATATTCTGCAGATGCCCAGCAGGGGGTGGGGGAGGTTAAGAGTTGGTGCAAAAGAAAGTCAGGAAATCAGCTCTTTCCATGGTATTTATCAAATATTTGCATCCTTCAGAAATTATGACATGCCAATTTTCTCAAATGAGAAGCCTTAGGAAAATAAAAAAGCTTCAAATTAAGTCATTAGAAAATAATTTGATAGCAATTCACTCAACTAGAAACTTGTCTAGTAAGAAAGAGACTTACTGTAGTCTCTTCACTTGGAAGACTCCCACATCTGGAAACTATACCAAGCAGCTTAGCTTCTCAGCAGTAGAAAGTGAGTAGCTCCAACTTCCTTCTTTTCTTAACACTCTATCAGCCAATCAGTTTTAGAATGTATTTTAGAATGTATTTGTCCACAATAGGCACTATAATTTTGTAGCATAAGAGGAGGGAAACAATGTACACCAATGCCCCATTCCTCTCTCATGAGGTAGCATTATAAATACCTATTGGTCTATAGAAAACTTTCCCTCCCATTTCTCCTAACGATGTACACCCTGGAACACCTCCTCCTCCAGTCCCAAGAGGCTTTCATAGGGCTCCCCAATAGTGCCTGAACTTAAAAATGTGGGTAATCTATGCCACTATGAGTCTAGCTCAGCTCCTAAATTCCACTTAGCATTTCCATCCCTCCAGCTTTAACAGAAAGGCAGAAGAGGATAGCCAGAGGGGAAGGCGGGGGAGTATAATCAACAAAGAGGAGTTGGCTTCCAAGAGCTGAGGGAAAATCTGAAGCAGGTAGTTATTTGCAGCCATTAGGCTTTTGGGGGATGGAGGAAGGGAGGGTATGAAGTGGGATACAAATATAAGCTCCTACCTGGGCAAAGATTATTTTATTATCTTCATAGGAAAAGGAGAAGGCTTTGTATCCCCTCCCGAGCCCACAAAGATGTGAAAGAAAGGCCTTGCTCTACAGACCCAGCCCAATCACCATTCGTGAAAGCATTTGGTTTCCTGCCCTTGGTCTATAGGGTCCCTGTCCTGATGCATGCATTTGTCCCTGAAATACCGTCTGTAACAGGGAGCAGGAACTTGTGGCCACTGGGCTGTCTCCCTGGCAGGAGAAACGCGGAGGCCGGCCTGGGGTGCGCACCGCAGAAGACCCGGCACGGTGCTCGAGAGCTGCAGCCGGGCTTTGAGACACGGCGCACACCGCTGGTTGCAGTGTGTGCGTGCGAATCATTAGGAGTGCAAGGGAGGACGGCTACACCGAGGTCTTCTTCACTAAAGAAACAAGTCAGGCGGCGGGTGATAGGGGTGGGTGGGGGCGGGAACGCATCAGCTCCACAAAGTGACAAAGCCCTTTCATCGTAAATCAAGTTCACTCTCGCGCTCACGAAGGTCCTCGTCTCTCAGTGGAGTTCCCGCGGGGACAACGCGCCATTCGGGACCAGACAGTAGTGGGAACTGGGAGAGTCCCAAACCAGCGAGGCGGGGACTCTGGGTGGCAGCAGCGGTGGAGATCTGGGCCTCGGTTCAACCTGACCTGCAGGTCGGCCGCCTCGGGAGCGCTTCTTCTGGGCTTCCACCCGCCAAGGCGGCGTTTAGCTGAGCACACGCGGGGCGGCGCGACCGAGGAAGTAAAAAGTGCCATTTAGAGCGGTTCCACCAGCGACCTCTCTTCGGCCCCGAGCAAGGGTTTTGAAGGAGCAGACCTGAGGCCCCGCTCCTCCCCATTCGGCTTCCACTAAGAAATTATTTAAAAGGGAATGTTTAGAGTTGATCTGTCACCGAGCACTACTTACCCCGGGATCTTTTGGGTTTTGAATTACTTTATCGATCTGAAGATTGTGTTCTTTGGAACATGACCCTGTTTGGACTTATAGCTAATCAGGAAACGCTGCTGGGAAGGTCGCTCTGTAATCACCTCGCGGACCTCCTCTTCGGGTGTCGCGGACCCAAACCCGTGCGCCCCTACCCCGGCGCGCCCCCTGCGGTCCCCTAGGCTTTGCCAGGAACCTGCTGATTCCCTGCACTTCGCTCCTTTACGCGCCCTGGGAGCTGTCTGTGGTGCTAGAAGAGCGAAACTGAGAGTGGGAGGTCAGAAGGAGAGAACACAAGACGCAGAGAACTGAGAATGCGAGGTTGGCCCGCTAACAGACGCCTTCAAAATTCAGCCGGAAGGAGGGGAGGTAAAAAGTCCATTCTGGGTCATCTCATCGCCCTGAGACAGCTGACCTGGTTTCCAATGCAAGAAGCCAGTGACACCTCCCTTTCTCTGAAAGCACGCACCTCCAACCCCACACACTTATCCCTACTCAGCCCTGGGGGTATTCAGCCTGCCAGAAGGAAGAAGGGAGAGACACGGTCCGGTCCGTGGCCAAACGCCCCAACTCCAGGGAAAGAGGCAAGTGATAGAGAGAAAGACTGGAACTGGCCAAGAAAGCAGGACTGTACAAAGACCTTGTGGGAGACTCAAGGAGTCTAGAGGCACTGTTCCAGGGTCCATAGGGTAAATCCTGTAGAAGTTCCCACTCACCTTTCCACCCACACCTCTCCAGCCAACAGACAAGGCACAGAGCAAGCCAGCTTTCCCTCACCAATAACGCAGAGCTATGAAGGAAACATCAGTTCCCTCAGAGGCTCACCCTGCTCCTGACCATTCTCACCAGTGGTGAAAAGTCAGTCTCTTTCTGAGCATGTTTACTTCAAGTGTGCCTGTCAAGCCATGCCTGGCTTTTCAGAAAACCAGGCACCTCTCTTTCAGAATATTTTTTGTAACCACGAGGCTTACTTAATAGAAACTTATGTTTCCCTAGCCCTGGGGAGAGCTTTTCCAAATATTTTTAGAAAGTTAAAAATATAACAAAACAAACTATTCACAAGCCGCTTGTTTAAAGAGGGAAGGTGGGATTCAGCAGACTCCTGGGGAAGGGCTGCCCAGGCAGGAGTCAGATGGCGAGGAGGGAGGAGGAGGGAAATCTTGATTTGAGGGTAAGCGGTTTTATTTGCAACACGGGAAGTTGGCTGTCTAATTTGCCATCATGTGGGCTTTCATTTTAAGGGGTGGAGCAAAAATAAACTGATACAAAGTAGTAGATATATTTGCTGGAGGCATGGAGTCAAGAAGCAATCATTACTTTGCAACTCATTGAAAATTGCTGGTTTGAGCTAAAAGAGTTGGTTGCTAGCTGGGGAATTAACATCTTATTTCACACTCACTACAGATTTGTGCCAGGTTTGCTGGGGTCCCAGAGCTAATCTTGGGGTGGACAAGCCTAAGGGGACTTTGTGGGTATTTAAACATCTCTCTGAAAGAAGTTTGTGTTTCTGTACCAAGAAAAGATTACCACAGAAAGTCCCTGCTTTGCCAGTCCCCAAATTACCAAAGGAGCAAACCAATGGAGTTTATCTGTGGAGTGCCCTTCAGATATCAGCTGAAGGTGAGAAAAAGAAAGGAGCACAGCTCCCAAGAACAGCTTTCCTCTGGGCCGCCATGACTAACACCCTAAAACGGGATCTCCCACGAGAAAAGACCTTTGCCTATAATCTTCTTCCTTGCTTTTCAGAATATCTGGGGTTAAACTCATTACCTCATAGCCAACCTGCCCATTTTGTTAGTCAGGCATGGAAATCCAAAAGGATCCCTTTTAAGGAAAAGGACTGGGTTTGCATTTGAC
The DNA here is from genome assembly GCA_004027375.1 of Macroglossus sobrinus. Taxonomy (NCBI): domain Eukaryota; kingdom Metazoa; phylum Chordata; class Mammalia; order Chiroptera; family Pteropodidae; genus Macroglossus; species Macroglossus sobrinus. The sequence continues at coordinate 441,473 of PVKZ01000668.1, read as the reverse complement.
TTTTAAACTAGTTTGGGGAAATTTGAATAGAGTGGCACTTGTGCCCTTTGCAGTATTACTGCAGAAAGAAAAGAATGAAAAGAAGGAATCCAGTGCTCAACTTTGTTTTAGAACACTCCCCCACACACAACCAATTTGCCAATTTGGATGGAACAGGAAGTGATCAAAACAAATTTAGAAGAATAATTGCCACTTTTGTTAGCATGGTTGAAAGGGAGGAGGAAATATGAAGAAAAGTAAATTTGGAAGGACTCTGGTGGATCTAGAGTAATTCTTAGCAGCAGTGGAATATGAGATTAATTAAGAAACTGTGGTCCCTGTAGACATGCTTCTCCTTGCTTTGTCCATTTATGGAGACCAAGTTCAGCCTTGAGAGTGAAGGGACAGCAGGCAGGCTCCTCAGCAGAGTCACTGATGAGCTGCTAGAGGACTGCTGATATGAGATGGGTACTATGGCCTTGTCTGTATTTGTATGTTTGTTTACGTGTTTTCCTCAGCTGGATCTGAGGTCAGTAGTTGTAAGCAACTTGGGATGTGTGAACACCAATGACTTCCCAGGTCTCACTTGTATAGAAGCTGACCAGCCCCAGGGCCAGTGCAGACAGAAACTGTAGTACTACCAAGCCTTGGGAAGTGCCTTTTTAGGCCCAGGAAGACCATTTTTGAACTATTTAAACTTGATTATAAAACCCAGCAGTGGCTAAGATGACATAAAGAATGTCTACTGAGTGCTCCGGCATTAGGCATTCCCACTAAACACAGTGGCTCCCAGTTTCTAACTCAGCCCAGCCACATGATGTTGCCCCAGCTCAGAGGGGAGAAAAGAAGAAGAGCCAGTCCAGACCGTTTTGTGAGAATCAAACAAGACCAAGATCATTTTTAGAGCAAACTGATGAGCTGGAGAGAAATCTGTAAACCACTCCTTAATTAGCAAAGGTCTGTTCAAGGCGCCTGAGGCAATTTCCTCCTGGATTTATCTTCTTTCTTACCTTCTTCCTTCCCACTCCTCCCCAACACATGCTCCCACAGCACTCCATATTTTTAAAAATGTTTTTAACTCTACTAGGATTCAAACATCTGAGAAAGTTGAAGGATGGGTCTGGATGTGTTTCAGCTTTGTGTCTTACCCCTTTGACACTGTACTAGGGCAGGAGTGAGGATAAAGATATGAGGATACCTAAATGAAGGCTCAGACTCTCTGGCCCCTCAGAAAGTAACCTAGGGGCAGGAGAAAGTTGAAGCAACCCAGGAACTGCACCTCCTCCAATTCAGTTGTTTCTTCATATAGTTCTGAGTACTGAGCATGGAGCGGGGTTGGCAGGATGCTGGCACAGAAATCAGAGAAAGAGAGAGAAAGAGAAAGAGAGAGAGAGAGAGAGAGAGAGAGAGAGAGAGAGAGAGAGAGAGAGAGAGAGAGAAAATGAGAATGGAGAGCGAATTGAGTCAGCGGGAGCAGCAGGCTTAAAGCAGGCAGCTGGCCTCCACCCTCTGGGCAGGTCCTTTCATTTTGTAGTCCCAACTCATCCACAGACTCGGATAAAAAGCTCAGCAAGTCAGTCTCAGCCAGAGTCACATGCCTGCTCCAAGCATCCCAGCACAGCCAACTCACTAGGCCAAGAGGCTTGGTGTGGGACAGGGGGGACTGGATGCCCCGTTGGGAACGAGAAGGAAAGGATCAAAGCCGGGATGAGGGCTTGTTAGCCGGGCCTCTCCGAGTCCCCCGGGTGTCCTAATTGCGCGCCTTGCAGCCTCCCGCTCTCAGGCTGTCCCACCGCCTGGGCGCTGGGCCGCGGGGCTAAAGGAACAGCTGCGAGGCCCGCAGAGCGGCCGCCCGCCGCCCAGCGCTCTGGACCCTCGCTGCCCGGGAGGAGCCTAGGAGAAGGAGGAGGGAGGGGCGGACAGACCCGGTTCAGCTGGGGATGCCAGGCAGGCCAGGACCGCAGGGGGAGTTGGTCGCTCATTTAGCCAGCACCAGCAGCCTTGTGCACAGACTTTCTCTCGCGGCTTCGCGGGCTGCTCTGAAACTACCCAGTTAAAAAGAAAGGAATCCACACATATCAAATAACGGCTCAGAAGAGACCAGCATGAAAAATGGAGCTGTTTTTATATAAGTCAACCCAACGTCTTAACAGGTTTTATAATTTCCTAATGTTCCAGGAGGAATTATTTTTTCTAAATCAAGTCTGGCATTTTATCACTGTACATTCTGCTTTAGTAAAATCAGCGCCCTTGGATTTCATCACTTGTTAAAAAAAGATAAACTTTATTTTTGTAATTTTCAATCACAAAAAAAATCTATATTTTTGTCTAAGCATTTATTTTACTGAATCAAAAAGACATGAAAAGAAAAATCATGTTTTACTAACGTATATAAGTGACTCTTTTTTGGACAACATATAATAAATATGATATATCACTTATCACTGAGTCTCTCAAATGTACATTTTTTTTTTCATATTATGGAGCATGCCACTTTTCCAAAAGAAAAAGGTCATGAGAAATCAGTGCAAAGTTCTCAGTTACCCTCTTCTTTTCTCTGGGGCAGACGGAATGTCCACAGCAACGCCCTCTGTCTCGGAATTTGAGGCTGTCCCGCCATCTACAATTCTCTGCCTGTGCGGTTTCTTCTCCGTGCCCTTCTTTCTTCCTTCCTTACCCTTCCCCCCTCCCTCCCTCCTGCTTGTCCCTAAAGTCATTTTTTAAAAAGAACTTGAGGTTTTGTTTTTGTTGATGTTTTCACTTACTGGTCACGCACTTTGTGTGGGGTCAGCGTTTTCGCCAGTCACACTGCTGTGGGAGAGCTTTCCAGCCCTGTCTCTGGGGGTGGGGAGATGGAGAGAAGAGGGCTGGTTCTTCTTTGGGGGCCCCCGCCCACTGGTGAGCATCTTCCTCTTACTTCTCTGCTTCCCTGGTCGGCTGCTAGGGAGGCCTGCTGGCCTGGTGCGGGGAGAAGAGGGGCAGCTGTCCGGGTCGGGGAGAGGACAGGGGAAGGGACTGCAGCGCCGTCGCTAGTTCTTCTCGTTCTTCACCGGGGGTGCGGGGTGCCTGGAATGGGGTTGGACAAGGGATTGATGGCGGGCTGTCCCCCAGGCCCCAGGCCGTGGATGAGCACGCGAGGCACCAGGGGCCGCTGCAGCTGGGGATGGGGCGCTGGAGGAGTCCGGTACATGCTGCTGTACATGGCGGCGGCAGCTGCCGCTGCGGTAGTGCTGTCCATGCTGCCCAGCAGGCTTGGGTGGTAGAAATACGGCGATGGAAACATCCTCTGCAGTGCCGAGTAGTTCCCCGCCTCAGCCAGCAGCTCCAGGCCCACCGCCGTCTGCCGCTTCCACTTGGTCCTGAAAAAAAGCGGGCGTGCACACACCCCAAAGCTGTGGGCACGGTCTAGGCACTAAGGCCCCTTCTCTCACCCTCTCCTGCCTTATCTTCCTTCCGGGTCAGGAGGGCCGAGAGAGCTCTGAGAACCGGGAATAGACCACATCTTCTGGCCAAAACTCACACTCTTGTTCACAGAATAACTGAAATTCAAGTCAATTTCGTAAATTACACCTTCAACGTCTGAGGCATTCATAAATGAAATTCTACAAGCTTTGCTTCCTGATCTTCTGCTCTGCTGTTGCCCCTTTTGGTTTGGCTACTTCCTGAAACTTTCCTGGAGGCCACCTGAGACCACTCTCTTTTCCCTCCTCCTCTAATTCTCTTCCAGGAGTAAGTGGCTCCCGGACAATCCCAGAGTGTCGCCCTCTGCCCCTCCCCCTTTCTTCAGGCCCAGTGAGAAGAAACGGTAAACAAAGGGACACAAAGATTCCTGGGCCTTGGACCCTGGCCCCTCTCAGTCCCCAGGGCTGTGGAGACACATCTCTCTCATCAGCCTGACAGGACCTTACAGCAGGCAGGGGGCTTTGGGCCAGGAAAGCGACAAGGTTTCAAATCGGAATTTGTCTGAGGGAGGGCTCTCCCACGGGGACAGTACCTCGGGGCCATTCTGGGAGGAGGGGAAATGCATTTCAAGATATTTTCTCCTCTGGGAGAGAGTAACAATTAAAACCTGTGATCAGCTTTTCTCGGTCTTCTCCCTCCCCCACCGAACCCCCGCTAGGAAGAAGAGGCGAGCAAGCCTTTGCTCAAGAGCCTCATGATGGAACTCAGGGCTGGTGGGCTGTCCATACCCGGCAGATCCAGCCAAATTAATAAACATGTCGCCCATTTTAAATTGGCTACAAATGACACTAATGTTTTCCGACAGAATTAGGGTGGCTGAAACCGTATGTAATGAGACAGAAAATTATGGTAAAGATGACAACTGGATGGGCATTTCCAACTGCACTTATGAACGATTAGAACACAAACGAGAGAAAAGGAGGGGGAGAGAAAATCGAGACAAGGAGACAACCACGACCGCCAGGCTTGGAAACACAGAGCAGCGTGGGCCTCAGGTTGCTCGGGTTCACTCTACAGTTCAGGGGCTTGCAAGCCGCCAGTGCCTTTCCTAATTGCTTTTCGAAAGAAGTAGTGGTTCCTGGCAGGTTCTAAGGCAGCAATACAGGGAACAGACCTTCAGTTCCGACTCCCGGCCAGCCACCAGATTCTCCCGCCTGCAGCTGCCTACCCTACCTACCCTACCTCTCCTGGCTGCCTCACAGGCCAAGGCAAGGATATTTGAGTCGATGGTGTGGGGGCAGCTGTTCTGGGACCAAATCCGTGGCCAGCTATAGATATTCGTAACCAGCCTGGAGCAGGCCCAAAGGGTGCATCGTGCAGGCTCTACAGTCGTGGGTGTCAGCAGCACAGATGTCTCAATTTGAGAAGGTGTGGCTTGATTGATGTGGGGGCAAAGTGGGAGTATTCCAGCTACTCGGGTTTGAGGGTTTCAGTGGACATGTTAAGACACTTAGAAATGCAAAACTCTCTAAACTCCAGCTGCCCTTCGGACAGCTCTCACCTTGGGGGTGTGGCTAATCCCTGATCCAGTTTGAAAGCCCCAAGTACCCACACCTGGCCCTCAAGGTCCCTAAAGTCTCCCAAGGCCGGGAGGGAAGGTTGGTGCCATAGTCGGAGACTTGCATGGCTAGCCACCTTTGCTCCCTAACACAGCCTCTCTTACCTGCGGTTCTGGTACCAGGTCTTGACCTGGGTGTCCGTAAGGTTGAGCGCAGCCGCCAGGTCCATGCGGTCCTGAACACTCAGGTACTTCTGTCGCTCAAAGCTACGTTCCAGTTGATTCAGTTGGTGGTCTGAGAAAGCCGTCCTGGCTTTGCGCGGCTTTTTGGCTCTCACTGGGGGACTCTCTCGGCTACTCGTAATCTCCCGGTCTCCTTCCTCCTTTGTTCCTAAAATAGAAACCCAGACACAGCTTGGTAAAGTAGCCTGGAATAGGGAAAGGTAGAGTGTCCTCCTAGCACACACTTCCAAATTCCTGAGCCAGCCGCTAGCCTCAGGGGACTACGTTTTGCCACCTTCCTCACACACATACTTGGACCTTAGTCAATATGAAGGAAGAGGACCAGTTTCTGACTGTGGAGTGTGGAGCCTTGTGCAGAGCTCCTAAAAGGGTTCTAAAAAGGACATGTGATCTCCCTACTTTCAAAAGTTAAAAAGAAAAAAAAATACTTTACAATAAGGGTCCTTTTGTTATTGTTTCCTTAACTGAGAGACCTTGACCCTTTCTTTTATTGTTTTCACTACGATTTCATATTTTTCTGCTTTGGTACTTTAAAAAAGGTCTTTCTATTTTGTTTTTTTCTGAGGAGGGGCACCTTTTTCGTTTCATTTTTCTGTTTACTCAAAGTTACAGACATTTGTTTTTTCAGGTACACTTGGGAAATTTTGAAATTAAGCTCTCTGCAGCTGCTTGCATCAGGTCTTTTAAAGCTTCAGGAAGAATATGTCACCCAGACACCGAGCTGAGCTCAAAATCACTGAGCCCATTCTGGTGACAGCCCTGAGATTTCCGGATTCTATTTGTCAACTTTGGTTTTTTACTGAAATGCTGAGAAATCGATATGTCAATCCCTCTCTGTTTGTACCCGTTTTTGCTGCGCTCCTTGATCTTCCCTGCAGGAAGAACAATAATCTCTCTAATTGACCCACTGGGGAGGTTGGTGCACAAAAAATCGCCAGACCAGACTGTACATCTGTTTTGGGCACTATTATGCTAATGTTATAATAGTAAAATGAGGAGCCAATATCCTGCCTTCCAGTCAGCACACATCTTTCCCAAAGATGGAAAAGATTAATAATAATAATGGTGACGATGATGATGATGACGATGATTATAATAAATAACTTATCAGTAAAAGAAAAAACGAACTTTCTTGGAATGTTAAAACTCTTTTCCCATAAAGACCAGAACACCTATAAATTGTGTGAAGATAAAACAGAAAAAGGAAGATGAAAAACAATTTCATTTGCCATCTTCTGATTTGACAAAAATAAATTCAATTCCATAAATTTTCCCTTGCATAAATATTACATTTCAATTGCCTGTAAGGAGCCAAAAATCTTACTAAAAGGCAGCTGCTATTCAGTGGGACCATTGGGGTAAGAAGGGCATTTTTAAAAAACTGAAAACCTGATTATAAAATTTTACCTGTGGGCTCCTCTATATTAATCACGACCTAATTAAAAACAAAGTTGGTCTCTTAATCAACTTGAAATTTTTTTCATCATTAAATCTGATCATTGTGATGGTGTTCAGAAAATGCAGTGCATGTGGTGGGGGGATGAAATAATTTGCATTAAAGAATAAACACCACGTTGCTACCACACCTCAAGACACAAGGCTAGCTAAGCCTGTTTCTCTCTCCCACCTCCCCCTATCCCCACTCCCAAGGTCTCGGCTAGAAAAATCTCACGTCCTTCCCTTTTATCAACGAAAGTATTTCTCATTAGATCCCCTCTGCCGAGTCCCCCTTCCTAGTAAATTAAAATTAAGTAAAACAAAGAAAGGAGGTGGATGGCTGTGAGGGCTGAGAGGTAGAAATATAACAATAAACAGAACTTCAGACGAGCCCCCCAAATCTCACGCCTAGGCCTTTCTCACTCTTGGATGTCTTGACTATGGCACGACCGCCTTAGAAGCTCCCAGAATAACTCTCCATCAGAGATTCGCAGGAGACTGAGAGATAGACAGGGAACCAGCAGAAGCTAGATCGTTGAAGGAGCCAGGCGGCGCGACTCACCATGGCATTTGATGTCGCTCTGGGAATCTTCCCGCTTGTCGAGTTTGGTTTTGCTGTCCTCCTGCTCCAGCTTTGGCCTGAAGCTCTCGTGGACTGCGTTGCTCTCCTGCTTCGGGGTGTGGTGGGGAGAGGAGACGCTGGTGCTGTAGGGTGCACAGGCCGCCAGAGGTTTGCTGTCGCCCAGGATGTCCTTAATTAAAAAAGAAGAGGTGGAAGTCCTGGGGGCCGAGGCGGCGGAGCCCAGCTGCTGGGCGGGTGGCTGCTGCTGCGGTGGCGGTGGCGGCTGCTGCTGGGGTGAAGGCTGCAAACTTTGCGTGGGGGCCGCGGCTGGCGGTGGCGGCTGTTGGCTGTGGTGGAGGAGGTGGTGATGCTGGGGCCCATCTGCTACCAGATGCGGCTCCGGGGGCTCCATGGTGACCGAGATGGGAGAAGAAGGCGCCGTTCCTACGGTATCAATCTCCGAACAGGGGGAAGGAGTGGCCTGACTCCTAAAATCCGCGGTCCTAGCCTCGCCAAGCGGGCGGAAATCTCCATTCATCATGCTGGGGCTGCCCGAACTGGCACTGGACAAAATCGTGTCTATTCCAAAACTCGAACCGCTGGCCCCTTCCATTGTTGTCATTTCTACATGAGGTCCACGCCACTCCGCCGCTCAGCAGCCGCCGGGGCCAAGCCAAGGAAGCTATCGATCGTAAAACAAAATAAACACTAAACAACGTTGTCGCCGCTTTAAAAAAAAAAAAAAAGTGGGCCAGGGAAGGAAGGATAATTGGGAGGTGGCAATCGGTAGACAGTTTCGACACAAACTTTTTTTTTTTCCTAATGCAAAAAGTAGGGGTAGGATGAAAGGAAGACCCGGGGGAAAGTTACAAAAATGGTCGAGAAAGCACAGAGCTTGCGCTCCAGGAACGACCAGGCACGTGGGGCACCGGTGGCGGCGCAGGGGACCCAGGCGAAGGCGCAGGCGGCAGGAGGTGACCCCAACGCCGTCGCCGCCTCTGCCGCCGCCGCCTGGCTCTGCCCGCAGCCTGGCACCAGGCGGCAGCGGCGGCGGCGGAGGTGACAGGTGCAGCGACGGCGAAGCCCAGGCGGCTGCGCGCCCTCGGAGCTCCCCGGCGGCTCCCCGAGGTGGCTGCCCCGCGCGACCCGGCCGCCCCGGAGCCGAGTTTCTGAACTTTCTTGGAAAGTTGTGGAGCAGACACCGCCGCAGTGGTCGCGGCAATACCAGGAGGAGGAGAAGGAGGAAGTTGAGGTTAAAAAAAAAAAAAAAAGGAGCGGGCGCAAGCAGAGGAGGCGGCGGAGACCGGCGCCTCGCGACTCCGGCCGCTGCCGGGCGCGTTCGCTTGTAATCCGGCTGCGGGCGGGCGGCGCCGACCCCCTCCCGTGACGTCACGGCCACTGCCGCCGCTCGCCGCTCCCCGCTCCCCGCTCCGCGCCGGGCCCGCGCCCCCGCCGCCGAGGCCGCGCGCCGGGCCCCGCACCCCCATTGGTCGCGCCCGCGCGAGCGAGCGACGCCGACGTGCCGGGAGCCAATGGGCACGCGACTCGCGGCCCGTCAGCGAACGCGGCTCGCGCCCAGCTGCTCTTTTGAGAACCCGCACATCCCTTTGCCTGCAGCCCGGAGAGTCCTACAGTGGTTCAGGTGTCCACGATCTTGCGGGAGGGCAAAGGGAGAGAGGGGAAGAGAGCAGAGGGAGACCAGAGAAGGGAACCGAAGGGTGGAAAGAGAGCGAATAGCAACGATTTGCCCGCTTTCTTAAGAAATCCGAAGAGAGAAAAGTAAGAGGACGAATGGAAAAACAATCTGGCTGGCTTACCTTTACACTCCAGCGCAGCCGCCCTCCTAGCATCCCCAAACACTCGCTCGAATAGTCCGAGGATACTAAGAGCAGAGGGAGGGGATCTATGGAGGACCCCACGGGAAAGTGTGTGACTCCAGCAGATGTACTCCGAGCTCTGATTTCTCCCCCCAAAAGCCTGGGCGCCCGGGCTCTGGCCCAGCGAGGTGTCCGGTCCCTGAGTGGGGATGGAGCAGGGTCTGCGTCCATCCGGAACTCTCGGGAGGAACTGGGGAAGAGCAGGCCGGGACTGGGTCTAGGCACCAATCAGGCCAGTGCTGGACGAAATGTCTGGCCAGACGCTTTCTCCCCAGCAGGGGAATAAAAGCCAGAAGAGTTTTGTAGTGGCGAGGGCAGCCGCGGTTCACTGCAGTGTCAGGCTGGCATGGGGCTCAGGAACTTGAGTGGCGGGCCTGCAGCACGTACTCCGTCTCTCCACCAGCCAGTTTTCAATCAGTCTCTCTCTCTCTCTCTCTCTCTCTCTCTCTCTCTCTCTCTCTCTCTCTCTCTCTCTCTCTCTCTCTCTCTCTCCACCCTCCTTTCCTCCCTCTCTCCCTCCTCCCCGCCCCTTCAGCCGCTCACTAGCAAAGGAAAGAGTCACTGTGGATCCACTGGGGAACCCGGAACACGGCATAACTGAGAGGAGTCGTTGGAGGTTATCAACTTGCATTATTTTCTCTAGGACGTCTCCAACCTGTCTCTTGTTGAATGTCAGAGTAATGGGAAGTGCCAGTGACAAGACGGGGTATTACTCCTGATTAAGTGCCGTGTCAACCTAATTAGCAGAGTAATTATAAGGTGCTAATGAATGATTCAAAGTTCTTTGAGTTACATTTTACTCCAAATTACCATTTTAAGAACCCTATGAATCTGAGTGCCTGGCATCTCTTCCGTGACTAGGTGCAGAATGGTGGTAGAAATGGCCTTTAAAATCTCCAAGGGCTGGGCCGAAATCTGGGATTTAGTTGCGGTTCTAAAGGTCACTTTCTGGGGGAAAGCTTTTTTTTTTGTTGAAGAACTGGCGGGCGGGGAATTTCAGGGAGGCAAATGACCTGGGACCAGATATTGCCTTTCTGTCGAAACCAGGTCTGTGCGAGCTTTGGATCCGGAGGCAGGTAGATGGGGCCAACCCATTTTCTCCGTGTTTTCCCAGATTTCGATGTGTTTGACCCAGAAAAAGGCCTGCGCTATTTCAAGGGTTACTTATCTTCGTGCCGTTTTTTCCCAGGTTTCTCTCTGAGGAGAACAGCGGAGAGAGCAAAGACCGAGATGAGGAGATGTACAATCCTGATCGCTCTCGCTTTTCTCGTAGGGCGAGGGGAGTTTGGCGGAGGAGGCTAGGCGGGAACATCCAGCAAGCAGCAGGCAGAAGCGGTCCTGAGGAGGTGCGGGGGGGCCCCTCCGGAGCACCAAGTGGTCCGGCCGGCCTGGATCGAGTCCTTCTGGACCCGGAAGCCTCAGAGGGCCTGAATGACTCCTGGAGCGGGTTGATCAACCGCTTTTGGTGCAGAAACTGCACATGGACCTATGGGACCCACCTGGGAGCTTGATGGCCGGGCCTTTGCCTTCTGGCCGGCGGGAATTTTAGAACTGCCCGCCCGCGACTTAAGAGGGCATCTGTCTTATCAAAAGCCGCAATGTCCCGCCCACAAGACTGGGTGCTGCACACCCTCGAGGCCTCGGCACCCTTCTTCCCTGGCACACTTGGCTTTGTAGGAAGGGCGCTGGGGCTGCACGTTCTTCTCCCTTCAAATATCCAGTAGGGCTTTTCTTATTCTGACATCACCCACCAACTTCCAAAATAGGTGCCTTTCCTCCCAAACCTGGGGCTCCAACCCTCACCTCCCTGCTGACTATTCTGGGTAGAAAGTGGAGAAGAGGGAGAGCAAATTTAAGAACTAGAACTAACGCATTACACAAATCAGTTATTCTCGACCTTGATAAATAATTTATTTAAGCCTGTTTTTGTTTTGTTCCGACGCCTAAAATGACTCAAGAGCTCAGAAGACTGATCGCACAGCTCGTGTTGAGAGTTTCGACAGGATTTTTTGCTTGGAATAATTCACAACATTAGCAAAGGAGACAGAAATATGACCCTACCCCCCCCAAAAAAAAATGAAATCTAAAAAGAAAGGGAGAAAGGTAGCAGTGTTAGAAGAGTGTTCGTTTTATGAAAACTCTAAAGCAAAGAGAACAAGCCCAGTGGATCCCACCTTGTGAATGTCTCAGATCGTGTTTTCTTAAGAAAAGGTTAAGATCATAGATTATTTCTTCAGGTGGGATGTAGATTAGATTTGGAAGCTAAAATTGCGAGAGGAAAATAGGACCTTGATTTGTATCAAGGCTCCTGTCTTTGAGTTCCCACCAGAGCAGAAATACTAGTAGTGGCCTGAAGATGCAAAAGAGAGACTCAAAGACTAGATTGAAAACTTAATAAAAAAACAAATTATTAAGAGCTGGGGGGGGTCTATTTTTTAACTTTTCTTTTTTTATTCAGACGCATTCCTCTTTTGCTATTTTATTTCTGATAATATATATATACACCCAAGAAGTCGTGCACTTTCTGGCAGATCAAACATAATTAACTTTTCATTTAAAAAATCAAAATTCAGAAATAGAACAGAGTGCAGGATAATCAAAATTTCAATCTCCATGTGTAGGAAAGAAAATACATTAACTGGATTTATTTAATCTGAGTTTTTCGATAGATTTAAAACACAAATAAATATAGTCTCTAAACTGACATGAATTTGAAAATAATCTTCCACTTTCGGACCTTCATTTCCTTTAAAAGGACCAAGGAAGAAGGAAAATTCTTTGATTTTTGGAAAATTTTAGAATTCTTGAGTAGAAAGCAATTATTTGCCAACTATGGATAATAAAGAACAACTTTTCATTCCAGACTCTGAAAGACACGTTTATCCTGATTACTAAATATGCTCTTTCCCCACCACAGAGAAAGTTTCAAACACTCAGAGGTTTTAATAACAAGTTTTGTTCCTCAATACACTCTATGGGCCCATTTTTACAACCGAGATTTGGGACTATGTTTAAACTGGAGCATCAGGATTTCTTAAGAAGCGGAATTGAACCTCTATAAGAGATGCACTTATAGATTATAATGTACTTAGAACTGCTATTTCTTCCTATCTTATTTAATTTGAACGTTTCTCAGGGTCCTCATGGTGACAATGCCCACTGTCGAAAATGAGGTGCAAAGGTTCTTCCCTCCACTGGGCGGCGCCAAGAGCCCCGAACCAAGAGAGCCGGCTATTGTTTCTTTCTATAAAAGACGCAAAATACACAAGTAAGCTCTCTCCCTTGTAAGGCTGACTTCCTGACGATGTTGTGAACCTCTCGGCATTTCAAAGCTACAGAAATGCCGGGCGTTTTCTTTCTTTTTTCCCCAGCCTATCAATACATTTCCCACTGCTTAAGGACTTGATGCATCTTTGCTTAGAAAAAATAATATAATAAAAAGAAAGACATGAAAACACTGAAATCTAGTCCCTTAAATAGACTGAAACCAGGAGGGAGCAGAGGAAGAAAAGTAAAATGAAATTAAAAAAAGAACTAGATAAGAAAACTTTTTAACAGAACAGCAGATCAAAATAATAGTCTATGAGATTACTAATTGTCCCAGGGGAATAAAGGTTTGAGAGCTTGTTCTTGTATCATAAGAAAGTTTGTGAGAGCTATAAGTTTCACCACACTTTAAAGATCAGAAGAGACTTAACCAAGTTGGCTCTCTCTTGAGGATTAGATGTGGGTTGTGTTGGAGCAATCAGCAGGAAGGCAAATAGAGATGTAAAGGAAAGAATACTGGATGAGGGAGTTTTAGTCTCATTTTGCCACTTTCCAACGTTCTTGAGTAAGGCATTTAACCTTCTGATCACCAGCTTCCTTCTCTATTAAAAGGGAGGATCCTTGCCTAGAATAGAGTGATTGTGGTGACTAAACAAGACCTGTGTAGAAGGTCTTTACAAAATGCGAAGCGAGATTTTGACAAATGAACAATGCAAAGGTGGCAATTATTTCTGGCTATAGGTATCCTACGGTAGCCATATTTTTTTTTCACTTCTTTCTTCCCTAACTCATTTTGTTAAATCACTTAGTCAATAAATATTACTGAATGTTAATTCTGTGCCAGGTGTTTGAGAATGGGACACTAATCCTCCTCAGAGAGTTGATAGGAGCTTGAATATGGTGGAAATTGTCATAAATTCCACAAGGCCAACATGAATCTACTACAGTGGGGATGCAAAAGAGAATGGAGAATCCTGCCTTGAAAGGAGCAGGGAAACAGAAAGGCTTCCTGAAGGAAACGAAGTGTGTGTTCAGTAATGAAGGAAAGGGTGTGTGTCCCAAGCAGAGAGATATATGGAGGGATTTATTTGGTAGCTATGAGGAATAATAGTGCAAAAATGTCCACAAATTGCCCAAAATTAATCTCCTGACTATGGGGCTGGGTTGCAGTCTGTGGTCATATGTTGTCTCCAAGGATCTCTCCTGAGTGCTGCAGGAAGTTACAAAAATACTCTTGGAACCTCTTGGAAGAAACAGGAACTGACGACCCATGTCCACAGACCTCAGCAGCAGAATTTTACAACAGGTCTGGTTTGATTCTAAAAGATGGTCCAGCCTCCTCAAACTAGGAGTGAAACCACTCTTCTCCACGCCTACTCCTGCTTCTTTTCTTCTTTCTAGAGTTCCAAATTAGGAGGGAGAAAGACATCTCCCTTAGGGTCAGGGGTGGAGATAAGAGAAGAAGACAAAGTGGAAGCAGTTTGAGGAGAGGAGGGGGAACATGGCGAGAGATTTTATTTAACTTATCCTCAACTGAATCACTGTCCATTGAAGATTGGTTCCTGGAAAAATGACCACCACCCCCCACCCCGCCCCGTGTGACACCGCCACCTCCCTTTCTACAGAGAACTCTGAAGCTTCTAAGGCTCAGGGAGAGAGTTGATTTTTCTATCCACTCCCGAGGTTAAGAGGGAATAGAGGGGCCGAGGCAGAAGAGAAATGAAAGCCTCAGAGAGCTGGGCGAAGATGCCAGTCAGGGAAAGGGAAATTCATTTGCGATGTTAATTAACAAGTGTCTAATTAAAACGGCACTTTGAGTGCTAATCAATCGCCTTATTAAGTTAGAGCCATCACTGGAACAAATTGAAAGCTCCCCGCCCCGGCTCCTGCCTCTGATGAGGGCGGGGCTGGATTCCCAGACACAGTGCGGGGAATGGGGAGCGGACTCCATCGGTTCCGGCAGCCTCTAGCGGGGTCTACAGAATCCTCCAAATCAGAGTCAAACCTCTTGCCCCTGCCCCGCGACCTGCTGAACTCGACACGCGTCTAGGAGGCGATATCCAGTTCAGACGCACTCGGCACTGGAGAAGGGGTTGCGTCAGAGAACAAACCGATCATCCAACCCGGACTTTGCTTCCTGAATGAACTCCCCAAAATGCGCGGGAATGAGAACTAAGGGCCGCAAGTCTGCTGGGGTGTTGGGGCCCGGGTAAAGAAGCAATTCAGCCCGAGAGAGGGCGCTCTTCTGCCGGGACCAAGCATTTTCACCTCCGGCGACGAACCGACAGCCTCACTTTGAAAATTCTACTTAGGCCCTCGCCCTGGCCCAGCCCAAAAACCAGGAAAGAGCTGGACTGTCTTCAGACAGCAGGGACAGAACAACCAGCCTTCTCGCTTCTGTCTCCTGGGGCTCCATAAGAATGAGACGGGGTGCGAGGAGGGAGGAGGGCGTGGGGGTGCTGATCAAATGGAATGCTGGCACACCATCGCCAGCCCTACGTGCCTCCCACCCAACCCATTCACGCTCCTCCACGTCTTTGGCCCTCCAAACTATCTAAAAAACTTAAGATTTCGAATCTCTATTTGGAGGAGCTTTCTGCATTTCCTAATTGTTAAATGCCTGCTTTTCACCAAATTCCCAAGGGAGAAGTATTTGGCAATAAGAGAGGACTGTGAATTTAAATGATAATTAAGTGGGTCCTACTCTGCAACAACACCTGCCTGGCGGCCCTTGTTAAGCCACAACACACCCAGCGCGCATACCGCAACATTACTGGGGTGTGCAGTAAAGCGCAGTGAAGAGGGACTCCAGCAGACCCTTGTATGGTTTGCTTTTTACGGCCTGCTACGGAGAAAGAGGACGCCATTGGAAGGTCCTTTGCGTGGTGGGTGATATGTGGCGTGGCCCAGGGTGCGGTATAAGTGCCTACGATGACACATGTTATGTACTAGGGAAGTCTGTGGGCTCCCTAGCCTTCCCGGAGGTGCATTGGACCACGTCTGCTGGTAGGTCTGAGCATGCCTGAGGGGTCCCTGGAGAACCTAAAGAACGACTCCCACGTGCAAAGTTCAAAAGCATTAATATTTTCATCATATTATCATTATTCAATATAATAATATTTGCTCGGTTAGCGGCACTAATTAGGCCACATTAAAACTGTATTGTCTCCCTAATGGTGCGTAATGCGCCTACGCTTACATTTTTCTCTCTGAGGATGGGCGGCTCTTGACTGGCAGGGAAGAGGAGAGACGCGAGCAGTGGGGTAGATTGGAGTGTGACGCCCCCCAACACACACACACACACACACACACACACACACACACACACACACACACAGAGGCAGGAATCTGCCAGGTGGGGTTCGCAGTCTCTACGCGGTGAAAGAGACCCTCCGCTGTGCACTTGGCCCTGAGCCCTGCACCCTGAAACCTCCTCCCGCTCCCTGGCGCTTTGAACTCGGTGGATTGATCTCGCTACCCTTCTCCCTTTTGTGTATGTTCCGTCAATTGGTTAAATTTTTAAGGTTTGGAAGGGCCTTTGTGAAAGAATTAAAATACTGTTAAGTGCGGCCCCTTGCCGGAGAACTGGAGGTCCCGCCTTCTAGCTTGGGGCTTTTATAACCTATTCCCAGTGGGAATTTCTCTCCGAGATTCGAGGGTGGGAGCATAAAAGAAGTGGCCACAGAGCAGTTCGGGTCTGGGTCTTTCTCCCGTCGGTCGGCCCGGCGTCCCGCGGTCCCCGATGAGGTGGTTGTTAAGCTCCAAGAGAGTGGCCCTCCCTCGGGCGCCGCGGCGAGATCACTCTGAATATGTAATATATTTGTAACGCGCGCGGAGGTGTGATGTGTGCTCTAGAATGGGGGTGGGGAGGTTGAAGCCGGATTGGGAGGGGGACACACAGAACTCACATTATACTGCGCAGTCTAACGATCTGAACATTCCTTTATTAAAAACTGCTGCGTGACATTTACACTGAGCCACCAGCCTCTGCCTCTAATCCGGGCGAAAATGTATTATATCGCCGAATCGTGGTGCCGGCGTGCGGAATGCTACAGTCCGCCGCCAGGCTTCTCAGCTGCAGTCCATGAAGTCCCTAGCCTCCCACCCCCAGAGGTAGGCGAGGTACTGCCCACCAGCCCTGGGCTCCC
>PVKZ01000668.1:342500-420000 GCA_004027375.1 Macroglossus sobrinus | reverse complement strand
AGCGAGGAGGACTTCCGTGGCTGGGCAATTCTGCTAAAGCTGGCAGATGCAGCAAAACTAATATGTGTAAATGCTTTAAAGCAATAATCTGCTTACAGCGACACTTCCCCAAACGGCGGCAGGACTGAGGGGGAAAGAGAAGGCGCTTGGCAGCCAGGGGAAACCGAATTGTTTTGACACCGCCATTGAATAGCAAAGCCTGGTGGATAATCATTTCATAGGATAATTGTGGGCAAGTAAAAAAATAATAAAAAGAATCTACCCACTTCACCCACCCTCTTACCTTCCCCCATCAAAGTGAACGATGAGTTCTCCTCATTATTTTTACTTTGCTCACAACATCACTAGGTCCCTTCTAAATGAAATAGACTTAATGATAATACTAGAAGGTAAACGGAGCTGGAATAATATTTACTGTATGATCATTTGGGCTCTGTTAAGCTCAGCACTTTCCTTTATCCCGAGAATCTCACTAATTGCTTCCAATCTGAAAATGACCAGGCAGATTTATTTTGTTGGAAGGTACTTGCACCTAATGTTAAAAAGCATATATGTGTTTTGTTTTAAAAGCTCATTCTCATCCAATTCCCCCGCCCTTCTAATTTTAGCTAGCTGATGTTTTGTTTGGCTGCTGTTTTATTTGCTGTCAAAAAGAATTTGATGCAAAAACCATTTAAGCATGTATACTACCCATGGAGGGATTCATTTGACCTCATTATACTGCAATAAAGAAGAAATCCAGTTTGTTAAATATCACCGAACCGCATGCATTTCACATCAGATCATAAGAGCAATGCTTCAAAAGATTATCCTAGAAAGTGCTTAGAAAGATGGAATGGGTTAACTTTGCTTGCCAGAAGGTGTTCTGACAAACACAGGAAAAGAGAGATATATGCAGCCCCCTTTAAGAGCAGAGCAACTGAAGAAAAAAGAGATTTATGCTTTTAATTAATGGCAATTAAACCATGCCTGTTGGCTTGGCCTATGGCAATTGTTCCCTGCAAAAAGGAGGCCGAGCTGGTGACAAGCATTTGAATCCGCTAAGTTCTGTCAAGGGAGCTGACTCTGCAGGCATCAAAACCAAACTAAATCAATAAAAGAATTAAACTTTTATAAATTGCATTTTGACAAGTATCAGATACCGTTAAGCTTTGATATTATGAATTCCTTGGAGGTGATGCAAACAAGAAGGGCCGCAGTTAGAGATCCAAACAATCAAAGAGGCTTGTTAACATGCGCTGTCAAATGCATCAGTGCTATTAATTACTACAAATTAATGTGACTCTCTTCCTCTGGTGATTGGAATAATAATCAGCCAGATTCGTGGAATGAGCATAGAGAACATATGCAACCCTGCCAAAAATAATAAGTTTAAAAACCAGTAAACATTCACAATCTTTGTGTTCAAAGACTGGCTGGTTTTCTTGTTGCCAGTTGTGACCTTATTTTGCCCCCATCTTCCCCTTTCCTGGGACTGTCTTCATGTGCTCTTCCCTGTGTGATGACAGAGGGAGGCATCATGCTCTTGCCAATAATTATTGGAGCATAGAATAAAATCTTTATTGTGCTCCATCGAGGTGTGGGGGAAATATAACTCTATCCAAAGTGATGGATTTCTAGGAAAAGAACTCAAGTGCCAGAAGTCTCATAATTTGGCCACTTCCTAGCATGAAAACTTTGTTCAACAGTAAGCTTGATAATTAAAATTACATGATGCTCTCATTCTGACTGTGCAGTAGGCAGAACTCATGGGGAAAAGGAACCCTAATTAGAGATTCTGGGTAGCCAGAATGGTTCAAACAGAAGAATTTCCCCCAGCATTTTATAATATTCTACATCTCTAAATGACCATTGCCAGGATTCATCTTTTCCTCCTCAGATGCACATTTTGAAATAGAATGGAATAGAATATTCTGTTTTTTATCTTAACAGGTAGAAGATTTGTGACTCTAGATCCCCAGACAATGTCACCCAGTGAAATGCCACAACAGACTAGAGTTAAACAAATACTTGTGTCATTAAATTTGATAATTTATATTTTTAAACAATTATAAAAGCTAACATATTACAAATTTATTAGTAATAGCATACTTCTTTGTGCTTTCTAATGTGAAACTTTTTTTTTTTATAGTTTATGTTACCAGTCTGGGCATTTTAATATCCTCCTTCTCAAAGTCACTTTATGCCTTCTACTTTTTACTTTGTGAATCAATAGCATATGGTTTCTCACTTCTGAGGAACTTCCAAATGTTTGTACTGCATTTTTAGATTAATTGAAGAATGAAATTTAGCCACATGATATGGGAATTTGTAATAATTTGGGAAGGAAGCTCTTTTATATAGCAGGACTGACTATCTCACAATATAGACTAATTTTTATTAATCAAAGGGAGTATGGGGTGGAGGTGGGGTGGCAGGGAGTGAACCTCTAATTCTCTCTTGCTGTTGGAAATAGGATTACAGTTTGGAATAACATGCTCTCTCTTATTGGCTTGGGAAAATCATCATTCACTAACTGTGTTAGTTGGCTACTATGTATTAGTTGTAGGATTTCTTAATTGGAGAGAGACAGAAATGATAATAATGTGCCTCCTAACTTGCAGTAGGAATGGTGCCAGGTGTGTACTGGTGTTTGGACTAATTATTTGACTTTTACTATTGACTATACCTAAGTACATGTTTTTAACACAGAGAGGAATTATCTTGACACCATATGGTAGCAGTTTTTCATGTCTGACAAAATTTAAAACTCAGTTTGAAGCTTGGCCAGTGATAAATGTGCTTAGGATTCTATGTGACCTTGATCAACCTCTGACCTTATACATATCAGGGTATTTGTCTCAAACTGTGGCTACAGTATTTTATTGATGTGCCTAATCTGTTACCAAGGAACCACAGTTCTTATGATAGATAGGATATTTGGTGGATAGTGACAAGGAAGTTTGGGATGATTTTTTCCCTTTTTTCATTGTCAAGAAATGGATCCTGGCTAAGTCTGGATTTCAGTTTAAGTTCTCCATTTCAAGGGCTTCTTAAGATCTGTTCAGAAAGAGCATTAGAGGGGAGAAAGGGGAAACCAATACTTATAAAGCCTCCACAGAAAAGTCTGATAGATAAAAGTGTGGTTCTAAAGATGTGCTTCTTTACCTCCATATGTGCTCACTCAGCAAATGCAGAAGGAATTTATCACTGGAAATTTGTGTAATCATTTTTATCTGATTACTTCGCAAGATGCTACATGAGCTCTAGCTTCTCTCTATTTTAGAAATCCCGGTTTTATTATAAGGATGCTTCAGTTTCTCCAACTGTCTTTATGGATTTGAAAGGGCTGCTCAAGCTTTGTCACTTATTTTTAACAATACAATTTCCACGAGTGAAATATTCTTACTACACCTGACACACATATAAGCACATATTGACCATTTGCTATTACTTAAATGCTTCTGGGCAGCAGTAGTACATCAGGCATGGTTCAAATAACATATTTGCCTGGAGTTCAGTATTCATTTAAATTAAATTTGTGAACTTAAAATTTTTTAATGCTGTTTTTATTTTTTATTAAAATTCAAGTTAATAAATGTCCTGTAAATTTGTCAACATCCCTTCTAAGTGGGAGGGAAAGGAACTAAAGTGCTCCTCTTAATACAATAGTGTAATTATCTTTTTCTGGAGAGTTGACTTACAAAACATTTGCATTGACTTTATTACTTATTATTATTTTAAAGGCCTCTCATTTATAAATTTTCACATGTATGAATATGTGTACATATTTTTATTATGAGAGGAGATATTTTTTTCCTGCTCATTTCCACTTTTGCTTCCTCCACCTTTTTCTCTTTCTTGAATTTGTTTTTGGTTGTGGCCTGATAGCTCTATTCATAAATTATTATCAATTATTTGATAGCAATCAAGATTGTAGATCCTTGCCAATTATAAACATACTAAAATTTAAGAACAATTATCCAAAGTCTTTCATGTAAAACAAATTGCGAGTAAGGGTGGTGGTGATGGTGATGGTGATGGTGAGGTATTCAAAATTTCATATACAGAGAGAAATATAGATATATATTCTAAGACATTTATTCACATACATGTATACTAATATAATGGATGACTGTTGATTTCTCAGAAAATATGTCTTTGTTTGAGAGGTGAGTTATCTCTTTTTACTTTGCTTATAAAGAAAATGGCAGATGAATGACCAGCTGTTGGTTATTCTTCACCATGTGGAATGATAGATGAACAGACACTTTAATTTAGCCTCTTTGTGTCTGCTCATAGTTTGAGACTTTTGTTTTTTATTATATCTGTATGTGCAGATAGAATAAAACTCCATATACTCAGTACAAATTATAATGAGAAATTGCAAATATAGATGTTGATATTTTTCTCTATTTATGACACTGCAAATTGTTCCAAGAAGGCTCTGGAAGGTAGCCTTCTTTTTCTCAGCTACCTACTTGCTCATGGTGCATTTTCTAGCTTGGTATTTAATAAAGTCTATCCTACTGGTCAACCTCAATACAAATAACTAATAAATCCCTTTGAGTACACAAAGTACAACTCAGCAACCATCATCACACACTTACTTTATTTAGTAATATGGTTAAGCCTCAGTGATTTTTTTTCTCTCCACTTAGAAATGGCAACAATTCTGGCCTGGTATATAGTTCCTCTAGAGTAAACAGAAAAAAATTAGTACTCAAATGATCCATATACAACCTGATTTGGAAAGGGCTGTACTACCTCCTGAGGTCTTGGGCAAATCATTAATTTAATAGAATTTTGTTTTCACATTAGATAAAAATGATTAAAGGTTATATATTCATCCCACAGACATGCCAGATTCTGTTGCATTCCTGAGGATACAATCATGAACAATACAAGTAAGTCTCTAAATTTCTAGATCTTTAGGCCGGGGGTTGGGGGGGAGACAGAAGAAAGTAAACAAATTACAAGAGAGATGTTAAATATAATAGTTGTAAAAGCGCAAAAGGCTGTGGAAACACAGGGAGAGACATCTAATTCAGCCTGGGGATGGTGCAAAGGGTTAGGGAAGGCTTCTTGGAGAGAGGTATACCGGAGGCATGGAATGAGTAGAATTTGACTAAAGAAAGAAAGATGGAGAGAGGAGGAGAGGGAAGAGCGTTCCAAGAAGCAGAAAAGGATCTTTCAGCTTTTTTTTTTTTAATGGGAGCATTTTATTTTATTGATATGAAATATACATCATTAACTTGTTTTCATCCCAATTCTTTCCTCCATCAGCACAGACACTCTCAGTTCTTCTGTAGCTTCTCACATGAGACGTTTCCAGGGTACTCACTGTATAGTGAATGGAGAAAAGCTCAGGTTCTGGCATCAGGGCTCGTTATGTGAGCTCAGTCACCCATTCTGTGACAAAAGTAAATAATTGTGAGGATTAAAAGTAACAAACCATGTGACATGTTTAGCATAGTAATCAATAAATTATTTTCTTAAATGATATTTTATTACTATTATTAATCCTGGTCACCCTATGAATATACTCTAGTTTGTCAATGTGCCTGTTAAAATTCAGCCCCCAAATTCAGACAAAATATTTTGGATGTAAACCATATGTTTAGTAATTAATGAATTTGATTAATATTCCCCTGAGGCTTGGCAGAAGAGAATATCTTTTTCACTACAATAAACAAACCATAGGCATACATACCATGATTAGATTCCGATATGTAAATAGAGACATGATTTTCTGGCTTCAGACAAGTTATTTTAATGATTTGTTTCCTAAGTTGATATAAGACTGTGTTGCATGACTGATACCTATAAAAACGCAAGAATTATTACACCAAATGTAAGCAAAAGACTTGCTCTCAGCAACCAAGTCCCCTCCCTCACTTCCGCAGTGGGTGTTCCCCAGCATCAAAATTGATTGCTGGGACACAGAAGGGAGAATATTGTGAGATGAGAGTTTGTAATCTCATTGTCGATAGCTGGCATATTATAGCCATAGTGGCCTACTGTTTTAATATTGCAGCACACTAGGCTGTTTTTCAAATACATTGTATTCAGCCTAGAATTACCTATTGGAAAAATTCATAGGTCTTGATATTGTTATAATGCTATGTTATGCACTAAAACCTTTTTATTTACTCAAGTAGGAGCTGAAACAAAAGGACAAAAATCAATAGCTTCCCTGTTCTCTACTCCCTTTCTTCCATTAACTCTAGAAAGGGAAATAGATGTCTTCTCGTGTCTTCATAGAGTATCATATACATACATAGATGAATGAAAGGAGAGATAATATGGCTAGATGATTAGATGAATGTAGAAAGATAGAGGAGTAAATAGAAGGAAGAATGGTAAGATAGATAGGTAGGAAGATAGATAGGTCAACAGATAGTTATGAAATAGAATGAGAGGCAGAGGACTATCATGGAAAATACCTCAGGCTAAGTATCAGGACACTTGAGTTCCAGTCTTGACTCTGCCATTAACTTGCTTGTGATTTCTCTTAGTCCCTTAACCTCCCTTGATTATTGCAGTAAAATAGGGGTGTTTCCAACCAGCATGTTGGGCCATATTTGTAGGTCTTGAACCCTTAAGAGGTAGCTTTGCAAGTCCACTATTACCATCCTGTTTGCCACCATTCCTTTCTGTTCCATATCTTCTCATAGTGATAGGGCTCTTGAAGGGGCTTGATAAATTCCTATTCGTTTAATTCCCAACTCACTATAAAATAAGAGGAAATCTGATAATTAGTAAATATACATCAAATCCTACATCAGTATGATGGGAAGGGATTTTGTAAAGTGTTTGTTTTCAACTCAGCTTCACCACACTCTCTTCTGGATAGGAACCACATTTTTCATAATCCCCTTCTCATATGGTCCTGGTCAGAGTTAGCATCTATTCCAATAGGAGACATTCCTGTGAGAACTGAAAGGCTAAAGAAGAGAGGCCATAATGCTCAGACTGTAGTTACAGTCAGATGCATGGACAGGTGTAAAGTTCTAAAGAATTACCTCAAGCAATGTTACAGACTGAGAGAGAGGGCAGGACCTTTCGAGATGTTTTTAAAATGTGCACTCTAGTGAGTCTCCTGCTTTAGTATGGCAAGCTGAGATCATCTTTGGTGGCTTCTCTAACTCTTACAGTGGTTGGTTGTGCCTCTAATTCCTGCACTGAAACCTTTCATACTTGAAGTTCATAGTGTGGCTTCTCTTTTCCTGACCAAACCTGGACTGTGTAGACATCACCTGATTCAACTATTCTGGGTTTGTGGTCCCTTTTATAACACATCTTGTAAGTAGGCATTTTTTTCTTAAACACTTAAAGAAATATGAAAATGGCTAGCTTTAGAGATAGCCCATTTCATCATAGAATTGCCCAAATTAATGGAAAGTATTTTATAGTGTAGAGTAGAATGAGCACAGGTGGCTTTTCATTAGAAGAGCCCAGCTTTGCTTTCTGTGTTTGCCATTTACAAACAATGGGAAGTTGCTTAACTTAGCCTGTTTCTTTTTTTCCCCCTATAAAGTGAGGGCAATACTTTTACCTACTTTTCAGGGTTGTCGTGAGGGTTAAATGGGATGAAGTTTATAAAATATCTTTTCCTTACACTAATCATAAATCAGAATCTATATAACTTTCACCTTTTGGTTCCAATTGTGTCCTCTGGAGTCATGCAAGTAAGGCCCCAGCTAGCCTGCAGGACACCTTTGTGAGAATGAGAGAAAAGCACCCCATATGGCTGACTCAGCCTGGCATCAGAGCAAGAGCTGGATTTCAGCCCCCACCACCCTCAACTGAGCACCCTTGAGCACAGCCTAAACAACCACCCACTCAGTTACTGAATGTAGATTAAATATAATCTCTTATGAAAATTCTATATATAATTTAAGACTTCTCTCAATTCCTCAACTCACCTTTCCTCTCTTTACTAAACTAAACATTATCTATAAGATGAGAACTTTTCTATAGTAAAATAATAGGATATTTTTCATTAATGAATGAGTCAGCCAAGGGATAGATGAACTGGAAGACTAATTACACCAACTAAAAGTTATTCACAAGAAAGTGTTCCTTTGGTCATGCATTTGCATTTTAAATGTTACTGTAGGGGTTTATCCTTTTTTAAAAAATTGCTGGACACGGATGAGAACGTGAGGAGGAGTGTGCATGTGTCCCTCGTTGAGTATGAGAAAGGGAAAGGACCTCTCTGGTTTCATCGTTTAGGATGACTTACCAGGGGAGGGTGGGGTCCAGGGTTGGTATCCACTTTCCTTCCAGGCAGTGACCCATTCTTAACATTTGTGTTGCCCAAGGCAAGAGAACAAATGGAGACCCATAAGTCATATTCTTAAATACTTATAAGTTATAAAACTGAAACTGTTAAATAAAATATGTTCTATTTTCTTACCTTGACAAATATTTATAACCACAAACTTGAGAAAATATGTGCAAAACTACATTTTTTATATGACTAATAGTAAAGTATCAAAGATGCTTGCATTAATTATTATTATGCATTCCTAAGTGTCCTGTTGATGAGCTGATGATACTTGGATGAATGATACATATATAATTCATTAACTATTATACATTTATTACACAAAATTAATTTATCTTACTTTCATTTTAGGAAAATCACTAATTATATTGGTATAACTAAGATTTTCACATGTTCTATTGATAGTAATGACAAATTAGCCAATATCTTAAGTCACTGTAGTTATATATATATATATATATATATATATATATATATATATATATTTTAGTTCATTTTAATTTGAAGAAGTGTCCCTCTGCAAAAGCAGGTGCACTGGAATTATCAAAAAATTATTAACTCAGCAATTAACTTTAGCCATGAACTTTAAATAAAAATTTACATATATTCAAAAATTGTTATGAGGTCACATGTGACAAAGTAGATTGTTGCAGAAACTGTTATAAACTATTTTAATATCAAATGCATTGCTATCATTTTTAACATGAATATTTTAAAGGAACATCTATAATTTCTTGCATTCTTTTTTTATTTTTCAATATTAGGTTATCATAAAAAAAAAAATTAGCAGGACATTATTTAACTTATTGAAATCTCTCTTCAATTAATAAGACTATGATCTCTGATGGCCAGAAACATGGTCTCCATTAAAATGAAAAATTATTGAGAATTATTTATACATATTTACACATGATTTCTTTGATAGGTAAATATTTTTATTTTCTTGCTCCAATGTCCTTATAGTTTATTGAAATATTACTTTCATTGCATATTTTCAACAAATATCTTGTAGTTTATTTTGATTTAGAAAAATCAATGGCTCTAACATTTTGAAAAGTATTTTTTTAGTCTTTTTAAAAGTGAAATAGCCATACTTAGTCCTTTTTGAAATTTTTTGTTAATTTTTGATATTAATAATAAGCAAAAGTTAATATCAAATAACTATAAATAGCAGAATTAAAAATTAATTTTTTACCCAAGATCATGATTTATGTTTTATTTGAGATTCTTCTGTTGTTTCAGTTAACTCCTGTGGTTTATCTTGTGTCTTACCTAAATTCAATCTAATTGCTTTAACAGATTCAGACAGCATTCCCATCACACATATCCAAGAGTGATTTTAAGGTCATTGCTTTGTTTCATCAGAGTATTTCATCTTTGGAAGATTCAGAAAATAAAGCATATAATCTTTGAATTGCTGTCGAAACAGTTGACATCTTATCTCCTAATTACAAATTCAGATGTATGACAAACACAAGTATTTTTGGATTTTCAGCCAGTATTCTGTATGGTAAACTTTCTATTTTTCAACCATGTTGCCATAGTTGTATCTTAGACATTACCCTCAGTGATTTTTTAAATTATTTAAATTAAGCTGAATTTTAACATTAATTCTGAACATTTTAATTAATCTTATTAAACATTTTAGTAACAGTAAAAGGATTTGAAATTTTAGCATTTAGAGGCCATCTAGTTATCAGTGGAAAGAATAGTTGTGCTGCTTCCTAGAAGTTACAACTAGAGTAAAGTATACAATTTTAGGAATGCTATGAATTGTTGCAAAATGTTCCTTTTCTGTGCAAATGTTGTGAATACTAATATCAGTTCCTGAGTACCTGAGGAGCCAAGGTGGATCACAAAAAGAAGCAAGAAGATGGATGCTTGGTGCTATTGGGAAATGGTACTTTATTATGCAAAAATCTATAGCATTCACACTACCTGAGAGGAAGGATTTGACAAGTTAATTTGTCTTTTCTTTTACCTAAGTGCTTCTGCCAGTCAAATCCTCCCTGCACTCCAGGGCACTGTCTGTCTCCTGCCTAGATGGTGGCACAATCCACCAACACTCCTGGCTTCAGACTTTTTAAGGGACAAAGGGCAAGAGATGCAGAAACTCATTTTCCTGGGCCTCAAACTGTGTTAGTCATGAGAGTGGGTCACCTGTGTCAATGCTGATCACCGATCCCGGGTGACAGAGGTGTCTGTGGGTTCTTTAATACAATATATTCATATGTGTGTTTGTGATCTGTGGAGCCCCAAAGGCCAGTCCTGCCAGGAAGCTCCCGTCTCTCTGTGGAGGTCCGACTGATTCTAGCACATGGAGTCTACCTATACCTCAACCCAGGTCATATGACCCTGAGCTTTCTTTGCTTAAAGGGGCCAATTTCGGTGACTTCACATCCCCTCCTTTTGCACCAAGACTTCCAGATACATCCTTTTTGTTTGGAGGGTCTTTGAAGCTATTGGTCAAGATATTTTGCTTTTGAATGGCATTACATTCTAATATCCTAGAATGGACCCCTCTGGTTATTAAGGTTCTGACCAAAAAAAGAGAATTGTCTCTCCATTAAGGAAGGTTTTGCTGTAATTTACAGACAGCCTGTACCCTGGACGCCCTACCCTTATCAAAGGAGGACACAGATAAACCTCCTTCAGGACAAACTCTCATTTCTGCTTCCCACAGTTCAAGAATTAAGGAAGTCTTCAGTAAATGGGAACTCTTGTTTTTATTATTTTGTTTTTGCCTTTTTTTAAAAAAGAATTTATTATTACAACATTCTGTTCTGTGTGCCCTATCCAGTGATCTTGATGAAGTTCTCAATCCTATGTTACAGTACAGTGTAATAAGATCAGACACACTTAAGAGTAATTGAGATAATAGAAGAAAGTGTTTATATCAGTGCTTAGCATGAAGTGAGTGCTCACTACACATTAGCTTCTTTTTCAGTTAGGATTACTATGATTGTGAATTTGAATAGGGCTTTATAGAATTCAGTGCACATTCATACAAATTGCCTTGTGTGATCATTCTAGTCACATTGTGAGGTGTGCAGGAAAAACATCTCTCTCACACAGACAGTAAAATTGAGGGTCAGATAGTTGAAGCTATCGGAAGATTTCGCACCTTTTATAATAATGCCTAGTGGTCAAGCAAAAGGAGTGGCATTTTTTGCCCAAAGCTGTAAAATAACTTTCTTCTTCTTTTCACCAAAATAAATGCTATAAATTCCCCCAAATAAGAAAACATCTTGAGCCTAATACACATAACATTGGTGACATCTTCAAAATTCTGGATATAGATTTCTATATGATGTCCTGGTTTTACAGGACACAAGATTCCAAGTTTCCTACTTATAGGAAGTGTGGGTGTCTGCTACTGAGGGTGATGCCTAATGAGTCACCAACCCAAGCAGAATGCACTTGGCAGACAGAGTTCCAGCAGAAGTTCCCCAAATCAAAGTATAACACGTGGCTGAGAGCTGCTGGAGACTTGGCTTTACTTTCCCAGTACTCTCAGTGATGTATTTCCCCACTGTTTTCTCTTCATATTTTCTCTTCACAGTCATGGAGGTTCTCACTAGAAGCACTGAAATGGCTTTCTTCTAGCACAATGCTTTCTTCATAGTACAATGCTAACCACATACAGGGGTTCAATCATATTTGTCAATTGATGGATTAAACCAGCAATTCTCAAACATTTTGGTGTCATAATTCCTTTATACTCTTAAAAATGATTGAGAATGCAAGGATACTTTGTTTATGGGGGTTAGATCTATCTAACACTTAACATATTACAATTTTAAACTGGGAAAAATTTTAAATGTCACTGTAAAACAAGACAACAGATATGTACTTTTTTTTCTTTGCATAGATGCAAAGAAAACTTTGGGATTTCAAAATAACAATTCATTGAACAATATTGAGGTTACAGAGAGTATACCAGGTATTATTGAAGATAACAACTTAGAGCACAGAAATACTCCGAACAACTGAGTTAATCTCAGAAAACCCATATGTTTATATCCGAAATCTACCTTAGAAAATTCTAGAAAACACAAGATTATAGAAGCATACATTTCATAAGCTGTCAGAGCAATATCATCCCATATTCTGTAGTCTCTGGAAAACTCCATTTTGTATATTCATGAGAGAATAAGAGTGAAGTAGGCAAATAACATTTCAGTAATATAAAAATAGTTTGACTCCATGGATCCTCTGAAAGAGTCTGGGATACCCCTAAGATTGGACTTTGAAAACAAGCAGATTAAAGTATAGTCTAGTCTTGATTAATTAGACCACTCAAAGATGCTCATTACACTAGAAAATTATGGGAAAATTAAAATCTATAATCTAGTGATTGGCCATTGTATTAATTATGTAGTGCCGAATTAATTATCCATTTGTATTAGTCATCTAGTTACCCCTAAACTTAATGACTTAAACCCATAAACATTGTTATCTCACAGTCTCTGTGGGTCAAGAACCAAGATGCAGCTGTGGCTCAAAGTGTCTCATAAGGTTGCTTTAAATTTTGGACGAGGGCTGTGGTCTCATATGAAGACTCAACCTGCAGGAAATCTGCTCACAAGCTCACACATGTGGTTGTTGATAGGATTCAGTCTCTCACAGATTATGGGACAAAGGCCTCGATTTCTCACTGGTTGTTGCCTGGAGGCCCTTGGTCCATGGACCTTTCCATAGGACAATTCACAATATGGCAGGGGACTTTCTTCAGAGCAAATGAGTGAGAGAGCAAGAGAGGGGTCCCAAAGAAGAACCCACAATCTTTTTGTAACCTAACCTGGTGACATCTTATCTCTTCTGCCATATTCCATTTGTTAGAAGCAATGCAATAAGCCCAGCCCATACTCAAGGGAAGGGAACTTCCAGGGTAACAACACCAAGAAGATGAGGTTGTTGATTTCCACCTTAGAGGCTGCCTACTATAGCATTTTCTTCGTTGGAGAAGGAAAAGTATGATTCAGAGAATGGATGATAAGTAAAGAACAAGTTCCTCACATTATTCTGTTCTTCTTTTGTCCAGCTTCTTCTTGCTATCACACCATTCCTTTCTTCCATGTCTAATACTCCTGTTGCTAATGAATGAAGTGGTTTTATATTGGTTTGAAGCGTATATTGAGCTCTTTTAAGATTTAGAGCTTTATGGCTTTGGCTCCTCTTATTTCAAGTTCATTGGATTGTCTGTTTTAATAAACATTTCTCATCCATGGGTGTGTCAGACTACTAGTTGTACTTCAAAATCCATCTTTTTCACATTTCTGGGCACATGGCCACTCAGCTAGCAATTATATTTCCCAGCCTCCTTGGCAGCTAGAAGTGACCATGGGTCTAAAGTTTAGAATAATGGGATGTGAGAGAAAGAGGTGTACAACTTCTGTGTCATCTCCAAGAAGGGCTCCACATGCTGGATTTTGGCTCGTCATCCTCCCCACCAGCTGGAAATGGTGACAACTTGAGCAGCTTGGAAGCCATATGTTGGCGATGGCAGACCCACTCTGGCTTCATGGAACAGAGCTACCTCTCTAGCCTGAATCAGCCTGGCTGTTTCTGATGAGAGAAAACAAACCCCTATGTTTTTTAAGTCACTATTTAGGAGGCCTCTTTGCTTTTAACAGCTTGTTATTCTCCAGCTATTATATTCCACACAAATTAGACTGAAAACCAAGCAGAATTGTTTTATTCTTAGTTTAAAATACTGTGTTACCCTCTAGCAGGGGAAGTGACAGCACTAGGTGGGAACTCTGTACATTCCGTTCAGTTTTGCTGTGAACCTAAAATTGTTCTAAAAAAATAAAGTTTATTAATTTAAAGCAAAACATTGTTTTAGTCTTATTAAATAAAAAATATTTTATTCAGTCATTCATTTATATCGTTCAGTAAACATGAGCACCTACTATGTACCAGATACATTGGGGATATTGTAATGAAAACAACAGTCACATTCCTTATCCTCGTGGGAATTTCTGTTTAAGGAAATCAAAATTAAATAAGCGATCATGAATTAATTAATTAAAATTATGATAAATGCTAAGAAGGAAAGTATAGAGTGGTATGTGAGTATGTAAGAGGCCATAACCTATGAAACTCTAATAGAGATTATGTACATTTTAAAAGAAAATAGATAAATGCTCAACAAAAATAATTTCATATTGGAATACATTTTTATTTCTTGAAAGAGATGCCATAAGCAGGAAAAAATGAAAATTGCTTTGTGGCCTTAGCCTCAGTTTCCTCATATGTAAAGTTCAGACTAAGATACAGGTAATTTTCCTAAATGTGGTATTTGGCTTTTTCCCCTCTTACATCTCTATCTCCATACCAGATTTTCTAGTGCACAGTATGACCTAATTTTTTTCAACAGCTATTTTTTTTTTCAACAGCACTGGATTTAAATAAAAGAGACTCTTTGTCCCCAAGAATAATCTGAATATGTATGGAAAAAGACATGTGTATCTATATTTCAATGAGATAAAATGGGCTCAAAGGAGAAATCCGGCTAAAACCCAGGAGAATCAGTTTAAGGTTAATCTGACATTTCACTTGTTTGTGTTGATCTGTGAAAAGAAAAACAGAATATCTACCCTTCCAACATTTTCCTAACATACTGATGACTCAAGTAAATTTGTGAAATGCTTTGAGCTCTTTGGAGGATAGGCGGACCCAAATAACAGACTTGAAGTAAGGACTCCTGAAGACAAGCACTTGGAACAGTTGTGGTTTCTGTATACTGTGACATCAGTTGTCCTTTGCTCTTCTGTAATTCTTTCCCTGTGGAGATGACATGAGAAACAGGCTGGAAAGCTAAAACAGAGATAACCTGACGCTTTGTATCTATGAGTAGTCACAGAGGCAGTATGTAGTGAATAAGCACACAGACACTGCATCCAGCCTACTTGATTCAAACTCTGGCTCCGGCGCTTACTAGTTGTTTGACTTTGGGCAAGTTACTTAACTTCTCTCTTCTTCTATGTCCTCATCTATAGAATGAGGGTGACAATAGCATTGACCTTATAAGTTGTTTTAGGGATTAACTAGATTTCTTAGAACCGGGGTCTGGCATGGGACAAGTACTTATTGTTAGGTATTATTATCAATTCTACTTGGATAATATTTTCATTTACAGCAAATAGAACACATTAAGTTAGGTTAACCTATTAACAAAGGGGGGTACATAAAGGCAAAAGAAAATTCAGAAAAAAAGTTATTTAAACAATCAGATGTTTGGTTCTCAGAGAAAACTCAGTTTGTTTTATACCAAACCTTAAAGCTCTGCCTATCTATACCTTTTCCTCATTAGAAAAATGAAAGAAAAATGTCACTCTTTGTTTCCTGCTTTCTATATTCATTAAATTTGGACCCCTAAATTTAAAGTATGGCCATGGTCCAATTAAGTTTTCCCACTAAAGCCTACACTCCACTTGAAATTATATTCTTCCTTGTCCATAGTTTTTCCTGCATCGCTGGAAAGAATTTAAAATCTCATCAAAAGCACCAGCCTTTCTCAGCAAGTCACACATCCCCAAAGCCAAGTTCAATCACACCTCTCAGTGAAAAGGAACCCACTCTCCAGAAGGAGAGGCACGGCAGCTCCTCAGCACAGCGTAAATTAATATCACAGCTGCCACTTTCATAAGAAAATCAAAACCAGCTCTTCAGTTTGTAAACATAAACTTCACAGACCCACGGTAGGACAGAGTGTTCCTAAGTATTCTGAATTCGCAACACCCAGAAAAACCTCCAGAGTGTTATTTACAGCATTTGCTTCATAGGGAGGAGAATTAACGTTTCAGTGGTTCAGGGAACAAATGTACAGATAGGCAAGAAAGCTAGCAAATTATTTAATGATTACTTTGTAAAAATATGTCACTGTGCAAAAAAGTGTTTGGAGATACATTGCAGGCCCATGTCACTATATGACACTTCTTCATTATCACTTCAATAGCCATGAATCCAGGGGGTGGGAGCACAAACTCTTACTATTTGTGTCTTTCATGAAACACTTCATATAAAAATAATGACTTTTGTCCTTAGATCCCCCACCCCAATATTTTAGAAAATATTGTATTCCTGCCTTAAAGCAGTGCTATTGTATCTCAAACACTTGATGTGCTGTTTTCAGCAGTAATATTGAATGAACATTTATTTGCATTTCACCATTCTTGATGAAGTATTATCAATAATGTATTCTTCCCTAATTCCACCTTTAAAAAAACATTTACAATGGGATGAAATAAAAACACATCAACGGAAAGATTGTCCACCTTTGGCAATGCCAAGGGAATTTTAAATTTCCCTTTTCACAATGCGCCGTCGCTGTGGAACTCTGAGGGCAGATTAATGCCTTTCTGGTACTTCAGTGTATCAGAACATGGATTTGCCGACAACAGCTGCAGCAAATTCCCCTGACTGAGAAGAATTACAAGTATTATCACCTAGATCATTAAACTGGGTTCATAGATTGCAGAATGTCTTCAATCAATTCATCTAAGATAACTTGAAGCCAACTGGACCCCTCAGCGAGAACTTGACTTAATTGGCCAATAAATGGCTGGAAAAGGTGCATGCTATTTGATAAAATTACCGAGTAAGCAAGTAATTACAGTTTGGAGAAGCACCGAGTGTAGACTGCAGGTCAGCCCTTTTGGGGAGGGCTAAGTTAATGTCCACTATTAAGTGCTGCTGTGAAAAATGGTGGCTTGCTTGGAGCTCAGATGGAAAAGAGGATCCAGGTCAGGCTTTAGCTGATGAAGTGGGTGAGAGGCATACATTTATCATCTCTTTGGCCTCATTTCTGCCTTGGTAATAGTCCCATACTAACCACTTCTGCAGTTGCCTGATTTTCTGTCTTCCTTTCATTTTATTGGCATAACTAAAAATATTGCCCCAGCCAACAAATTCATCTGAAAGGAAAAACCACTTTTTCCTCAATAATGTCCCAGGAGTCTTTTTCACAGAAAGGTTAAGGAATCGAGAAGTTGAAAAGCAT
The DNA here is from genome assembly GCA_004027375.1 of Macroglossus sobrinus. Classification (NCBI taxonomy): domain Eukaryota; kingdom Metazoa; phylum Chordata; class Mammalia; order Chiroptera; family Pteropodidae; genus Macroglossus; species Macroglossus sobrinus. Next base: position 402,721 of record PVKZ01000668.1, on the reverse strand, counting down.
AACATTTATATATACACATATCAATAATTATCTCTTTCTCTAGCGAGGATATTGAAGTAATTTTGTTTGCGGGTTAGATGTCTATATTTTAACAGCACAGTTTTAGAAAATGGGCAAATCAAAATTGGAATATATTACCAGACTAGTGGCAGAATTTATTAAATAAAACAACTCTTTCTTTATGATGAAACAAAGGTTTCTTAACATATTGCTTCCATGGCATTTTTTTCCCCTGCCAGTAAATGTTTTAGCCAGTTTGAAAAAAAAAAAAGAAAACTTTTGACAGATTTAGTTCAAGATTTCAGGTTAACAGACCTGCAACAACACATTGTCACTTGAATTATTGGTGTTAGACAATAATATGGTATTATTCAGGGGGAAGTGCCACAATGAAGATTCCCGCACTCAATACACTCATTTGTTCTTATCCAGAAATATACTTGTTCATGGAGTTTACTAAACATATTAATTTTACTAAATAATAATTATCATTAGGGTTTTCAGCAAGTAGAAAGATGGAAAATAATTCAAACTAAAGTTACAGTTTGAACTACAGCTGAAGCAATTAGACACATATTAAGCCTGCATGGTGTTCATCAGATAAATGAGTTCATCAGCTTGCAAATGCCAATTGCACTGCTAGTATCCCTTCAACTCTGTTTGTTAACTTCCTCCGGTGGTATGATCAATGATTCTGAGCTCTACTTTGCTCATTAGTGTGTCATTTGGGCAGATATAACTGGCATGCTATGGAAGAAATCTGTACACAGCACTCCAACAATCACGTTCACTCCATTGTGGTGGCATAGACCTTCTTTCCAAGTCGGAAATGTGATGCCACCGTGGAACCTTTGCACCTGCTGTTCCCTCTGCCTGCCTGAAATACTCTTCCTCCAGTCTTCAGGCCTATGCTCATAGGTCACCCCCTCAAAATAACTTTTTTAGCCACTCTACGTAAAATAGCCACCTATAATCCTTCCCCATTCCTTGCCCTGCTTAATCTCTACTGATATGATAGTATATATTTATGTACTTATTTCACATCTCTACTAGCAGAATATGAGCTTTATAAAGATCAGGGCATGGGTTGTCTTGTTCTTATCTATATCCCCAGTGCCTAGCATATATTATATGCTCAATAAACATGAGTGAATTAATATCTTGTCCAGTAGCCACTAAGAATGTAATCCATAGGCTGCCATAAAGACAAGCCAACACATGTTCACCAGAGGCACTCTCAAGTAAAATCTGCTTGTCAGATAACCAGGGTAGTTCAAGAGCAACTCTAGTATGTTTTCACTGCTGTGTAGCCCATCACCTTTCTCAAAATCTACACACTCCCAGGCCCTGTCACAGTTCAGTTTATTTTTCCCTAAAGCCCTTCCCTGCTGCCCCTGCCTTTAATCTCTGGTGCCTCCCCATCCCTATCTTCTATTCTTCTCCAGCTATCTCTCATTTGACTTTCATCATCATCTCTCTCATTCTCCTTAATAGTTTCACGTCCCCATATCATTTTCCCAATTAGTTTGTAATCTCATTAAAGGCAAAAAATAGGCCCCAAATAACTTTTTTCAGTTTTCATTGTTTCAATACTATAAAAGGTAAATGATAAATATATGTAAAATTGAAAATATTTTCAAATAGAAGCTTTCATTTGCATAGCAAAAGCTGCTAACATTTAGATAGAGCCTAACTTGGTTGAGCAATGTGTATTCCACTTATAGACTGGAACCATGTCATTTATTCCTCCTGGCTACCATATAGGCAGTTTCTATTGTTAAGCTACATTTTACAAATGAGGATACGAGACCGAGAAGATTGAAGTCCCTGGATAAGGTACCAGAATGACTGGATGCACCTATATTTAAACCCAGGTCTTTCTACCCCAGAGTTTGAGCTCATAAGGGCATTGCTCTGTAGCTTCCATCACTTATAGCCTTCCGATTTCTTTGTCCACTCTTCTTTGTTAACTGAGGCCCCAAATCTTCCAAGGAGAAATTGAAAGTCTAACATACTCTGCAAGTATATGTTTTAAACTGTCTTCTCTTTATCATAGTCGTGAACTAGGTCTGACTAATGAGAAAGCAAGTCGTTTTCAATGCAGCAGCTTAGAAATCATCATATCCTGTGCAATCTTAATCTGCACTGATTTTCAGGAAAACGAGAGTTTCACCTCCACACCACCAATCTCCTGCTTCTAAAATATTTCTTCAGAGTGATCTTGAAGGAAAACAAGGCATGGGCTGGGGGATCATCTTCACAAGCTTTTTGATGACCTCACTGTTGTTCATTAGCTGTTTGAAATGAAAATCACTTTCTAGCTAGGAGAGCAAATGGGAGTTACATTTCTTCCCCCATTATTTATTACTAGAGGATTTCAGTGAAGAATTAAATCAGGGAGCACTGGACTGTTGCACACATTTTTCTCCAACCCTGAGATCTTTTGGGTGAAAGGGCAGCACTGAATTAAGCATTTAGTATATTCAAAAATCTGTGACCCGGAGCTTGTGCCTGAAAGCATCATTGATAATAGGGTTGGAAGCACATTACACCTTCCTGGTATTTATCTCACCTTGCCTTGGACAATCTTCTCCAGGAGTCATAATTATCCCACTAGGAAAACTGTCCCATTGTCTGCTAGTCTTACTGGCAGGAAGTTTTTCTTGCTCTCTCCGACTGTCTCCTTTCTCAGCAGGGCCCATTATTTCTCATTTAATTAGTAGGACTTGATAATAAATAGCCCTTACTCTTCATTTATGTTTTCATTTAAATAATTACACAGTACAATGTTCCCACTCTCTGTAGGCACTTCTTCTGGAGGCTGAGAAACAGGATTGTAAACAATGGGCTTCGGTATATCTTTCAAGTATGACTCCACCATTTTTAAAAGAACAAGGCAAATACCTTTGTGCTGATGGTGGACCTTCAGGAACATGGAACATTATTCTGTTTTCTCTAGGAAAGGAAACAGATACTAACTGGCTGGTAGGCCAAATTACAGTTGTTGATGCATCTCGTGGAAATTCTGCTTTGTTTTGGGCACTGTGCAAGTGCGGAAGATGTGATAAACAAGCCACATGCCGGCCTTGACCTCATGGGCTTATGATCCAGACTCCAGAGAAGAGAGAATTGAGTAGAAGCTCTCAAACAGTGCTTCTTAAACATTTATGTGCATATGAATTTCCAGGGACTTGGTTAAAAGGTTCTGATTCAGTAGATATGGGTGGGGCCTGAGAGTTTGCATTTCTAACAAACTCCTCAGAGATGCTCACACTGAGGGCTCAAGGTCCACACTTTTGAGTAGCAAAGGGTCTATAGAATGGGGATCTAGACTCATCTCTACTGCAAGTGAACATTTGGCACTTGGACAGTTTCCTTTAAAAAGTAGAGTCTTATCAGCTAGCAAATGGGACTCTAATATCCACTTTACCAAGTTGTTGTGAAGTCAAATAATTGTAAAATCACTTGATAAAATTTTATGTGCTACACACATCTATAGTTGCTAAGGAAGTAATATTCTTATACTAATGTATTTTTGAACTTACAGTGAAATTAATCCAAATCTAAAAGAATATTATTTTGAACAGTGATTATTTCCATGTCTCTTAAACTAGCTTTTCAAAGCACATATCTTTAATTTTAAAACCAAAGAAGTTGTGCTTTCAAGTTATAGGCAAAGCAAGGCCTTATGTTATAGGCAAAGCAAGGCCTCTCTTTATTAAAACACCAGGGCATTTTGACTTCACTGTGAGATGTTATTGGCAGCAAGCACCACCATAAAATGGATTTCAGATGGGATTTTAATTTTTGGATACTTTTAATAAAAAGGAATAGGATATCTAATTGGCTGGGAAATGTTGATATATCGGGGCTAATTTTAAATAGGTTCTCTGTTATGAAGTGTGGTTAAAGGCAAGGGTTTTGATTCTCAACTTATTAGCTGAGTACCTAAGGCAAGTTACTTAACCTCTCTGAACCTGTTTCCTCAGTTGTAAAATGGGCATAATAACCATACCTAATTAAGGATGCTGTGAGAATTAAATAAGCTAATGCATTAAAGCCTCCAGGCACCTAGCAAATAATATCATTGCCTACTTCTCCTTCCCAGTGTTTGGAATAACTAAATGTGGCCTTGCTCTAAGTCACCTGGAATCCTATGCATATTCATGGTCTTCCTTTAACTAGGGACCACTTTCCTCTATGGGATCCCATTTAGATTGTATGCTGAACTTTATGAGAACCAGTGCTATGGTAAACCCCAATCTTGAAGAAACTGGTCTGGCCAATAGTGAAGATTATTTTCAGTATCTAAAATTACCCTCTCACATGAATAATGGTATGAAGATGGAGAAGGAGAAAAATGAGCTTTGAATCTCTTGAACATAATTATGTATTGGGCACTGGGCTAGACAGCATACAAATATTACCTGTACCATTACCTCCACTTCCAGGTGAGAAAACTGAGATTCAGTGTTAAGCAACTGGTCTAAAAACTATAACCAGTATGTGAATTCACTTATCTAATCTAAGGCTCATAATTTCAAAAACATTTTCATATATCTTAGTTCATGAGATGCTTGCTCAATATGAGGACAATATATCTGCTCCTGGCACCATTCAAGGGGTCAAGGGCTGTGCCCCAAACACCCTAAGTGTACATCAAAGTCAAAGAAGCCCAGGAATATCTGCTGCTGTAGCGCCTGCCAGACAGCATGGAGACCAGTCAGTTGGTCACTGTGGCTTACCTGTCTGTTGTGGGCCAGAGTCCCTGAGAAATAGACTCTGTGATTTGTGCATAGTTTTGTCAGGGAGCACTGGGGGAATATCTGTGAAGAAGGATGAGGTGTGCAAGATAAAGGCCTTGGCCAATCCTCCAGGACACTCTGATGTCAGAATAGTCCTCCAAATTATCCCATCTTGAGGCAAAGGGGGCCAGATTTTAAAATTCCCCTGCTGACCAGTCACTGGATACAGAGTACCAGGGCCTGAGGTTAGGGGCACGACCTTGATGACCCAAGGAGAGTGACTCAGCTGAGCTATTAGCCATCAAAGGATGGAAGGATGAGTGTGTCAGTCTAAGGGGAGGTCTTGGTGGTACCCTACAGCAGCCACTACAGCAGTCCTTTGCTTCCTGTCCTCTCCTTCTCCCTGGACATTCTCTCCCATGCCAATAGGTTAATGCTTGAGATAGGGCAGTAACCACATTTCTTGAGATGTTGCCAATTGTATTCACTCCTTTTCATGTCTGATAAATTATATGATAGAGATGGGGGCAGGGGAAGGGAAAAGAAATGGTACCCTGACTCTGCTAGCTTGGGGGCAGCAGCACAGAAGCACATCTAATCCCAAAGCACCACACATTGGGCATTTTATCTGCATCTCTGGGATTTTCAGTAAAAAAAAAAAAATTTTTAAGAAGCCAGAAAATAGTCTAAAAGCACATTACCAGGAAATTGTTTCTACTGTGTTTATGACTGTTCTTAATGTTTTATGAATATGCTAAAAAAATGCTCAGGCATATTTCCTTGGGCACTCTAGTTAATTACTTATTCCGAGTGCTTCTACTCCATTCCTTGCAAAATGTGTTGTGCATTAATTCTGATTATGTACAAAAACCCACCTGCAAGGAAAAACTCTGAATCAGTAATGCTGATAAAATGAGCAGCCCTCCTGGGGCTCCACTGAGAAAGAGGATACTGGACAGAATTAGAATCTTGTAGCTAAGGCTATTCATAATGTCATTAACATAAAGGCAATTAAGTGAGTTTTTAACCTACAACCCTTTATTGTTATTAATGAACATTAGAAAAACACAGGAGATAAAATTGGTAATTATCTCTGCACCGAGCTATGCAATAATGTGTTTAAATATAAAAACAAAACAAATGATTATTGTTAGTATTTTCAGTAGCAGAAACCCCAGGAGCAGCTCCGTCATATTTAATCACATGGGCCTACACCAAGAGGGTTAATTAAAAGAGGGCTCTACCTTCTATGTGCCTGGTTATTCAGTTTAATATGGAATCAACAAATGCAAATGTAAATTTGCAAAATATTCTGAGCAGTTGTTTCTTCCTGCAGGTTAACCACCTTTACAGAAACACTGTCTGATTCCTTCTCCTTCAGGACAATGGTCTATGGCTCCATAACCAAGTTTTTCCTTTTTTGAAAAAATTACCACATGCTTTCAAAGCCTATTCCAAGAACAACTATATAAACCCAGGCTTATGATCCAGTAAAAATAGTTTCAGTATTTGAATAAGACATGTAGATTTGAAAAATAATGGTGAGTGAGATTTTCAGCACTCTGCTTTATTCAAAGAGGCTCCAGTTTAATTTTCTTCTTTCTTTGTGCAAGCTGTAATAGCCAATAAATAAGCTATCCTAGACAGGGCTTGTTTATGAGGATACAGTGGTTAATGTACTATGAATACCCTGCATCTAATAATAGTTTTCCACTAATTAATTCAGTTTGTAGATATTACAGTTTAAAATGTTAGTTTCACATTCCTTTATCATTTGTTCCAAAATGGTTTTGTTTTCGAGGCCCATTCCTTTTTAAGAGGACATATACACCTCTAATTTGCCTTTGCAGTAGACTTCATGGCAAACAATGCAGCACAGAGTGTGACCCTTGGAAACATTTTGAATAACTTCCATGTGGCAAAGCTAGTGCTTTTTGTGCTCATCTGATTTTTCTCATATAATCAATTCTACAAGAGAGATCCTTTTTGCACATAAAAGAAAAGGCATTTTATAAAATAAAATAACCATAGCAACTGCTTAGATTTGTACATTACAATTTACAAAACACTTTTGGTAACTTTGGGAGATACTGAGATCAAAATTATGACAGTCCACATTTGCTTTCATGGACCTAATCTGTCTTATACATTTTATTACACACATAGAGCTTCTCTAAGTACAAGCAAACCCCTTAGGGGCACAGGAAATTTAGCCATGCACCAAGGTTAGAATTTAAACATGGGAAATAAGAGGGAGAAAGTTTCTTAAGTGTCAATTATGCCACCCAAAGATCCTGGGGTCCAGATTTTAAAACCAAGAATGAATCCCACAAGGTCATCTACCTGAAGGAGATGGAGGCGGAATCAAGTTATCCAAGAATAGCATCAAAGAGGCACAAGGCAAACTCCTTGATTCTCTCGCTAGCCACAGCTTGGAGGGAAGGAGGCACCTGTGTGAGGCAGAGCAGCAGGCATCCCTGGAATCTGCCCTTCCCTTGCACACAGCTTTGTAAGCAGTTCTAGCTGGACTGGGAGAGCAACACTACAAACCAGCCCAGGAGCACACACAGCTGCCCAGTCTCTCATGCACAGGCCCAATGCCAGTGTTGGTTAAGATCTTGGTTGGTCCTTTACCTTCTAAGCACTAGGTAACCGTTCTCATAAAGAACTCTTTGTTTCCTTTGGCTACTGCCCCAAGCTGCGATCACATCATAGCACATGGTGCTTCCCTATGATCCAGGAAAGCAAACTCATAAGGCTGAGATGGTAGACAGAGGCCTTGGAGGGATGGGTCTCTCTTACACTTAGGCTTAAAGGAAGTAGTGACTTTCCCCTTTAAGCTGAGAAACATTTCTTCTTGCACATGGAATTCTGGGGTGGGAGGTGATAGGAAAGAAGTATTCATTAAAGTCATTTGCATTTTCAAGTTCCATTATTCCTGAGTCCTCAGAACGTGCTGCCCGGCTGGTGCCTCTGCCATGTGGCAGACGCAAGCTCAAGGTCAACCTCCGGCTGTTAGCCAACAATTGGGAACCACAGCACACTAAACTTCCCCCTTTCTTGTCACCCTCCCTGGCTATTAACCACCCCTAAGGCACCCTCAGGGGCCGCAAATTTTCGCCTGGCGCCTCCTCTGACTTGTGAAAATTCTAGAGGCCTGTGAGGTGAATGATGAGCAAGCACAGGGCCATATGCAGGGCCTTTGATGATCTGACATCAGACAGCTGAAAGAGGAGAGATGGTGGCTGGGCGTCTGCTGCATTGTCGACCCTTTGATTTGACTCATTCTGGCTGCCCTGCGCGGCTGCTGCCAGTGGGCCAGCCGGAGAGAAGGTGGCCAAACAGCAGAACAATGGCGCAGCCTTTCACAGCTGGAAAATCATTTTTTAAAGACCTCCAGGAGGCACCAGTTGGTCCTGGCAGCTGACATTTGATCTGGGGAGTGTGGAGCAGCTGATGCCAAAGTAAGACTCTCCAAATCATTCCAACTGCTGGCCGACTGTGGAACTGCCTGTTCATTCACCTTCCTGTCCACCTATGAGAAAAAAGAGCCTGAGGGAGATCGCCTTGCTAAATTTTCTGTATGCAAAGAAGGAGTCACCTGGGCTCCTCTAACCCCCACTCATTTTTCACTAGGCTCTCAGAGGGATAAATGATAAGTGCTATTTATAAGACAGATTCCCACAGGAAAGAATGGTGTCAATTTCACATTCTAGATACGCAGGGAAATAGGAAAATTCTTTGCAAATGGTTCTGTTTGGACAATTTTGATGTGCTATTATCCTTGCCCAGATGAGAGACACGCAATCACTTAAAAGAGACAGTCATTTTAAAAAAATTCTAATTGAATACAGTTTGGAGTCTGTGCAATTTGGTCTAAGTTTAAATGACTACAGTTAAGAGTGGTGGGTGTTATGTTTAGAGTGACCATATGGTTTGCCATCCAAACTATGACCATTTTGAGAGTGCGAAGAAGGCTATTAATAATTACCCAACCCCCAAATTGCCATAAACTGTCACTGTTCTAGGTAAATTGGGATTTCCAAGCCTCCCTATTATTTTCCCATCATCCTCACAATATTCTTAGGGAAAATAGTGCAAATGCTATAGAGGTCAAATCTTCTTTCTGAAATGTCAAGGTATTAGTCTGATCACCTCATTCTTAAAAGAGAGGGACATTGTAAGTCTCACGCCATACATCTAATCACCACAGAGCAAAATAAAGACAAGCATAAATTCACATTGCCAAGTTTTGGAAAGGGCACTGAACTAGGAGTCAACATATGTGTTATAAGTCCTAGTTTAGACACCACTACGACTACTAAGAATTACCATTTACTGAGCATTTGCTGTGAACCAGGCATTGCGTCCCTTGAGAGCTTGGGCAGAATCTGTGCAGAGCCTCATAACAGTCTTGATGAGGCTGAGTAGGAATTTACTATATGCCAGTAGTAAGCTAAGCAATTTACAGACACTTCAGTCAATGAGATATTGTCATCCCCATTTTACAGAGGAGGAAATCGGGGCTCTGAAAAGTTAAGTAGGTCTGACACCAAGTTCATGCTCTTACCCACTGTACCACAATGCCATAAGGAGCTTGCCAGGAGCTGATGGACACCTCCTCTTCCTGCTCCCCAGTGGTATTCTCTCACTTTTAGCTCTTAAATAGTTATATACACATAACACAAAATTTTATTTTGTTGTTTCATAGGCCCTCAAAAATGTAGGAGGCATGGCCAATGATCAGTAGTACAAGATGACATAGGACAAAATAGCTAATGAAGAGACCATGATTCCATATAAACTGGAATCACTAAAACATAAGGATTTGATAGCCAAAGAAACCAGAAATGCAGAGGAGTTTCAAGCATTTTATAGCCCTCAGTGGATATCTGTTGAGTGATTTGTCCCTCTGATGCTCAAAACCCACTTCAACATCCCTGTGCAGCTTCTGCTTAAGCATTTCCAGGGACAGGTTGCTCACTGTTCACTAAGGAAAGATGTTTCCTTTTACACCAAGGTGGCTGTTATAAAATATTTTCTTATTGTTGAACCAAAATGCCAATTCTTCATAACTGTCATTCTTTGTTTTTGGTTCAGCTCTGTAAGCCCCTACGTAATGTTTTCTGCTCTACATACTTTCAAATAGAGAAGTTCCTTTATTTGCCAAGTTGTGGCTCTCCTCCATTTCTTAAGTCCTTTGGCTTCCAAGTCCACAGTGACTAAGAAGGGCTTATGTTTGCAGTCCTTAGAGGCATTCTCCCAAAATAGGAGTACGAGTTGATACTGCAAAGCTTTCTGACCAGGCATACTCTGGTCTTTTACGCTTCTGTTTTACGGGCTTATTGTTCCATTTATAATCTAGTTTTGTCTAAACTGATCATCTGTTGAGTCGCAGAAGCCTCTTTTCCTGTTGATCTCGGTCAGGGTCATGGAAACTGCTTAGCAGGACAGTAGTTTTACTTAACTAGTACAGTATCTGTACTCCAGGCCTCGCAATTCATTTTGATGCTATAGAGGTGCAAGTGACCACCAACCTAGGAACTCTCTACAGCCTGTGACAAACCTTCAGTGTCAACATGTTCACCAAAGTGAGACTCCAAGTTCTCAAACTAAGTATTTGGCTTCCACATCATAGTCTGAGAAATCCTCCTCTTTCCCTTTTGAAAACTAGAATGATATTTGCTCATCTCCAATTTTCCTAGGACAGAGTAGTTTCTTTAAAAATAGTCATTATTAGATAATATTCTTCTCTCTCTTCTTTTCCAAGGCTTCAATAAACATCTGAGGGTAAAACTATTCTTTATCATTCAAACAATGAAAAAGGAGCAGAAAGGAATTGGATCTAGCCTAAAGGCAACCGCAGGTAATGACTTAAAAATTAATGACTCATTGTAATAACACTATATTTCTGATTCTGCTATATCTCCATTTTGTGAGGTATAAACATGTATGTTCTAGATTACCTCTGAATTCAGGCAGAATTGGGTTCTGCACATGATCCATTTTCCTATGACCTTACGAGGTACCAAAGAGTAAGAATTATTATTCTGATTTTACGGATGGGGAAAGCCAGACCAAAGGACCCTTGTCCCACAACTCTCAGTTTGTATATCAGGATTCACATGTGGCTTATTCACCCAGTGACTTGATAACAAGTTAAGACAAATGACCAGAAGGCATAGAATTCAGATTTTAATAGATTTTTCTCCAGCTATTATTCTTATGTGTGTGCACAGAACACACGCTGACTTGAGCCTCAGCGTTCCCAGCTCTCAGTTGGTGAGTAGATTCAAGAGTGATTTGTCAGTCCTGGTCACTCTCTGGGAAAAACATGGGCAGCATAGGCAACTTCAGCTGTACTTTTGATAAAATGCCATGCCATGTGCAATTGCGGAATGTTGTACTTCAGCTGTAAGGTCTCCTTTGGCTGGATGTACTATGTTGCACTGGCAATCTATTTTTGGCATACGAATGCTTATGTCTACATAGATATTTTTCAGTTTGGTACTTTGTATCTTAATTTAAATTCTCTTCATAGAAACACGACACAAGTGTCTGGGAAGAGTAATCTTACATAGTAATGGTGATAACATTTCTCAGTTATATTTTGTCTTTGTCAAATGTATATGTGTATGTGTGTTCATGCCTGTGTGTATACACATATGTGTGTGTGTGTGCATGTGTGTGTATATACACACTTCTTTGAAAGATCATTTTGAGCATGTGCAACATGCCAAACCCAGTGCTAACTGCTGTCAATTCAAATTAATACAAAAGACTTTAAAACTCACAGAGCAATAGGAGAGGTAGACAAACAAGTACTATAAAAAATAAGAATAGCCTGTTTGAGAGACAGGTGTGCATAGAAGAAGGTGTCAAAGAAGGCTTTACTCGAGCTGGGTGGGTCTTTTATTAAGCTGGTGAATAAGAAAAGAGAATAGTCCAGTCAGAGAAGAGTCTACACAAAAATGTGAAAGGGTGTGGCATCTCAGGGAACTGTAGGAAGTTTAATGCAGTGTGGCACAACACACGGTGATAAGTGAAGGAAGATAAAGCCGGTGAGAGCAGGAACACATTTGGAAGTGTCATGAACATCGTGTCAGAATATGAACTTTATTCTGTAGGTATATGAGCAGCTGACTCAAATTGGGCAGTGATCTGTGGTTGCGACCAGTTATGTAAGTGATACCCTATTGAGTTACTCAGGAAGAGTATACCAAGAAAGTATTACATATCATTCAAGCTAAAGGGTTTCTCAGCCTTGGCACTATTTACAGTTTGGGCCAGATAATTCTTTGTCCTGTGCATTGAAGTGTGTTTAGCAGTATCCTTGGCCTCTACATTCTAGATGTTAGTGGTACCTGCTGCCCCGTACCCCACCACTAGACTTGACAAACAAAAATATCTCTAGATGTTGTCCAGTGTTTCCTGGGAGACAAAACTGCCTCAGTTGAAAAACACTGTGTACCTGTTGTGGCAGGTACTGTACAGGAAATTCTTCCAGAGACAAAGTAAAAATAGAGAGTGAGTTGGAGAGAAGGAAAAGAAAAGCACTTTAGCATAATCTGCAGCAGCTCTTCCGGATCACTTTGAAGATTTCAAAAATTGTTTTCTGTCAGGTAGCCTATGTATCCCAGGTAGACTCAGTCTTTTGACTACCTAATTAGGTGACCTTATTCTTGGCTGTCAGTCTGAGGCCACATGAGACCAGGGCATCCACTTTGAAGACCTTTTATTAGCCAGCTGCATTAGGTAAGTAAAATCTGGTATGTTTTGGCACCTTGCTGAGGAAAATTGGTCATCGTAGGTGATTTTACATAAGAAGAATGACAAAATCAAATGCTTTTTCAGGAAAATCACTCCAATGATCGTGTGGCTTATGTACTGGAAGGAGAAGAGATGAGAGGTCAGGCCTAGAGAGCCCAATAAAGAGGCTGCTCCTATACTGAAGGTAAAAAGTGATGGAGACTTGACTGAGGCAGTGACAGTTACGGATGAGCATGATGGGGCCACCTAAGGAGATAGTTCCAAAGTAGAACTGACAGGATTCACTGGCTGATTAGATGTATAATGAGAAGTTAGTAACTGAGGCTGATTCATGTTTCTGGGCTTGGACACTGACTGCACTCAAATGTTATTGACCATCAAGAATAGAGAAGGACCAGATTCAGTTTGATCCCTTTGTCTTATTGATCTATGATAAAATAATTTTCTGAATAGTTATAAGAGTAGCCATTATAGTTAGAACTAATTTATAAGTTCAGAGCCATTGTAATCACTATTCATTCTTATTGACTTCATAGTATCCTCTATTGATTCCTTTGGGAAAAAAAGAACTGGAATATTTATTTATGTCTTGCCCTACAGAAGTTCTGATTAAACTGAAGAGAAAAGACACACACTTCTATTTAAAAAATTAAATTGTAATACAAAAACAAAAAGACTATCAAAGATGGTCCAAATAAATGCCAAGTGTGTTTCTGGCAACGAGTTCTGAGCTCAAAAAAGGGCACATTTAGAGCTTAATCTGATGTAAGTGGACCTTTAAGGGTACATGCATGTTGGATTGAAAGAGTGTATGGTGGGTTCTATCTCTCAGAATAGCACTTCTCAAAATATGGTCTGGGGACCCCCAGGGATACTCCAGATCATTTGGGGGAGAAGGAGTCTTTGAGGTCAAAACTATTTTCATATTACTATGAAGCCTTAATTTACCTTTTTCTCTCTCATTCCCTCACACATTAACAGAAGAATTTTTCAGAGGCTACGTGTTGAGTGATGATGTCATTACTCTAACAGCTAATTAAATGTGTCCTTGTGTAATACTAAGTTTTAAAATTTTCTCTGTTTTAATTTCTAACATGGTAAATATCAATCAATATATAACCCACATGAACAGAAGTTCTTTGGAGCATCAAACTTTTTAAAAAGTATATATAACTGGATCTCGAGACGAAAAAGCTTCAGAACCGCTATCTTGGATAGTCTACAGAAAGGCATGTGTGACTCTCGCTGACCTAAGCTGCTACACGTCACCTTGGTAACCCACAGAGCCTTCCTCTAGGCCTTTTCACACTACTGGCTCATAAATCTGCTCTGTTGCTGGTAATTTAACTTCACTATAGATCTGAAGTCACTGTTCTGTCTCATGTTTTGTTGCTGATGGAAAATGAGCAGTGACTCTGCTCAATATTTTCTCAATTTCATGCCTCCGTAGTATGAACTGTATCATAGGCTTCAAGAGCTCAGTCAGAAACACAGCCCATGCCCTTTAAAATTCTACATATGTACTCATAGTTATGATACTATATATAGTATCATAGTTATATTATTGTACTACTGATTTGGATTTGTGAGAATTTGAGGGGTGTAAATATTCAGAGTGCTTGTCTATCTAAAAGTATTATTTCACCTTATTCTTGAATAATAATTTGGTTTGGCATAGCAAATAGAACGTATCTGATTACACCCTTGGGTAATGAGTAAAGTGACTTTCATTTCTGTTCACAAGCAGGCAAACAGGTTTTGGCTTCCTGCTTCCTGCTTCTGGCTTCATGAGCCCAGTCCCAGCTTCCTGCCACATGCAAGAGATGCTGGGTCCCAGTTCCAGCAGGTGCTAAGACTCTCGCGCTGGTGGCCTTATCCACTGTTAACTCCCTGTGGACTGTGCAGCTTGGGTCCTTTCTATTTCTAATTCACTGAGATTTTCTTTTTTAATTTTAGATTATGGCTATATATTTTATATTAAATATATTTAATATTTAATATATTTACATAATTCTTACAAATTTGGAGAATAGTGAAGTTTTTGCATGTGTTCAACCCACCATCTTGACCTAGAGTTCTGAGCCCATATCCTCATAATGGAGCTGAGGAATATATTTGACAAGGTCCAGGAAAACTAAATCTTTCTGATGTACCAAAGCAGGCATAAAATGCAAAACACCAATTCAGATTTTGTTAAAGATCCTAAATTAGAGCTGAGCTATGCTGTATTTGGATTGGTTACTGAAAATTAAACAGAACTATTTCATTCAAGTTTATGGTCATGTAGGTTAATTAAAATTTTCTCTTCAGAAATACAGCCCCGAAGACTCAATGTAATTTAAATAGATTCTAGATTCATGCAGAGTGAGAATGGCAGTTTCAATATTTAATTCTTACTTCGTAAACTTTGAAGGCTAAAAACACATCTTCCCCACGTTGTGAATACTCTTTATGTTGGAAACAACTCACTAAAGAAAACTCAGAGTTGCTAGGTAACTTAGTGCCTGTGGAAGGTTTCTGATAAAATGTATTTAAATCAGATTTCCTGGAGCAGATGGGCAAACTGAAGTGGAAAATAAATTCAAATGATCTGATATTGGCTTTTCATACTAAAAACTAAAATCTCCTTGCAGCCAAAGCTCACAGAGATTTCTTTTAACTGGACAGGTTTAAGGTGGCCTTGCTACAGAGAGCATCACACGTCATTCCCCGCAACATGAAGCCATCTGAGCCTTAGGAGCTGAATTTCTTCGCAGAAACTGGGGATGATACCTGAGAATGAACATTGCAAGGAGAAGGCAGTGTCTTTGATATGCCTTCCTTGCCTCTTCACTGGATATAAGCCTTTCCTATAATATTAAAGGACCTAACTGGGGTGGCCTTCTCTTTAGTTCTTCCAGATTGTAATACTAAAATCCAATGTTCAAAATGGGGCTGAGCTGTTGGGGAGTGAATCAGCTAAGATAGAATCCCTTAGTCTTTAATGGTTAGAAACCAGAAGAAACTAAATTTATGCAGGGAATGTATATACTATAATGTAGCTATGAGCATCACCCAATAATTGAATTACTACCACTTGAGCTTACATAGATCAAGAATGAAAAGAAGCCACCAGTTATTTCTCAGTATGTTTCATATGAGACCAGGGTATTGGGGGCAAGCAGTGGAGACAGTAAAGGTTATACATAATCTTCTATGAGTAATCTTCAGAAATCTTTTTCTGAAGGAGAAACTGCAGTCACCCTATATCTCATAAGAGTAGCTTCATTACTCAATTCTCTATAACCTCTTAGGGTGCTGAATTTGCACCCCAAATAAATGTTCAAAAGCAATCTGATAGTTAACAGTTTTGGAAACAAGTAACTAAGGATACCTATATACTTGGAAATGACACCCCTGAGAAATGTCATCACCTCTTTGATGACATGCATGGAAAGCACAGATGAAATATTAAAAGCAAAGTGATTCTCAAACCCCAGTATATGTGTCTCTTGTTATTCCACTGTGAGAATTTCCACCATGAAAATAAGAAGAGGGCCCTCCAGAAAGAGGAGACAGAGCAATGGGAATGGTATGTTACAGAACTGCAGTCAAGAGAAATAGTTCATGCTGAGTGGTTTCTGCCTGGCAGGCACTGTACTAGGTTCTTCACAGGCATTATTTTACTTAATTTTCACAACAAATCTACCTAGAAGACAGTATTTCTTCCTATTTTATAGGTGATAAAACTGAAGCCCTGATGGCTTAGTAACTTAAAAGCAGTCACACAGCTTGTGACTGGAAGAGCCTCGTTCAGAAGCAGGCCTATCTAATTTTGAAGCCATGCCTACTTCCTCAGGAGGTCAGGGTCAGGAGACTCAGGGTCGTAGGGAGTGAGTAGAGTAATAGACATTCTCATATACTGATAGTGGGAGTATAAATTGGTTCAACTTTTAAAAGAGAAATTTAGTAATATCTATCAAAATGTTAAGTGTACATACCATGAAATTCAGCAAAATCATCTGGGAATTTATCTTAGAAATGCACTTTTACAAGTACACAATGATATATGTATAAGGGTATCATACCAGTATGGTTTATAAATGAGAAAAATGGGAAACATCTTAAATATCCATTAATAGGAGATTCCTTAGATAATTTTTGGTAAAACCACACAATAGAACAGGCTGCACTCACTGAAAGGAGTAAGGTAAATCTATGTGGGCATGTGGAAAGATATTCCTAATATTGTTCAATTAAAAAAATACATTGCACGAGAGCACATAAATATGTGTATTGCACGAGAGTAGGAGTCCCACTCTCTTTGAGGAAAGGAAACTGTCTAGAAGCCTACACTATTTCCTGTTGTCAGTGGTGAGCTAGTAGCAAGCAGGATGAGAATGGTTCTTGGTAGAGCAGGAAGGGAAACTTTTACTTTTTGCTTGTACCATTCTCTAAACTATTTAATTTTTTTTCTAATAAGCAAGTATTACCTTCATAATAAAGGAAAAAATGTAAAGAAGGCCTTCTGTGAACTTAGAAAATAATGGAAGGTTTTTATAACACAAAAATGAAATGGGTCAGGATCTGTTGGAGAATAGAGGGAAAGCAGATGATGATTAAGGAGCTAATGATTGCCAAAGGTCATCTATGTCTTCATGCTAATTACCAAGGCAAATTCACAAAGAACTTTAGCATTGGAGAGTGCACCTTGAAGGCAGAAGACCAAAAAGGAAACTCTTCATGATATTTCAGATAACTTGTCAAACCAATGTCTAAATACTTTAATATTCTCTCAACCCTATACAGTGCCTGAAATCTTTGACACATTTTTCTGCTCATACCAAGCATTAGCAGTATAAAGGACGCCCAGTAGGCAGCTCAGGTAGGAAGAGAAGTCTCCCCGCCTTCCTCAAACTTGGCTGTGGCAAACCATTCTATTCCCAGGATGCATGCAGGGTCGTCACTGACAGCTGTAGCCCTTTCTGCATGAAAATATCCTTCCTCTGATGTGGAGGCAGATTGCATTTGCCTGGCTAATCCAGCCATACACTGGAGAAATGAGAAAAGGCCCAAGCTACCCATATGTGCTATAGATTCCAAAAAGAGATGAGCCTTTTTGCCACTGCTTTTTCTGATAATGTCAACATGGCCATTATTGTTTCATTAGTTTTCTTTGCTCTAAGGCTAAAAGGAATTTCTGCGGAGTGAATATCTCTGAGATGCTTCAGACGTCTCAGAGCACTTTTTGCAGAAGACATGACAAAATACTTTTTCCGAACTTTTTTGCAAGGAAATGTGGTTTATTTGTTTTCTCCTGACTGCCCAATGCTTCCTGGTCTTATTATTTTGTTCTAGCTAGTTTCCTTTGGCTGTTAAAGCCATTGTTTGCACTTTCCCTAATAATAATGAAAGCTTATATTTATTAGGGCTTATTATAAATGAGGCACAGTTTTAGTGTTTTACATAAATTAATTAACTTCATGCTCATTATAAGTCTATGAAGTCTATGAAGTAGGCAGCATTTTTACCATTTGGCAGATGAGGAAACTGAAGACTGAAGTGGTTAAGGAGCTTGCCCAAGGAGAAGAGTTAGGATTCAAAGCTCATCAGTCTCACTCCAAAGCATACTAATTTACCTATGTGCTTCACTGATTCACAACAAAGATGTCAGTCTATCATGTAGAAGGCAGCAGGTCAGAAAAAATCTATCTACTCTCACCAGTCTGGGTATTTCTTTCTTATCCTTGACTCTCTCTTCTCACCAGGAAATTCTCAATGCAGCTTCCTTGGAGGGACCTCTTGCCCAGAACCCTCAGCTTCCCCATCAAAGCTCTAGCTCCTTCCCTAACAACTTGAGCCCATATTCATCTCTTCCTCTGCTAACAACTTTTGCCTTTGTTGGCAGCACCGTACAATTAGCACATATTTTTAAATATCCTATTATCTAATTATCTGAAATACATAATTTAACACGTTCTACAATCATGCCTGCCTCCCTAAGCTCTGAGAATATATCAGACACCTTTTAGGTTTTGCCTCATATCCTCTCAGTCCACACTTTTATTCCAACTTTAGCTACAGAAACCAGCTATACCCGGGAATAAACCAGACAGGGATCTTGTCTCAGCTGGACCATACATATTTTACACTTTCTAGCATGAGCTTCTCTGATAACCTGACTGCATATCTGCAGGAATCTGCTTAACACTCACACATATGCAAATCTAGACATTCGGAGGGATTAATGCCCTTTAGGGCAACACTTGACTAATAAGGATGGAGACCGGTAGGTAGAGCTGCTTCTCTCCTGCAGCTCGGCCAGACAATTCTAAGACACATTTTAAATGGGCCAAAGTGATGACTAGCTCGATAATGTCCATTTTTGTAGGCTTTCTTTATGAGAAAGTTTGAGAAAGAAGCATATGGATGAACCTATGAGGAAAAGCATAAAGAACAGTGCTGATTCTCTAACAACAGTTAGAATATATGGGTCTAGGAATCAATGGGTAGAAATGGGATTGGTTGCTTTCACCATCATGTTCAGTGATCTACTTGTGAAATTTTTATTAAGGGCAATTTACTCTGATCGCTATGAGGAACTAGGGTTCCTACTGCACAGTGGAAGAGGCAACGTGTATAGGATCCAGGGATTCAGTAGGGCATCTCTTGGTGATACTTCATGCCTGTAAATGGGAACTGCAGCAACCTTAGTCCAAAGGGGCTAAAGCAAATCAGAATCCTCGGGGATGTAGTTCTGAATCACCCCAGCTGGAAAGCACCCTAGACTAGCTGAGGTACTGGCAAAGTATGAGGGAAATCTTGAATGAGTAGTGGAAGATAAAGATAATAAAAATCAATGATGGCCTTGGGACCAGTTGTAGGGATGGGAAATGATGTTGATTACATCAACCTTTCTCTATTAAGTCTTGAAGGCTCTGTTA
This sequence comes from Macroglossus sobrinus, assembly GCA_004027375.1. Taxonomy (NCBI): domain Eukaryota; kingdom Metazoa; phylum Chordata; class Mammalia; order Chiroptera; family Pteropodidae; genus Macroglossus; species Macroglossus sobrinus. The sequence goes on along the minus strand of PVKZ01000668.1, from coordinate 383,283 downwards.
AGAAAAATAAAGCAGATTAAGGGGATAAAAAATAGCAGGCTGCAATGACTTTAAAAAGAATGGTGAAGGAAGCTTTTTACATGACATTTGGGCAGAAACCTAAGTGAAGTAAAGGAGCAAGTCATATGGGTACATAGGGAAGAACATTCCAGAGAGAGAAAGTAGCAAGTCCAAGTTTCCAAAGCACGAAGCTGCTTGGTATGTTTGAGAAGGTTAGTATGGCCCAAGGGGAGTGAGCAAAGGAGAGAGTGGAAAGAATGTGATCAGGGAGGTAACAAGCTCAGTCCACAAAGGCCTTTTGGAGTGAGGACTTTGGATTTCATTCTGTGTGAGGCAGAGAGCCATCAGCATATTTTGAGAAGATGACATAACTTACATTATATAGAGCTACCAGGTGCTCTGTGAATTGCCAATAGGGGGTTAAGAATGGTGCAGGGAGACCAGTTACAAGATTACTACAACAGAGTGTTTGAATTTCATTTCAGACGGGTTTTCTGGGTGCACAGAACAAAGGCCTGGGGTTGCCAAACCAATGTCTTGGATTAAGAGTGGTGTTGCTGTTCTTCAGGGCTGACTTGAAGCTAATCTGGAGCAAAAAAACCCCAACTCTTCTACTTTTTACAAATCTTTTATAATGTATAACATAGCCAAATGGGTCTAGTAGTGAAGGCTCAGAAAATGCCTATGATTTTGTGATTAAAACATCTGTTTAGTCTTTGCCAAGAATTCATAGAAATCATGCCTCTCCATTGAAAAACATAAATGAAATGTAGTTCCCAAGATCAGGCCTATCATTCTAATATAGACACCCTTCCGCATGCCAGAAGTTATGCTCCTTGCTACTTACCTATCTTCTCTTTGAATTCTCATAACACCCCCGGGGAGATGAGGATTCTGTGCAGGTTTACAGATAAAGAAACAGAGATGTGGGATTGGGCAGGTAGGGGTTGAGTAACTTGCCAGTGGTCATTAGTAAGGGACAGAGCTCTGAATCTGAATCAAGAGCAGATTCCAGAGCCCACTCAACGAAGACAACCCTGAACTGCTTACCGTAAACTCCAGAGAATGCCCACATTCTTTGGGGGCCTAATCTTATTTTGGGGGCCTGATCTTTCAGATTCTTCTCATTATGAAAAATAACTAAGATTACCAGGAAGAGTGAATTTTTTAATGTTCCATTTGCCTGGAAGAACATAATAAAGGCAGTAATTCTATTTGTTTATTAAAATCTTTTCAATTAGAATGATTCTTTTGCTCTTGGAAAATCATTTGGCCCAATGACAAGAATGGGTGACCATTTCAGTCTGAGCTCCTTTTATGATGTCGTTGCAGTTATCCTGTGGAATGACATTTCTTTCCCCCAGAAAGCCATAATACCACCTTATTTCTCCTCAAAAAAAAAAAAAAGTCATTAGCATAGTTGCATCACAGAAGAGGGAAAACAAGAGATGTGTGACCTGTCCAGGAAATAAAGCAGTTGCCCCACAGAAGTTCAGCTTTTTCCATGTGCTAGTTGTGAGCCTGTCCTCACGCTGCGGGTGCAGCTCATTACTGTTCAGAGTGACCAAGAAACAGGGCTGGGCAAAGGGGAGGGGGTGGCAAAAGGCCCAGAGTACTCCCAACAAATTGGATCTTGGAAAGTCTGACACAGGGGCATCTATAAAGTTGCTCAGCAGCCACTTGCTTTTTACAATGAAACTGCAGGAATAAAAGAGGTCATTCTGGTAGACTGGAGCACCTCTCAGTCTTTGCCAAAGGACAGAAGAGTCATGGGGTTGGTGGCCACATATTGTGTAATGGGTGCAAAAGTCATAGACCCTCATTTGTCCAGCCTGTAAGTACACAGTTTTGATATTTTGTTGAATCTGGAGCTCTCGTAGAAGCATAATGAAGTGTCTGCAACTCAGATAAATCTTTTAAGACTTAGACCCTGTAACTCCTTCTTATTCCTTTCCATTTCTACCTTCTGGTTGCTCTCACTGTTTGCATTGATGAACTTCTGCCACTGGAATTGGTGTGCCCTGCTTAAGTGGCATTTCAACATGGATGTCCCTAGGTGCCTAGTATCCTTGCCTAGATTAACGTGTCAGTGGCATATGGCGCAAATGGCCTGTTGCTGGGTTTCAGGATCAGTTTAAAATATCTGCCAGGCTGCTGACTTCTTTGGCATAATGCCTTGTGGCCCCAGTGTTTGAGGAAGGAAAGCAGCATTGTCTGAAAATTGTTTAGAATGAATTTTCTTGTCTAAGAGCCAGAATCTGACTTCTTGCCTTTCCTCATTTCTCTTTCTTTCTTTTTCCCTGAGCTAGAGAAATAAGCATACATACTGAGGCTGAGTACTTAGATGTTTGAGAATAGCTTTAGTTGTATTGGTTTCATTTTTGGCCCTGTATCTTGCTTCTTTTCCATAAAGAAAAGTACCTAGCTTGTGCTTTTCAAACACTGTTACATTTGATCCTCTTAAAAGCCCCTGTATAGGTATTAGCTCCATTTTGCAAACAAGAAAACTGAGGCTCGGAGGTTTTAAGATGTTGCCAAAGCATATTACAGAGAAATGGCAGAATAACAATTCAAACACAGGTCTATCTGATCCCCACAGTCCAGATTCTTTTCGCTCTGTTAAGTCCATGCTTAGACAGTTGTCTGAACTTTGCCCACATCCAAGCATCTTTGGAGAGGGGGAGAATTTTTACTGCAGTTCAATGAGCAGAGCTCACAGCGGTCAGGTCTCCATAGGCGTTGTCAGCGAGAGCTCCTGGATTGTCCTTGTACAAACTCCTCATCATGCTCTTCTCTCAGTGTGTTTAATGGTGGGTCATTGTTACTGTTTAGTTGCCTGATGAGTTTCTAGCTCCTAAATCCAAGTGATGAAGCAGACCCTGCTGTCCTTAGGATTATTCCCTCTTGATGAGTGGTGACCTCAGGATCAGAGACAGCTAACCTGCAGGCAGAAAGAGGGGGGTGTCAAAGGTTCCTCCAGCTCATTTTGGATTGATGAACCAGAATAATTCTGGCAGCAGGGCTCATGAAATTGGCCTCAACTAGCAATCTTTCTTAACTTCTGTGTTTGAAGTGGTATATTTTGGTAAATTTTCACTTATACCATCTCTCTTCTTGTAGGTGTTTGAAAAACACTATCACCTAGTTTAGTAGTCACCACAAAACCAAACAATTATCATTGAATGGACTGCATTCATTGGCTACTCTTCTTTGCCTTTATGTTCTGCTTTGCAAGAGCCTTTCATTTAAAATGCCCCTCAAGTCTTTCTTCTGTCACTAAAATCTTATGCCTGCTCCAAGGACCTGCTCAATTTATCTCCACCAAGAGACCTCCTCCAAATCCATCTACCCTATCGATGGCTTCTTTGTTCCAAATTTCTTACAATTAAAATAATAACAGCATTTCTTAGAAAGTATTTAATTATTTACTTGAATAAGTAATATATGGCCAAACATTTAAATGTATACAGAGTGTATAAATAATCAAATAAAAAAATAAATAAAAATAAAAATAAAATAAAAAATAAGTCTTCTTATTATAGTTCTCCAGTTCCTGAGCCTTCCAGAGATGTCTTAATATACATATGTGCTTTTTTAAAAAACCATGAGAATGATTGGTAACATATATTAGAGTTATAGAAGAGATACCACTTTTGTATAGATTATTTCACTGAGTCCTCTTGGCAACTTTATGAGATTGGTACTTACACATATTTTATAAGTAAAGAAATAAAGGCTCGGAAAAGTTAAGTAACTTGCCCCTGATCACACAGTTAAAATGTGGTGGAATTGGAATTTGACCTCAGGCTGTCTGACGAAATTAAAGGGTACTTGGAAAGAAAAGAAGCCTTGCAGTATAGATGAGAGAACATGCACTAGGGAATTAAATTCTGGCTATGAAACTTACTAGCTATGTAACTGTAGGTAAGTTTCCTAAACAATCTGAACCTCCAGTTTCCTTATCTGTAAGGTGGAAAAATGCTAACCTCAGAGAGAGGTCGAAGTATTATGAGAATTAGGGGAAAGAAAGAACATAAAGCAACTGGTATCTAAGAGGGATGAAGAAATGGTAGTTACTTTATCAAGAGCCATGCCTTTTCAATATACATTTCCTGGCTTCAACTGGCCTATGCAGAGCAGGAAGGACATACCTTGTGTGATGTTTGACATAACACAGATTTAGCCTTTTAGATGGCAGCAAAACACACACACACACACACACACACACACACACACACACACACACACACATATATATACATGCGCGCGCGCGCGCACGGAGGTTCCTGAAAATAAACATAAAGCCACACAGACTCTTGCACCTAATGTCTGTGGAGCTGGCTCAAAGTGAAGAGTTGGCCATTTGTTGGCTGCTCAGAGAAATGTGTGGAACAGTACAGAGACTGGCCTAAACGTTATGTGCATTGTAAACCTTCTCTGAGGTCAACGAGCAGAAATGGAGTGTGGAGGAAAAGAAAGACTGAGGAAGTATCCCTGTGGCTTTTGGCTGGAATGTTCTTCCTCCAGATAACCTCATGATAACTCCTTCACTTCCTTCCAGTCACTTTCTCCGGGGTTTTTCCTGATCAGCAAACTGGCCACACCCCCACTTTATTTTAAATTTTTTTCATAACCCTTTTCACCACCTATCATATGATATAATTATCTTGCTTGTTGCATTTGTTTCCATTGTCTGACTCCTTCAGAATATAAGATCTCTGAGGGTAGGGGTCTTTTGTTTTTCTCACTGATGTAAGCACTAACAACTGTGCTTGGTACATAGTAAGTACTCAATAAGTATTTGTTGGTGAAGACATTTTTCAGATAAGGAAACTGAGATTAAGTGACTTAGTCTAGGCAAGTTTGCTGGTTAACAGCAGAGTCAAGACTAGAACTGTTTTTCTGCCTCCTAAACCAGTTGTCTTTCTACTAAATCATTTTTCAGGTTAGAGGAGAATATGTCTAGGATTAAGGAATGATTTGGTTGTTGAGGAATCCAGACAAAACTGGAAACAAGTGCATATAGACAAAACAACTGAACTATAAAAATGACAGCTGGAAAAAAAAACATAGATGTGGGTGGTTGGTTGTGTTGATTTTTTTTCAAAATTTTGTTTAAGTACCTGAGCTCTGCTGTCAGTTTATCTAGTGAAATAAGATTCATGATCAATGTGTGGAGACGGAAATTTCAGACCTCATTATACACAAACTGAAGATGATGTCTTTGCTGTCACTGCGGCATTTGACACGCTAGTGAAAACAAAAGGAGATCTGTCTCAGACGCCCCTTTTAGCTTTGACAGATGTGGAAATGCATGAGTTTGGGGCATTAATTTTTGGTTGAGTGTTAAATGTGAGCATATCCAGAGATGCAGCAGGAGAGGCTACCAGATAGCTCACAGTTTAGGGCTGAAGCACCAGTGGTGCACTGGATTTCAGTCCAGACACCTACTTCATCCCTGCTTCCTTCTCTTCTCTCAAAAGCAAAGGAGACCCTTTGCCTTTTCCCAGGATAATCTTCCACCTGATCTTCTGGTCCTATCCATCCTCCCATCACTCATGCCCTCTTTCTTGAATCTTAAATCTATCTTTTCCTTACGAAGTACCCATATGCACAAATCTCCTCTATGCCAAAACAAGATAATAAAAAACTTCTAATAACCTCTTGAATCAGTTAACTATTGATGGATAACAAAGCATCCAAAAACAGTTGCTTAAAACAATAAGCATTTTTATTACTCACAAGTTGATGTGTCATCTGGGCAGTTTTACTGATTTGGGCCAGGCTCCTCTGACTCTTCTTGGGCCTGAAAGACTGACCATATATCCTCATTATTATTAGCAGTTGCTAATGCGTCAGCCTGGTCAAGGATGATCACACTCACATGCCTGGCAATTAGCAAGTTATAAGTTATGGTGATGTGGATGAGTGGGCCACTGATCACTTATCCAGTTAGTGAGCTCAGGTTTGTTCTCATGGTGGCTGAGCAAGATTTCGAGAGAGAGAGAGAGAAGTATGTTAAGTCTTCTTGAACTGGTGCAATGTCACTTCCATATCATTTTAATGGCAAAAGTAAGTCACAAGTCCAGCCCAGGAGCAAGGAAATAAATCTTACTTCATGATGGCATAAGCTGCAACATCAAATTTCAAAGGGAAGTATAAAAACTTAGGGGTGTTTTTGCAATCAGTCTACTATCTCTCTTCATTCTTAAACTTATGCCCAAATGTCTCTTTTTCTTCACATCCAAACTTCTAGAGAGGTTTGTCCACTTCCTTACCAGCCAACCACTTCTTATACCTAAGATGACCTCGCCTTATTATTATCTCCATTTTGATGAAACTGCTCTCTTTAAAGACAACAATGTCTCAAACATGAAATACTATGAACTACTTTCAGCCTTCATCTTACTTAACCTCGCTGCACAATTTGACCTATACGGTCATTCCATCCTGCTTAAAACTGTCTTCTCTTAACTTTCATAATTCACTTTCTCCTGGCTCCTCTTCTACTCCTGGACCATTCTCTCTCAGATTTATTGGCTGGCTCACATTCTTCTTCTCACCAGTCAATGTAACTTTCTGTTTTCCCTTTTTTTTTTCTTCTCATGCAAAATTCTTTTGTAATCTAATCCAGTGAAATGGATGCTGCTTGTTTGCATCTTTACTCCAATTTATCTGTTGACTGCCAGGAAGAAGTGTTAGTGCCTCCTAGATGTAGCCACGGGCTTCTCAAATACAAAGTGTGTCTAAAACGGAGGTTAATATTTTTCTTCCAAAATGTGAGTTTATCTTCACTTTCTTCCAGAGCCCCAGGAATCAGGCTCAACCAACTGAGTTGGGATTATGACAAGGTCCAGGCCCCAGGACCCTGGGAATCTAGATGGATGCCAGAAACAGGAACTTAGAATGAGTTCTATCATCAAAGCTCAGTTATCCTAACTGAGGCACAGACAGTAATAGGAGGCGAGGGGCAGAACTATATTTTAGGGACTAACACGGAAGTGTGGTGCAGCATGATGAGGCATTGCTTTCAGGTGCTTTCAGGGAAGGAAGAGGCAGGAGTCAAGTGGGTGGCAGTGGGGGGGGGTAAACTACTTATTATAATGTTAGTTATCTGAGTTCCTATGGTTACAGAGTAATTAGATGAGAGAGGATTTCTTGAAGTCAGTGAAAGTCATTGTACTGAGTCACTGAGTAATGTGCTGTGCCCTGTCTAAATTCCCAGCCCCCAGAATCAGTGAGCAAAATAATTTATTGTCATATGCTACTAAGCTTTGGGGTTATTGGGTCCACAGACTTAATTCCTGGAACATACCTATTTTCATAAGTTTTAGTTTCAATTTTAAGAAAAAACACCAGTCGAAGTCTGAAACCCAGTTTAGTAGGCTGTCTCCTCTTCAGGGCAACAAAACAAGTCTGGACCAAAGAGTACCCCAAGGCCTGCTCCAGGACTAGAGAAAGAGCAGCCTTTCCTACCAACTATGAGACACTAAGAACTCATCTAGGAGGGGCTCAAGCATGGAGCATCATCATCCCAGAAGGTACAGAGCACAGCAGTAAAGGAACAGGCCTTTGCAGATAGACAGACCAGGTTAGAATCCATTTACCAGCTGGATGATCTTGAGCAAGTGATTCAGCTTTTTAAACTCAATTTTCCTGTTAATTGGGAATAGAATAAACACTACCAATTTCACAGGGTTGTGTGTCAGATGGAGATAAGGTTTGTAGAGAGCTCAAGACAAGGTGCAGAATATAAGTCCTCAATATACACCATCCTGTCTCATCACAAAGGGAGTGCAGGAGGCTCTGCCCCTCGCCTGCACGTGGGGAAATGTGTGCTGGAAGATATAACTGGAGATAAATGCATCTGGAAGAAACATGGGCCAATGTAATAAAACAAATAAAAAATTTGCAGATGCCTATTCTTTTCACTGACCAAGGACATGTTTGGGAAGAAATCTGGAGCAAATAGAATGACATCCAACATTCCCTTACGTCAATGTCATATGAGCCCACAGCCTTCAGAGCCATTTTGGTCATGCTAAGAAGACCAGGCACAGCGTGCCTCATTAAAACCTTTCCCAACAATAGCTTGCCCACCCATGAAAATCTGTTTTCCTCTCCCTTCCTGTGAAATCATCCCAGTAGCCTCTGAATGGAGACTCTCATGTATAATTAATAATGTTCCTTCCTCAGGTTCCTACTTTGTTGTACACATTTGTGATATTCCACTAAGCTGAGAATTCACTAGATGGGAATACCCACCCCTCATCCTGGGCTTTTATTCCATTTTCTCCTTCCTCAGAGGCAGCCAGCAGAAACTTTCTAGAAAGTAGAAATAGTTTGAAAGCCATCAAGCTTCCCTCCTGCACTTTGACCTCCCTAATGTTCTTTTAATGTGGATCATCTTAATGTGGGTGCCTCTGTCCAAGAAACCAGAAGATAAATATTTCTTTTTGAAGAAAATTGGAATCAATTGACCTAGAAGTCTTAGTCTTACAAGAACTGAGAGATGGTGACATGGGGACAACATGGCCAGGCAGTGACTTAGTGATTCGAGAGGCTTTTTTCTCTTCTAACTGGCATATCAGTTATCACAGGCTTTCCGCATTGTGACATCGTGTTTTCCTTAGTAAAATAATTGTCTTTCATTTGGAATTCTCACTTTCTCATTATTGGTGACAGTGCTATCAGAGCCCCTTTCACAATCATATCCCTATTTCTGTATCGATTCTTGGTGCATTATCCTTACTCTAAGCTACCGAAGAAAGTCAGAATCTGCACCAAGTCTGTCTCCAGGGTACTTGTGAAAATCCATTTAGTCTGCCCTATTTACTCTTTGCTATTGTCTTTGATATGGGTCTCATCTAGCAGTCTTTGTGTAAGGCAAAGACTCATTCTGGGGTTATTCTTTGCATTAAAAAAGAAAAAGTGTATTATCAGTGAGTATCAATTATAATGAGGCATTTTTAGTGGGGCTTGATAATGTCGGAACTAGGGAACTGTGGCCTCTGAGCTGAGATCCTGGCAGTTGCATTTTATTAACCAGAGTCAGGGTGCTAAGCTGATTTTCAGACTTGATTGACAGAACCCTTTCAGCATAAACCCTGGAAAACTATTACGAGGAAAGAATCCTATTGAGGCATTCTGCCTATAATAGTTTTAATGCAGAAATGCATTTGATCAGCAGTATGCTGAGCTCATATCATTTCTAGAGTGAGTAGCAATGTGATTCCAGTGTCATTTACCACAACCAATTATGGTACATTCTGACAACATTTAAAACAGAACTGGATTAAGAAAAATGCACTCTCAAGACTGTGGTCTGAAAGGCAAAATACCAGAATCTTCAGTGGATCTCATTTTGTCTCTTTTATTACAAGAATAAGCTGAAAAAAAGGGGGTTGCACAGGGACTGCTTTTATGGTCAAGAGATTGAAAGAAATCATAAAAAGCAGGATACAATGCAATTCAGTAGCCCATTCTTTTATTTAGTACTGTTTTCCATTGCTCACATCTTTTCCTACATAGAAGATTCGGACAGTCTTTCTTTAAGCACCAGATTCACTTCCCAAAATCAGACAACGCATTTCTTAGCCCTCCTCACCATTCTTAACTTCCACAAAAGGCATTAGTTCTAATGATATAAAACATCAGCCGTAAAGTTATTGTGTTCAGAACATTATACTCCAGTAGCAATATTGACTGATCTATGGACCAACAGAAAGATGTCTTCTAGATAATTCACATCTTAAAAGGACCAAATAGCCGTTGTTATATTCTGAATTAACCAGTCACAAATTTCCTTAAGATGGCACACTTGAAATTCCTATCCAAGAAATCAAATATCGAATAGTTTTCTTTCTCTGTTTTTAATAAGCTTTCTTCAGTCATTAGAATATAAAAATAACACACAAAAACTCAGAAACTCTAGAGGAAAGCAATGAAAAATATGAATATCACCCAGAAATAAGCACTGTTGATATTCTGTCATCACCCACACACATATTTAGAAACAAAAATGTTATCAAATAATACATGCTGTAGTGTAATCTGCTTTTGATCATTCAGTAATATGGTGTGAACATTTTTCCATGTCAATAAATATAGATCTATCTTACATATTTAAAGCTACAGAATATTATTGTATTACCATTATTTTAATTAATCCTCTAATATTTAAGATCCCCTCCTTTTGTTCCTCTTTTAAATAATATTGCAATAACATCCCTGTACATGAGTGATCTACAAATTTTAATGTTACCAAGAATTATCTGGGGTATTTTACATATGTATGGATGCATGGGCCCCACATCTAGAGATGCTGCTTCATTAAGAAAGGCATAAAATCCAGCCATCTTCATTTTACCAAGCATTATATGTGATGTTGATATTGGTAGTCCTTGAACTACACTTTGAGAAATATATATCTTTGTAAACTTGTATGATGATTTCCTTAGGATAAAGTTCTAGAAATCAGGCAGTTATTTTGGCAAAGTCTATGCCATGTAGTATTTCAACAATCTACATCATTTGTAGTTATCTTGTTGATAAAAAAAAAAAAATATTGGGTAATGAAGGTAAGTACATGCTTTAAGGTAGAAGGTGTGTCTAAGGTACTGGGGAACAGGATGTCTGTCGAAGAGCCCTCAGAATTAGCCCTTCGGGTGTCTATGAGATGTGTAAACCCTCATTGAGCAACTCCTTGACTCTTCCACTGGAGCCTGAAATGAGAAGAATTGAGGAGGGATGGGGTAAAGATACAAGGTAAAAGTAGGTTCAACATCTTGGCTGGAGAAGTTGGTTCCTGAGAGAGGAAGTGCCTGCCACTGATATTTGCACAGGAGTATCCTGTCAACAAGGGGTCACCAAGCAAGATAGTTCCTCCCCCAAGCTCCACTTACATAAAATTCACATTTGGCTAGTATTCTGTTTTTATCCCCGGTTTTCCAGGAGTTTGAGAGGTGAAAATAAGAAATAATACAGGTATTTCTCCATTTCCAGGATATGAGCATGCTTAAGAGTATACACACACACTCATATGAACAAAGGCAGGCACATGTTTCCCTGCTCACAGTCTCCAAACTCTAGAAAGTGAAGATTTCCAGCTAGCTATAAGTTTCATAAAGAAACTAAAGAATAATTCTGCCAAAGCCACAGAAAACATGGAAATTGAATGAGTAGGCATCCAATTTGAATCATATAAGGGAAAAAAGTTATTTTCCATTTTTGGGGGTGTAAATGTTATTGAAGTATGATACGCATAGAAGAACGTGTTCAAATCATAAGTTTACAAACTCATTGCATTTTCACAAAGTGAACATACTGGTAAAAAGCATCCAAATCAAGAAATAGAGGAATACCTTAAACCCAGACATCTCATGGTGTCTGTTTGCAGTCACTGTTCTCGCCAAAGGTAGCCACCATCCTGATTTCTAACAGTTTTCATTGGTTTGACCTGTTTTCGAGCTTTACATAAACAGAATCATATAATATATATGTATTCTTTCAAAATAATGTATTCTTTCAAAACTATTTTTTACTAGCTATTATAGGTCATTAGTTTAACTTCTCATGTCATGTGCAGACCTGTCCCAATAGGAAAGCACAGATATTGTCTAAAAAGAAATTTTAAAGTATGTACTTTAAATAAATCAGTGTCCATTTGTGCCAATAAAATTGGATAGCTTCATCTAAGTTGAGCCCACATGAATCTCCAGGGCCCTTGTGCCTGCCCATTGTAAGTTATAAGAACTTTAAAAGGCTACTCCCAGTAGCACAACAGACAGCTTGAGAGGTAATATAATGCAGTGGAAAAAAAAGATTAGATTTCAAACCATATAGAACTGAGTTCAAATAGATCTCCACTTACCAGCCATACCATCTTCATGAAGTCACATAATCTCTCTTGGGCTCAGTTACCTCTACACCTGTAACATGGGGGAAATAACTCATTGAGTATTTGTGAAAAGTAAATAAGATTGCAAATGTAAAGCACTTGGCGTATAATAGGTGATCTATATGTGCTCGTTCTCTTTCTCCTTCAGAGATCATATCTTGATTAGCCATCAGATTCAGTCTGTTATATATGCACAACCTAAATAAATAGATTTTCTTTTTCTTTTTTTTAAAAACAATATATTTTCAATTGTAACTAAATGAATTTCTAACTAGCGAGCATAAAAATATTTGAAAACCAGGTTTGTGATCCAAGGGAATTTAAAATTGTTGACATAGTCTTTTTCAGAACTGAGAAAAAAGGTCACTGTTCATTCTTTGGAAACCCATATGGCTTCATGTCCCTCACATTCCCCACCATGTTGGCCTAGCTGTTTATTTATTAATGATTTACATCATGAAACCATTATTATCTCAGCTTTCTGTGATGGCCTAAAGCACACAAAATCATCATTTTCCAACAAGACTACAAAACATTCAAATGCCTGTGCTTCCTGCAAAATTGTCATTTTATTAGTGGCCATTATGCCAATCCATCTATAATGGCCTTTTCAATTAGACACGTGCACAATCATGTAACAACAGGGTGATTTCTGCATTTTCACCAAGTATACATATTAAAATCTCTGACAGATTGCTAATGAGCTGATGTTGGAATTACAGAATAGTCTGTTATTATTTGTCCATTCACAGTTTCCTCACCAGCCCATCTGTGCTCGGAACAGAGCCACCACGGAGCATGAAGGCTGGGACAGTTTCTCCTTTTACACCTCTTGCCTTTGGAGGCCTCTGGGAAAGCCTGTCCCTAATTAAAGATTTTAACAAACATATTGCCAGTTTTCTAACACTGTTATTAAACTGCTCTCTTTTGTTAGAAAAGGTACTGTTTGTCGGCAGTTTGTAGATTTAGATATTTAGTATGTATTTCTCTAGCCCTGCAAAATATTTGTGTTTTTAGAATAATTCAATTGGTATGCTATGCATGTATGTACCTGCAAGCACAATAAATACACATGGTACATGTGCTATCAAAATCTCATATAATTATTATTCAGACTCACAAGGACAGACAAAGAAACATGGTGTATTTTTGTGAATACAGGGACTTGTCTACAGAACAAGGTGGAACTGAATGCTCTGTAAGGTGAGAACTGTTAAAACAAAAAGATCAGATGGAGATCATGACTCAGATAATTCGGGGCATGAGCACAGTACCTTTTACCTGATATATTTGTATAATCAAGGTACACTGAAAAATAATCTGATTTTCCTGGTAGAATATACCTAGTTGAGAGGACAGACGTTCCTCTGCATTAACAGTTTAACTATTAGGGCAGTGGTTCTCAGTCAGTGTGGGTGTGGTGGGTCTGGGTTCGGAAGGAAGGCATGGCACCAAATACGGAGCCTTGCAATATCCTCTCCCACCACTACCACCCAATTTAGGCATTCCAAAATTGAGAATCACTGCTCTAGAGCTCTGAGGGAACAAGAGAGGTGCCAGAACTGAGAGCTTTCTGCCCCCTCAAAAGGATCTCGATCATTAGTTTTGGAAATGGGTTCATTTTCACTCTCCCTCAGGTGAGCGTGGAGAGGTGAGGTCCCTCTGGTAATAAGCTGTGTAAGTTTTACCAGACCAAAGTGACCCCCTTGGCAAACAGTAAGGAGCCAGAGGCCTTTACCACAAAAGCAAGAAGAATAACTCCCATGGGTCCAGCATTGGAGGTCAGAAGGTAACTCTGAATGCTGCTTTGGAATCATTTCCATTAGTAGCATTGTAACACTGCGGAACTGTGAGATTCATTTCCCAGTGTGGAATGTTTATGGCCATTTATGCTCTGAAATTTTAATGTAAATTTTGATACTTTGATTCAATCCTTGAATTAAATACATGTAAGTCTGAAGAAGATACCACAAATCATAAGGCAAGGTCCATGTCCTGAAAGAATTTGAACACTAGAGAACTAATATATATATATATATACATATATATATATATATATATATATATATATATGTATATATATATATATACATATATATATATATACATATATATATATATACATATATATATATATACATATATATATATATATACATAAAAACCATATGCTCTACCTAACATCACAGGGTAGCTAATGCTAAGAGTTGGATGACTGGCACAGATGCAGGGACATTCAGAGGCCAGAGACATCACCTCTAAAAGAATGAATCAGGGAGGGGTATGACTCAGTGCTTGAGAGAAGGAGAGAAGACATTGTGAGCTGGGAAGACAGTGAAAAAGGACAGGAATATTTGGGGGATCTTGAATAGACTGTTTGGCTACGGAAGAAGTTTGTGGCAGGACAGTAAAAAAGCAAGGTTTCAAGGGAAAAGAGCCACTCTGTCGAGGCTAAAGACCTGCACGTTATCTTTTTCTGTTGTTGTTGTTAATTAGTTTATTTATTTTCTTTTTTACATAGACTTTAGAGCACTTTTAAGTTCACAGCAACTTTGAGCAAAAAGTATACAGAGTTCACATACACTCCCCATCCCCACACAGGCACAGACTCCCCTACTATCATCTCCCACTGGAGTGGTACATTTGTGACAGTTGATGAACCTACCACATTATAATGACAACTGATGAACCTGCATTGACATATTATTATCACCCCAAGTCCATAGTTTACATTAGGGTTTAACCTTAGTATTGTGCCTTCTATGGGTTTCAACAAATATATATTGACATGTATCCACCATTAGAGCAATACACAGTAGTTTCATTGCCCTAAAAATCCTATGTGCTTCATCTACCCATCTCTCCCTCCCCTCGAACCCTTGGCAACCACTGACTTTTGCCTTTTCCAGAATGTCATATAGTTGGAATCATATAGCAAACAGCCTTTTCAGATTAGCTTACTTCACTTAGTAATATTAGGTTACTAATATTTTAGGTTATTTAAGATTATTCTGTGTCTCTTCACTGCTTGAAAATTCATTTCTTTTTAATGCAGAATGATATTCCAATGTCTAGACATACCACAGTGTATCCATTCACCTACTGAAGGACATTTTGGTTGCTTCCAAGTTTTGGCAATTATGAATAGAGCCAATATAAATACCCATGAGCAGGTTTTTGTGAGGATATAAGTTTTCAATTCCTTTGGATAAATACCAGCAAGTGTGTTTGTTGGATTGTATGGTCAGAGTTCACTTAGTTTTATAAGAAATTGCCAAAATATCTTCCAAACTAGCTGTACTGTTTTGCATTCTCACCAGCAATGAATGGGTAACACTGGCTATTAGCAGTGTTCTGGATTTTGGCCACTCTAATAGTGAGCAATGGTATCACATTGTTGTTTTAATTTGCATGTCCCTAATTATATATGATGTGGAGTATCTTTTCATATATTTATTTGCCATCTGTACATCTTTTTTGGTGAGGTGTCTGTTAAGGTCTTTGGTCCATTTTTAAATTGCGCTGTTTGTTGTTTTATTGTTAAATTTTACGAGTTCTTTATATATTTTGGATAGTAATCCTTTATCAGTTATGTCTATTACAAATATTTTCTCCCAATGTGAGGTTTGTCTTTACATTCTCTTAACATTGTCTTTCATAGAGCCAAAGTTTTTTTTTTTTTTTATTTCAATGAAGTCTAGCTTATCTATTATTTCTTTCATGTGTTATGCCTTTGGTGTTGTATCTAAAAAGTCATCATCAAATCCAAGGTCATCTAGATCTTCTCCTATGTTTTCTTCTAGGAGTTTTATAATTTTGAGTTTTACATTTAGCTCTATGATCTATTTTTAATTTTTGTGACAGAGGTAAGGTATGTGTCTAAATTCAGTTTTTTTGCATGGGAAGGAGTTCCAGCACATTTGTTGAAAATACTATTTCTCTATTATATTGCTTTTACTCCTTTGCCAAAGATCAGTTGACCATATGTTGTTTAGGTCTATTTATGGGGTCTGTTTCATTGACTTGCCTGTTTTTCACCAGTACCATCCTGTCTTGATTCTTTTGTCTCTTCATATTTAAAATCAGTTTCTTAATAGCCACAAAATAACTTGCTAGAGTTTTTATTGGGATTGTGTTGAATCCATAGGTCAAGTTGAAAAGAACTGGCATCTTGACAATATTGAATCTTCCTATCTATGAACATGGAATATCTGCCTATTTATTGAGTTCTTCTTTGATATCTTTCTTCACAGGATTGTAATTTTCCTCATATAGATCTTATACATATATTGTTAGGTTTATAACCCAGCGTTTCATTTTGGGAAGTGCTAATATAAATAATATTGTATTTTTAATTTCAAATTCCATTTGTTCATTGCTGGTATGTAGAAAAGCAGCTGACTTTTATATATCAACCTTAAATCCTGCAACCTTGCTATAAGCACTTATTTCCAGGTTGTTTTTCTCCAGTTGTTTCAAAATTTCTACATAGATGATCATGTCTTCTGCAACTGAAGAGTTTTATTTCTTCCTTCCCAAACTGTATACATTTTATTTTCATTTCTTATCTCATTGCATTAACTAGAATTTCCAGTATCATTTGAAAAGGATTAATGAGAGGAGATATCCTTGCCGTGTTCCTCATCTCCACAGGAAAACTTCAAGTTTCTCACTAGTAAGTATGATTGTAGGTGTATGCTTTTTCGTAAATGTTCTTTATCTAGTTGAGGAAGTTTCCTTTATCGTTAGCTTTTAAAAAGTTTTTAATCATGAAAGGATGTTGTATTTTGCCACATACTTTTTCTGCATCTATTCATATGATCGTGTGATTTTTTCTTAGTCTAATTATATAATAAATTACATTAATTGATTTTTGAATGTTGCACCAGCCTTGCATAACTGGGATAAATCCCACTTGGTCATGAAGTATAATTCTTTTTATACATCGTTGAATTTGATTTGCTAATATTTTGCTGAGGATTTTTGCATCTATGCTTATGAGTAATGTTGGCCTGTAGTTTTCTTTTCTTACAATGTCTTTGTCTAGTTTGGGTATTAGGGTAACACTGGTCTCACAAAATGAGTTTGAAAGTATACCCTCTAATTCTATCTTGTGAAAGAGATTGAGAATTGGTACAATTTCTTCCTTAAATATTTGGTAGAATTCACCAATGAACACATGATTTAGTTTGTTTCTCTATGTTAATTCATATGGTCTACTTCTTGTGTGAGTTTTGGCAGTTGTGTCTTTTAAGGAATTAGTCTATTTCATCTAAGTTATTAAATTTATGGGCATAGAGCTGTCCATAGTATTTCTTTACTCTTCTTTTAATATCCATTCCTAATATTAGTAATTTATGTCTTTTCTTTTTTATTCCTAGTCAGTCTGGCTAAAGGCTTATCGATCGTATTGATCTTTTCAGAGAACCAGCTTTTCCTCTTGTTGATTTTTCTCTATTGATTTCCTGTTTTCAATTTTACTGATTTCCAATTTAATTTTTACTATTTCTTTTTTTCTGCTTACTTTGAGTTTAATTTGCTTTTCTTTTTCCAGTGTCCTAAGGTAGAAGTTTAGATTATTGATTTTAGATTATTATTCTTTCTAATATGTGCATTCAGTGCCATAAATTTCCCTCGTAGTACTGCTTTCGCTGCATCTCACAAATTTTAATAAGTTTTATTTTCATTTTCACTTAGTTCAAAATATTTTTCAATTTCTCTTGAGATTTTTTCATCATGTTATTTTAAAGTGTTATTTAATCTCCAAATATTTTGTGATTTCCCAGCTATCTGTTATTGATTTCTAGTTTAATTCCATTGTAGTTTGAAAGCATACATTGTATGATTTCAAGTCTTTTTAATTTCTAAAGTGTGTTTTATCTTCCAGAATGTAGTCTATCTTGGTGTATGCTCCATGTGAACTTGGAAAGAATGTGTATTCTGTTGTTGGATGAAGTAGTCTATAGATATCAATCATATTCAGTTAATTGATGGTTCAACTATGTCCTTACTGATTTTATGCCTGTTGGATCTGTCCACTTCCGAAAGAGGACTGTTAAAGTCTCACCTATAATAGTGGATTCATTTACTTCTACTTAAAGTACTATCAGTTTTTGCTTTATGTATTTTGATGCTCTTTTGTTAGGCACATATACATTAAGAATTGTATGTCTTCTTGGAGTTCTAAATCCTTTTATTATTATGAAATGCCCCCCTTTGTCCCTATAATTTTCCTTGCTCTGAAGTTTTCTCTGTCTGAAATATAGCAATTACAGCTTTTTTAAATTTAGTGTTATCATGATATATCTTTTTCCATACCTTACTTTTAATCTTTAAGCTTATTTATATGTAGAGTGGGTTTCTTGTAGATAGAATAGAGTTGGGTCTTGTATGGGTCTCTGATAATCTTTGTCTTTTAATAATTATATTTAGACCACTGATTCTTAAAGCGATTATTGGTATAGTTGAATTAATCTCTACCATATTATTACTGTTTTCTATTCATTGTCCTTGTTATTTGTTTCTATATTTGTCTTCCAGTCTTTTGCTACTTTTTGTAGATTTAAGTAAACATTTTATATAATTTCATTTCTCTCCTTTCTTAACATAATTATACTTTTAAAAGAACTTTTTAAGTGGTTGTGTGGAGTTGGTAATATATATTTACAACTAATCCAGATCCACTTTTAAATAACACTATACATTTTAATAAAATATATAACTAATTCCTCTCTTCCAATCTCTTATATCATTGTTGTCATTCATTTCACTGATAAATAAGTGTATATACATACATATATATGTATATGTGTGTATATATATATATATGTATATATACATACATACACACATAAGCATAATCAAATACATTCTTGCTGTTATTATTTTAAACAAATTGTTATCAGTTAGATTAAGAATAAAAAAATAAAGTTTGTATTTACCTTTATTTATTTCTCCTCTAATGTTCTTGCTTTATGTAGATCCATGGTTTTGACTTATATGAATTTCTTTCTCTCCAAAGAACTTCTCTTAACTTTTCCAGCAAGATAGGTCTACTGGCAACAAATTCCTTCAATGTTTGTCTGGGAGAATTTTTATTCCTCCTTTCCTTTTGAAGGATAATTGCACAGCACTAGAGTGGTGGGTTTTTTTTCTCTCTCTCTTAGCATTTCAATTTCTTCTTGCTTGCTTAGTTTTTGAAAAGTCAGATATACTTTTTTGTCTGCTCTCTTATAGGTAAGATATTTTTCCCCTTTGCTGTCTTTCAAATTTTTTCTTTATAATTTTCTGCAGTTTGACTAAGTGTAGTTTTCTTCTACATTTATCTTCCCTAGTATACTCTGAGCTTCCTAATCTGTGGTTTGATGTCTAACATTAATCTGAGAAAATACTCTGTCATTGTTGCTTGAAATATTTCTTCTGTTCCGTCCTTACTCTTCTTCTTCTCTTTCCAGTATTCTCATTATACTTTTTGTATTTTTCCCACACTTCTTGAATATTCAGCCCATTTTTTTCTGTCTTTTTTCTCTTTACTTTTCAGTTTTAAAAGTTTCTGTTTATATATTCTCAAAGTCAGAGATTCTTTCCTCAGCCATGTCTAGTCTATTAATGAGCCCATCGAAGACATTCTTCATTTCTGATAGTGTTTTTGAAATCTAGCATTTCTTCTTTTATTCTTAAAATTTCCATATCTTTGCTTACATTATCCACCTGTTCTTGCATATTGTCTGCTTTTTCCATGAGAGCCCTTAGCATATTAATCACCGTGTTTTTTTTTTTTAATTCACAGTCTGATCATTCCAACAGCCCCGTGATATCTATGTCTCATTCTACTGCTTGCTCTGCCTCTTCAATCTGTATTTGTTTGTTTTTCCTTTTACTATGCCTTGTAATTTTTTGTTGAAATCCAAACACAATGTACTGGGCAAGAGGAATTGTAGTATATAGGCTTTTAGTGATGTAGTGGTAAGGTGTGGGGTGAGAGGAGCATTTAGTCCTATGATTAGGTCTCAGTCTTTAGTTAGCCTGTGTCTCTAGACTATGGACTTCACAAAATTTGTTCTGTTTTTTTTTCCCCACCCAAGGCAGGACAGGATGGCTGTCGGGGACTGGATTTGGTTATTTCCCTTCCCCCAGGTTGGTTAGGCTCTATCAAAACCACAATAGGTTAATTAGGCTCTGGAAACTTCTTAAGTTTCTCTTAAGAAGAAGCTTTATTAAAACGGATAGAATGTGCTGGTGTATCTCAATATGGCCACTTTCCCCCTCTCCTTGCCAGAAGCACAAAGGAATTTTGATTTTTCTCCAGTCTTCTGTGAAAACCTGATAGAGCTCCAGGTGCAAGCTTTCAGTAATTTCTCAGTTGCAGTTCAAGTTTTCTTACTCCAGCACTGGTTTCTGCTCAGGTAAATTGTAATTCCCTGTATCTGCCTGTCTGTCTCTCCAATTTTGGGAGCAGTGATTTGCCCTGAGACCTTATTTCTCTGATGGATTTAAGAAGTTTTATTGATTTTTCAGCTTTTAAATTGTTGTTTGAACAAAGTGGTGACTTCCACAATCCTTACATGCTGGACTGGAATCCAGAAGTCTATACTTTATCTTTTATGCAGCATGGAGTTATTAAAAAAAGAAAGGGTAGGTTGATTAACTGGTTGGTAGGCAGGTTTTTAACAGTAAGATGATCAAAAGTTATTGTGTAATGAATTTTGGAATCTAGGCAGCCAGGCAACTTTGCTGATTTAGCTGGCTATAATCTGATCTAAAATCTGACAGAGACTGGGGCCTGGATCTACTCAATGTGTTACTGGTTCTGGGGATTCCTGGAACTCCTGGACCTTGCTTGGTTCTTGGCATCTAGTTGACAAAGAATTGAAGGCAGGTGTCCAGAAATTAATAGTATGCAAGCTAGCTTTATTAAAAGCGAAAGTACACTTTTAGAAGGGAGAATAGGCTGCCGGAGCGATCAGCCTTGAAGATAAAAGTAGGCTCACAAAAGGGAGAACAAGTTGCCAAAAGCGGTCAGCCAAAAGACTTCCGTCAAACGGAAGTTTATTCTCAGAAGGGAGAGTAGGCAGGCTCAAGGGAGAACTGCCCCATCGGTCATGGGTTTGGGGATTTTATCCATTAATTCAACCAAGGGGTGGAATATTCATAATTTTGGGTGGTCATTTAGTAGAAAAAAGGTGGGTTTTTGTTTCCAAAATTAAGGAGATGATCCCTTTCTTACCATGTTTAGGCTTTTCGGAACTGTCATGGCATCAGATGCATGATGGGTACAGTTTTAACAGCAATGCTAATTTATTATAATGATCATGAAATGAAGTAAAGGTAAATTCTAGGTCACACCAGTGGTCCTTGTGTGCAGGCTTATGTTGGGGACTTTCCCTGTCTCCTTTAACTTTCCTCTTTAGCAGGAAGTTTTAAAAACTGTTTCACTGTCAAAGCTATTGTTCAAGGCTGTTTTTCATTTTAGTGTCTCTAGGGACACTAAAATGTGTCCTGATAACTCCTACCTCAAATGGATCTTTCACCTTCCAACAGTCTGACCTGTACATGATGTTTTTAATCATAGCCATGGCAGAGAACAAGAGTGCAAACAAAAATGAGCAAGCATTTAAGTTTCTCCCTGTATCACATCTTCTTGTCATCCCATTCACCAAAGTGAGTCCTATTGTTGAGTTCAGCCTCAGGGGTGGGGAAATGGGCTCTACCTCTTGCTAAGGGAACTGCAAAGTCACATGGAAAAGAACAAAGATACTGGAAAGGTTGAAGAATTTAGGTCATAAACACCATCAGTTTACAACATCTGGATTCGAATCCCAACTCCTCCCACCATGTGACCATAAGTAAAGAACTTGAAAACTGGCATAAAAAGAGTACTACCTTTTAGGATGTTTATTTGTATTAAATAAAAGGACCCATGTAAAACATTTATCACAGTACTCAGCCTACAGAAATAGAAGCACTGTGTTACATGCACTATGGTGGCAGAAAGATGAGTTGGGCTGTTTATGGTAACTTGGGCCTGTACCAGAGATGCAGTATAGGGCAAATTCCCCGAGTAGGATGGGGCAGTCGGGGGCGATTCAAGTCCTGAACCGAAAAATAAAGGCTTCTTGGCTGAGCGCAAGGAAGAATTCAAACACTCCCCAAAGTCAAGGTCAAAAGAAAAGTTTGTTAGAGAAGGAGTAACATTCCACAGACAGAGCATGGTCTCCTCTCAGAGGCAGACAGTGAGAGAGACTGAGAGAGACTCAGGAGGACAGAGATAATAGAGATGGGGACAGTGAGAGAGGCAGAGTAAAGACACTGAGAGGGACTGAGAGAAAGACACTGAGAAGAACCCTGAGTGTTTGGGGAATTCAGTTTATATATCATTCTTTAGTTTTTGTGAATTATAGTTTAAAGACTTTGTTCACCTGTTTTCCTTTGATGGGCATACAGTAAGAAAGGATGAGTGTGTAGCTGAAAAAGCAAGAATATGTAGCATGAAAAGCCTGCTGACAATTCCCAGCCTTTGATCTACAGGTTCCCCATAGTTTTAGCCATAGGGAATGAACGATTTTATTTTGTGTAGGGCTCCACTCAAAGACTCTGTTTTCCCTTCTTAGTGTGGGTAAATGATTTGTTAGCAATCTCAGCAGAAATCTTCCTTTTTTCTGCAGTTTTCTTCCTGGTCTGGGTGTAGGGTTGTTCACCATATTGCAGTCTCTGAATATAGCTTTGTTTTAGTTCTTTAGTGCCTCCTCCTTACATTACTAGGGTGATGTTGGGGAGGAACACTCTGTAGGGCTGGGTAACTAGGACAATGGTGAAGCTATTGACAGAAGCAGAAGAACCAGGAAAGTTTCTGGTTTGGGGACGGATGGCTAGATGTCTACTCCACCTGCATCTCTAGCCTAGTCTCTGGGAGTTTCATGAAAAGATTGTGGAAACAGAATATTCGATGACTTTGCTCGGCATGGCACAAAACACAGTATCTAACAATCAACAAAAACAGAGTTTTCATTTGAAAAACCTGTAATTGCTTATTATTTCTTCTGTATTCAGGATTATTGCCCTGAAGAACATTTGGAAAGAAGAGTCTCCATTAGTCTAATTTCCAAGAGAGACATTCATTCAGGACTGTGCGGCACATTTGACCACAGTCCCAGGGGAGAGGTGATTGTCCTTACATTCACAATAGAACTTGGTTTTCAAGGTGCCAGAGGTCAGGTTCAATGGAAATGTTTTTTACCCAATCTCCTGGCTCTAGTTTTTTATAGTAACTTTTAGTCTATTGAGAGTTCACTTGTACTAAAATAATTCCAAGTGCTAACTCCAAGCAAGACTCTCACAGCTTATTAGCTTAACCAATTGCCAACCAAACAAAATAGCACATTTCCCACATAGAATGATTTAGTGCAGCACGACTAGGATAAATAATGAAGGCATTTGTTTATGTCTACTTACAACATTCCTCGTAGGCAAAAAGGGGACGAAAACATCATTCTAAGCCTAAGAAGGCAGCCGGTGCAGGCTCATCAAAAATATGCATTTTCTTTTGTAGTCAAAGAGTATATGAGTTTGCTCTGCTTCACCTTCTGGCCTGGGCTCCTCTGATATCCATGTAATTTAAATGAGAAAGTCATTCTAGGGAGTTGTCACATTTCAAAGAAGTGACCCTTTTTGGATGTTGAAAGGATCCCCAGTGTTTGGGTTCCCTCTGGGGTGAGGTGGTGTCACAGAGTTCTTGCAATGTCATCCAGAGAAACACACCTCAGAAAGTCTAAATAGAAGTTGTTTACCTTGTCTTTTGTGCTTGTTGTGCAAATGGGCCTCAGCTTTGGAGAGGAAACAAGCAGATTTCAAACTCAGTCTAAGTCAAAATTCACCACTGCTGTCAGTCAAACCCTGACCAAAAAAAAGGAGTTTTTTATTCATTCTTGTAGTTGCCTGACTTTCACCACATCCACAGCAACTTCCAAATTGACCCCAAGTTAGTTGGACTCACCTTCAAAGGGCAACTTGTTTGAGGTACTTTATTCCTTGTTGTTTCTCCTGAGAAAATGGTTTCTCTGAGTCATCCCCCATTTATACCTGCTCCACACACATACAACACACCACCACCAAGGAAACCCTGGTCCTCCTGGGAACAGAATCACTCAGACAGCCATGCTGCTCATGGTATTGTATTTCAGGCTGTATTCAGACATGGATTTCCAACCCATCCTGAACTTATACATCTTTACCCCATCCTAGAGCCACCACTTTCCTAACATCCCCACTGGCCCATACTGGGTTAGATTTGTTGAGAAAAGTCCCACCAGAGTCACTCTCCAGACAACCCAATTAACGAAGACCTCTTCTTCCCTTAGGGTTCATCCTGCCATAATGGCTTCTGTCTTTGTGGCACAGAGCTTCCTGTACTTTCTCAACTGCACAACTGGTAATGCTCCCTCCCCCTTTTATCTGCCAAAATAGGTTTAAAGAGAGAGAGAGAGAGTGCCTGGTTCCTGGATCCTAGGAAGGTGTTAAATATCTCTGCTGCTGGGAATCCAGCTAGAGACATTACCATCTACCTCCTGGCGCAAGAGTGAGTGTTAATGTTCTCCTTGTCAGGACGTCTTTCATCCAGGGCCTTTCCTCTAGGCTGAGCGCTCAGCCATGCCCCAGCCAGGAAAGCAAGTCAAACCAAACTGGCCTCCTGACACTGAGGAGCCTCATTTGGTGAGCACTAAAACAACTCCATCTTTTTAATCACTGCTAAAGCCCCTTGAAGAGGAAGACAGTTTCAAAGACTGAGAATATAAAAGACATGGAAAACATTGCTTTTAATAATAACAAATTTGCATAGTATTCTAATTTACCAAAGCAATTTCACACAAAAATAACACAATCCTTTTACTAAAGATATATTTTAAAATCGTTGATTCTTACCAGGACCCAGTTATTGGTATTGTTATTTTACAGATGACTTCATAGGCTCAGAGAGGGTAAATAGTGGGGACCCTGTGTACTGATATCTGTTGGGTTACCAAGTCCACACCCTATTGGATTGCTAATCCTGACAATAACCTGTGAGAGAGTTAGGGCAGGTGCTATTTTATAGACCGGAAGCTGAGGGCATTTTGAACAAAACAAAAAGAAGAAGCTTTCTGATTTTAGCCCAAGTCTGACTGAGTCCAGATTAATGTTTACTGTCTACCAGACCACATTGTGGATGATCACCTCCCCCAAGGCTTCATCACTCATTCATTCTTTCAGACAACGTATATTTACTTCTAGTAAGGAATTGTAAAAATTTTCAGGTATAATGGTAGTACTGCGATTGTTTTTTAAAAATAAATTTATTTATTTAAATTAGTTTCAAGTACACAGTACATTGGTTAGACATCTCTGTTGTTCATAAAATGATACCTCCCATTGCTCTCTCCCTCCCCTAACCCTCCATCATATTAATGCTAACTTCATTCCCTCTTTCAAGCTCCCCATGCCCAACTATCAACTACTACTTTGTACTTCTTTAACCCTTCACCCCATTCTCCCAGTCCCCTAACCGCCTTCCCCTCTGTCTGTCACCAAATTGTTCACTATATTTGTGTCTGTTTTGATTAGTTTGTCCTTTTTGTTCCTTAGATTCCACATATAAGTAAAATCATATGGTATCTTTCTCTGTCTTATTTATTTCACTTAGCATAATAACTTCTAGGTCCATCCATGTTGTTGCAAATGGTAGGATTTCATTTTTTTTATGGCTGAGTAATATTCCATTGTATATATGAACCATAATTTTTTTATCCAATCATCTGTTGATGGGCATTTAGGTTGCTTCCATATCTTGGTTATTGTAAATTGTGCTGCTATGAATACTGGAGTGCAAAGATCTTTATGAATTATTGTTTTGGTTTTCTTTGGATAAATACCCAGAAGTGCAATTGCCGGGTCAAAAGGTATATCTATTTTTAATTTTTTGAGAAACCTTCATCTGTTTGCCATAGCGCTGTAGCATTTTGCAGTCCCACCAACAATGTATGAGGGTTCCCTTTTCTCCGCATCTGTGATTATGTTTTTTTAACTATCCTTATTTTTTAAAGATAAGTATTGAAAAACTATAGATTGACTAGCCCAGGTATTTACAAACTCTGAGCCTCTGGTCATGATGCATATCTAAACATCCTCATCATTTAAAATTATCTATTACATGGTCATTAAAAAATCTCAATAAACCAACCAACCAAATCTTTAAACTTGCTTTTCTGCCATACCTTAGATTTAAAAATATGAGAGAAGGGGAGGGGTTCTGGTGAAGTTATATCTTTTTTAGGACGTTTTTTGATAGTTGTATGCAATCTTTTAAATTGTAATTGTATACCTGAAATTCTCAGTAAGCTAATAAAAGTAATGACCATTTTCTAAAAAACAAATAAAACAAAAGCAGTCATAATATGTGCTTCAGGAAAACTTGCTTCTTTGGGGGAAGTCATTTTTAATTTTTTTTATAGTGAAAAATCCCTTTATAAAGTGGGGAGTTTGAATTTGAATTTGCCTATAGTTTCCGTTTGGGATCTTATGTATTGAATTTTCTTCAAGTGGGGCTCATCGTGAGACTCCTCAAGGAGTCCCACCTACTATGTGACACTAGGAGACCAGAGGGTTCTTGATATCACTCTCAATTCTTGCGGATATATTCCTGGAGTGTTTGAATTGAAAACCTCCCAGCCGCCTCATTTGCCCCATGGCTCTGATAAAGACCCTGCCAGGACTAGACCTTTTAGGGAGGCCCCTTAACTTGGAGAGAACGCCCAGCTCCAGCCAACAGCAAGTGCTCACAAGACAATAGAACTATAGTACTTCACTGCAATGCACTTTGCATTCTTGAGCACTCAAGGGGGTAACCTTAATGAGCACACAATATTCATCTCTAATAAGAACATGCTGTCATAATCACCCTAGATGTGATAAATATCCTAGAGGTTTTCTCTTTGTTAGGTTAATGCTTTTCCACAAGATAATTTAACCGATTCTCTAAAAAAATAATCACACGTTATCAGGCCCCAATATAATAATATGGTGTGGTTTTTGTTTTAATGTTTTGAATCCTGCCTTAAACAAGTCCCATCCAAATAAATGCTCCCTTTTTTAGCTGGCACCAAAGCTTGTGTTGTTCATTGTAATCAAACTCCCAGTTGGCTAACTCCTCATCTAACAGTATGTCTTCTGATTTCATTTGAACAAAATTTATCATCTGCAAGCAAAGACAGAAAATGTGTGAATGTCTAAAGCTTATGTAAATTAAGAGGCCATGCACGCTGGTCCTAAAAATAGTAGATAATTATAGGCATTTCTTCCCCATACAATAATTATAGGCCTCCTGTCATCTTTTCTGTTCTGTATAAGGTCACAGTAGTATTATACAAAATTTACAGTATATTACAAGTTAAAAACACAATAATTAGCAACTGTGCATCTTCGGTACCAGTGATGAATGTTCACAGTAAAAGTAAGAAAAAAAGAGCATTATTTGTTTTACGTGGACAGTACACACTTAAATTTAATCATCAACTCCTGCTACCCAATAGGCAATATTCTCTCACTATTATAATGCTATTTGCCAAGTTCACAGTACACCCTTGGGCTGAATTAATCCTTAACGAAGAGACAGGAAGCCAAATCTCTCACAGTCATCTCAACCAGGTGTACCATATTATTTTAGATTTAATAATTCTGTTGAACATATTGAAAGATAATGAGCAAGCTTAGAGAAAGTGCCAAGGATTATTTTGATCGTTATGATCAACGTCTGATTCAGAAAAAAAAAAAATCCTCTCACTAAATAATATGGATAGTTCAGATGTTTGCTTCTTTAATACATGGGGTGGGGTCATTTTCCTGTGCTTGTTTATATCATTTGCAGAGAGAAGAAAGGAGCTATGGATACCATGCTTCAGTGGAAAAGAAGTGTGCTAATTAAAAAGAGAGTTTATCCTTAGCTCTTAATTATCCATGCTAACAGGAACAAAGAGGCACAGGTAATACAAAATGACAGACTAGAACTATCATTTCTATTTTGCCTAAGTAGAAAGTCAGAGAACCATGCACCCTCACTTTAGCCTTTTCCAGTTCTGTCATGCCATCAAAAGCTGTTTAAGAAGGATGAGTATTTAGCAAGAACAGAACAAAGAAGATTCTAGAGGCCCAGAACCCACTATCATAAAACCCACCCATGGTTGCCTGTGTCATTTGGTTTCCTCTGCTTTACAGTGTCTCTGACTACGACAGCTCCCTTCCCCACTTGCCAGACTGGTGTCCAAGACGATCCCTGCAAACAGTAACACTCACCTCTAGGGTTGTGCTGCCTCAAAAGCAGTTCAGACCCAAAGACCAGCATCCCAAGGGAAAAGTGAATTAATCAGAGCAAACATCTGCTTTGTGTGAGCAACTGACTGACTGGGTGACTATCTTCACCATTCCCCTCCTTTTTCCATAGCTGAGAGCAGAACAGTATACACAGAGATTATGAATAAAGACTCTAGAGTCAGAATTTCTTGGTTGGAATCCCAGTTCTACTCTTCATTAGCTCTATGAGCTTAAATGTACCCTTTCTATGCCTTAGTTTTCACATCTATAAAATGGGAAGGCAAAAGTTGTGAGCATTAAAATAATATATGTGAGATATAAATATAACCACTGTGTGATTAAATGCTCCCTGGCCATAGAGAGTTGCTATGGCAATTGAACAACCTTTAAAACTAAAGTAAAATATTATGATTATTAAATCATTTAATCATTAAAATAAAATGATTATGAACACAGTTTGGGGACCAGATAGGTCAACAATATACACACCTATGTTCTGAGCTACAGACTGGCCCATCCATTTGTCTAGTTGGCCTCTCTCCTGCAAACAGAATCATCATCTCCCTCCATAAACCTGCTTCTCTTGCTCCCCTCCTCAGTGAGCAATACCATCAAAAGAGTGCATTCTTGACCATCATTTCCTTAAACGCTGACTTCTAATCCATCAACAGAGAAGACTTCGTGAGTCCCAGGAGACTTTCCCCCCTTCTCTTTTCTCAGCAGTCTCCATTTCCATTTGCTGAATCATGTGGTTTCAGGAAAGCTCAACCTCCCAATTCTAGGAGCAGAACTCATGACCTTGGCTGTCAGTCAGAGCATTCCATTTTCCTAGTCTCGATAACCAGTTTGAGAATGGACATGAAACTTAAGCTGGTCCAATCAGAGTGAGGCTTGAGACATTGGCTGGGAATGTTGGAGCCAAGATGTAGTATTATTTTTTAAACAAATGTAAAGAAAGAAAATGTAGCTTTAGAGCTGCTGGCAGCAACCTTGGGAGTCTAGGGGTAGTCTATCATACAGTGTATATGGCAGAAGATAAAACGGAGTCAAATAGAATCCAGTCCCCTAGAGTAGGCTGCGGACCAATACCAGTCCATGGCTTGTTAGGAACTGGGCCGCACAGCAGGAGGTGAGCAGTGGGTAAGCAAGTAAAACTTTATCTGTATTTGCAGCTGCTTCCCTCAGATCAGTCATTAGATTCTCATAGGAACACCGGTCTTTTGTGTCAGTAAGTTGGAGAATATGCCTCACTGTTAAAAGTGTACAGCTGAAACTTATTGCATTTCGTTAACCAATGTCACCATTAAAAAAAAAAATGTTGGGGAACGCTACCCTGGAGACTTCACTGAGCTTTGCCTGAACCCAGCCCTACCTCCACATATTACAGTTACATAAAACAATAAATTCCCTCTACTTTTAAAGTCAGTTTTTACTACTTGCAATGGAAAGCATTCCAAATGATTCAATCAAAAAGTTTACCTTCTAAATACTTCTGGAATCCATTCACTTCTCTCTATCTCCTCCACCACCAACCACCCTGGTTCAAACTATCATTATTTCCTATCTGAACTATTGCAATAGCCTTCAATTAGTTTCCCTGCTTCCTTAGTTGTTCCCCTTCTCACTTCATTCTCCACCAGCAGTCAGCAGAGTCTTAAAAAGAAAAAAATCAAATGTGATTAAATCATTTTTCAGCGTCAAGTCCTTTAAAGACTTCTTATAGAGATTAGGATAAAGTCTATATCCCTAACAAAGCCAATTAAGTCCTATGTGATTTGGCCCCTAACCTTCCTCAATATCTTCTTATGTCAGTCCCTCTTGGTTTTTAAAAGACAGGCACTATTACCTTTTTGCAGTTCCTTAAAGATATACCTGTTCTTTTCTGCCTTAGACCTTTTATACATGCTGTTTCATCTGCCAAAGACAGCCTCTTCCCCCAGCCAGTGACCACATACCCACAAACATCCTTTTGCTTAATTCACCATTTGGATCTCAATGGTACCCCAAACAGAAGCATCCAGTTTGTAGGTCCCACTGTCACATGTTCCCACTCTCCTGTGCCTCTCCTTCACAGCACCCTCCTATTTCTGATAACGTATTTAACTCTGCTTCCCCACATCTGTCTCCTTTAATGATATATCATCACCAACTACCTCTGGAACATAGCAGGTACTCAATAAATAGGTTAATAAAATAATTGAGATAAGTACAAATTCTGTCTATGTGACTTTTTAGCTCTATAACCCTGGGCAAGCTACTTAACCTCCTTCAGCTTCTGTTTCTTCATCTTTAGAAAATGCAAATGATAACACCCGCCTCATGAGGTTATTCAAGGATTAAATGAAACTTGGGCACATAACAAATGGTTAATAAATCTGATATGTAGGATATTCCAATTCGAGGGTCTCTAGAGTTCTCAGGAGGTGAAAAAGAAGCCTAGGAATCGGGTGCTTTATAAAAGAATCTAACCTTTCATTAAAACTAGAGTGAGAAGGTAAGTGTGCACTATGAGGGGTTCTTTGAAAAAGGTCCTGAAGACAACTATACCATTTGATGAAGCTGGAAGAGTTTGTAAACAGAACACCAGGCGAATACTTGAGGAGAAGCTAATGGGTAAATAGTCACATTTATGCTTCTAAATAAATGACAAGAATAACCAGTCTCTATTCTCTGTGACATCACTTCACAATATGAAGGCTGATTTTCAGCCATGGGGGTACTCTTATGTAATTTTAAAGTCTCCAAAAAATATGCCATGGGTCCTCCCCATGTATTCAGTTGTATGATTTATCTCTTATACTAAACACTGCATTAAGAAATGTATCTACATTGTCTTGTTTCATTTAATCCTCAAACTCTACAAAGGCTTCATTATTTACATTTCATACATGAGAAAACTGAGGCCTCAGTTCTCCCCAACTTCCACACTAAATCTTTCTTCATAGCATTTCTGATTTGTGGTCAGATCTTCTGCTTCCTTGTTCATTTATCATCCTCACCAGATTGTAAATTCCTTGAGGGCAGACCTTGTTTGTTTTGTACATTTTTTTGCAAGAGCCCAGATTAGTGCCTGCTGCATATTCATTGTCATTCAATATTTATTTGTTGGATAAATGCTTCGATTTGAGAGAGCCAAGAGATGAGAATTTAATATTTGAAATAAAACAGTACACAAGTTAAACTAAACTTTCAGAAAGACTTAGCTTTCTTTGTAACCCACTTGGTATTTCAATATCTAGGAACCAATTAGGAATATACTAATAGCCCATTAAAGTGTCGGTGTTCAATGTGTAAAGATCGGCTTTCCCTCATGTCCTAAACAGCTGTCTGGAGTTTCTGCAGAGAATGCTCTGTTGAGCCACAGGGCCTTCATTTGTATTAGAAGTGAGAACTAGTTCTAAACTCAACTTGGATGGGACAAATATGTTCTTTTGACTTAATGATATAACATTTTATCAGCCACATAAAAAATGAAATATATGTGTTCATTTGCTATTTGAAGAGCTTTTTCAACATGTATGCAAGAGCTATGTCAGCTGCTAACTGGTGATCCTTTTTTGACACCTGTTCCCAAGAGCATTGCATAGATAAACATACTCTATTTGAACAAGACCAATGACAGCAAAATTGCTTGCTTGTCTCTAAAAAGACTCTAATAATGTGCACCAAGGGAGAGGCCTATGGTCTCACAGAATTTTTTTTCCCCAGTGTAAACCATAAAATCCATTTCACTAGCCAGAAAAAGCACTTTAAAGTGCATCCCTAGTTAATTATATCCAAAGAGTAATAATAAAATCAACTATTAAATTTTAGAACTTCCTCTTTAAAGTATTAAATATTCGGCAACTGCAACGCAGTTAAATTTCTCTCACAACAATACTATCCCTTGCTCAGCTAGCCTACGAGAACACTTATGCAAAGGTTTTCTGTGAGCTAGAAAGAGAATTTATTTTTTCTTTGAAGAACTATTTTAAATAAACCCTACATTTCTGCCAGGTATCTGTGGTTTTTAAATAACCAATAGCTCAACAGAAACATTCACTTAATAAGAGGATATAACTGAGTCACAAATCCTCTATAATAATTGATGACATGACCAAGAAAATTGTAAAGCCAAAACAGAAATTTTGTTTAGCCCTAACCCAGTATTTGGAGCCATGACTCAGTTGCCTCAGTAGTTTTCAAGATTCGGGTATTTTTTGGCCTTCGATAATGTCAGTCCAAACCAGTGGGAAAGGCACTTGCTGTTCATTGAAGCACATGTCTGTACTTGACGGGGATGAAAGAACTGGGTTCTGTAGAAATCACCCAGGAAGCAGTGACTTTGGCTGCTAGCACACATTTGATTAGGTAGCTAGGAATCTGCTCCCTTCCACTGTTTCACTATCAAATATAAGGAGAATTAAGCTGCTTTCAGGAAGAGAATTCAGAATGTGATCCTCCAAGGCTGAGGGCAGTGGTTGCTGACATTACCCTCATGCTATTTGCTTTGCTTCAGTTTCCCATTTGAAAAGCTGACTATCTCTGTGAATAATGTGGAAAGAGAGCATTTTTTCCTAAAGAGGCACTAGAATATGTAGGTCACATCAAAGTCAGCTTACTGGCTTCTAGGCAAACCTAGAGCAGAATGGAAAACTTAACTGCTGTCTTTAAAGATAGAGATTTTATTTTGGAGACACCTTGCTGGGCAGCTTTAGAATATAGTTGCATCCGTAGACTCACTAGATCGTGGACAAGACAATAGGCTGAACTTACATCATAAGAAAGCCTATTTGGAAATATCTCAGGCAAACAGCAAACAGAAGCCTCTAAGACAAGAGGAAGCAGAAACTATGTTGTGGGTAGGATCCTCACAGCTGCTGTGCAGTCTTTCCAGTGAGAGTCAGGCTCAGTCTCTCTCAGTCTGTCTGTCTGTCTGTCTGTCTGTCTGTCTGTCTCTCTCTCTCTCTCTCTCTCTCACACACACACACACACACACACACACACACACACACACACACACACACACAGAGAGAGAGAGTCATGCATTGTCCTTATCCTAAGAACATTGTTTTTCCATCACAAAATTAAATCTCTGTGCCCTGGAAGAACGACATGCTTTATGAATTGATATATCTTTCAATTGCCTCATAGAGGTAGATCCATGCCAGGTGTTTCTTGAGATGGCAGACTGCTCTTCTTGGAGTGTAAATGATCTCATGATTTTAAGATTCTGGTATAAACTGATTTACTTTCCCTCTTCTCTACCTCAAAATCTCTTGCTATCCCACCAAAATCTAAGCCCTTTCCTCACCTTTGTTCTAGATTTTGGCATCCATTTCTTCAGAAATTGTTTAAATGTTTTTCCCATCAGTTATTTTATCTTTATTTTTGTATTCTATTTTTATTCTTTTTCTTTTCTTTTATTTTCTCTCTTGCTTTCATGTTCCATTTCTCCCTCTCCACTGATCCTTCTCTTTTATCTACAACTTTCTTTGGTCATCCTTACTCCTTCAAACCTGGTGGCCCCTCAAGTTCTTATCAAGTCATTCTCCTATTTAATTGTTCTTATGCTCTTTACCTCCCATATCCTTTACATTCCATGCAATCTTTTTCCTACCCACTACCATCCTTCTCACCTCAGCAGTCCTGAAACTGCTTCTTTAAAGGCTGCTGATGACCTTCCTCTTGCCATATTCAACTACAGTTCTAGTGGTCTCTTATAGGTGAAAGAGAATGCATTTCAAGACATTTGAAATTTGCCACCTTATTAGATGGGTAATATTTGTAAAGCACTTAATGGTTCTACAGCTGTTTTGTCATCTACAAAATGGGCATGATGATCCTGACTCTATGCCACTAGAGTGAAATGAGATGTATGTAAATGGGCTTTGTGAACTATAAATTGCACTTTAACTGTTAGTCATTATTATTGTCATGCTTGCTCTTTCTAGCAATTGGCTCTGCTGACCATGCAATCCTTCCTTCAAGTTCTCCATAGGCTGAGCTTCCACTACATGATCCTGTGCCCCTTACCTCTGTCCCTCCTTCTTTGACTCCTTTTCCTCTTTCCAACAGGCCACTAAACGTAGAAATCCCACCAAGTTTTGTCCCTGATTTTTTTCTCTACATTCTCAGCACATGCCACAACTTTAGCTATCCTTTACTTACAAATCTTCAGCTCCAGCCTAACACCTCTCTAGAAGTCAAATTTTGATCTATACCAAATCCAAATGACAAAAACTTAGTCATTTTTCTTATTTCCCAAGACTGAGAAGGCTTCTTTAATTCTCATTTCTCTTGAAGATACCATCACTTTTCTGCTTGTACATCTTCCAAGATTAGAAACCAAACATTATATGTCTTCTGGATTTCTCGTAAGTTTAATCAGTGAAATAGATAGCCTACACAAGAGTATCAGTTATCTACTGCTGTGTATTAAATGTCCCACAAAACTGTTTAATTCAGTAACTATTTAAATTCTGTGCTTCATTCTCCTGGTCTCATTTGGACTCACATGTTTTTCTGTGATCAGCTGCTGTCAGCTAGGCCACTTGACTTCTAGGGTTGGTTGACTGTTAGCTGGAAAAAAGGGAACACTGGACTACATTATCTATCACAATCTAGTCGGTGAGCTGGGCTCATTCACAGGGCTGCTCAGCATTTCAAGAACAGCCTGAGGGCAAGCTCTGCTACCCAGGCGTTTTTTAACTCTATCACAGGTTTGCTACTCTCCCATTGGCCATGGCAAATCATACAGCCAAGCTTGGTCAGTGTTTGAAGGGTGCTATCGAAGGGCATAGATATAAGGAAAGAAAGCAATTGTGAACGTTTCTGTATCAACCACAGTCAAGTTGGACATCTTATATATACAAGTTTTGATTTCTCTGGCATGGGACTTCCCCTGAAAAACCTCCTTTAGAGAACATTCACCAAGAAGCTCCATTACAGATCTCCAATGAATGCTAATTTAGCCCATGTTCGTGTAGCCCTTTCTGAAATGTCTGTAGAGGAAGTAGTATCATTGCTTCTAGACATACTAATGGTCACTTCCTGGTATTCTCTCATGGCATGTTATAAAAGCCTAATACCCCATAAGCCAGACTCAAAGTGTCAGGGATATACAGCAGGCCTCTCATCAGGTA
The DNA here is from genome assembly GCA_004027375.1 of Macroglossus sobrinus. Taxonomy (NCBI): domain Eukaryota; kingdom Metazoa; phylum Chordata; class Mammalia; order Chiroptera; family Pteropodidae; genus Macroglossus; species Macroglossus sobrinus. The sequence goes on along the minus strand of PVKZ01000668.1, from coordinate 347,922 downwards.
ATCTTGTCTGTTTCCAAATATGAGGGCTCAACCCAGGGCTAAACCCAGCCTGAAGTGGGCAAAGAGTCCGAAGGTTACTACAAAAGTCATCTCGACCTGACTAGCCAAGGACCAGACCAAGCCACACTTCACAGATAAATTACACATTGTTTTTTTCTATATCCACTGGAAGGCTAACTGTGTGAAGACTGGGGCTTAGGAGAAGAGGATGGTGAGCACGGTTTGCCTTGCACACAAGAATAGGGTATGGTTCCTGACCTCAGACGTCTCATCAATGCAATGCCATCAAGAGCTGCTATGGGCCTTCTGAGATAAGAATGCTCTTGATAGGTAAGAATTGTCTAGGATTTGACATGTCTTAAAAGAAGAGGAGAGAGGTTTTCAGGTGGGAACAAGAGCATAAAAGGAGAGACCAGTGTGGTGAAAAACAATAAGGCTGGCTTCCCTGGGATGAAAGGCTACACTGGCAGAAGAGAGCAGGAAATAGTCTGGATAAATAATATGGACCAGAATCAGATACTTTGACTGCCTGCATTAGTTTAATGAGGACTATTCTTAGGATCTTGACAAGAGAATGAGGAATGTGTCCTATGAGGAAGATTAATGACACTGCATTAGAGGACACTGAATTATAGGAGAAAGAAATGAAAGCAAGGATATTAGGAGACTATTGGAGCAACCTAGGAGTAGTTCAGATATGTTAGGACAGAGACCAGAAAAATTATCCCAGAGACATTACAAAAGATTCAAATGTCTACTTTGTATTAAGCTACATCACCGAGTTAAATTCTGGAGCAAACTGTACATTCCTTGTGGACTATGGAAAAACTTGCCAAGAGGGCTAATTTTATCAGTATAGAAATCCAAAGCAGGTAAATTCACATTCTCCAAGAATTTTGGGGATTTCCCTGCTCCAGATTTGCCTTCTTGGGAGAAAAATTTTAATCTCTCCCTTGCTACATGTATAAATGTAGCCCAAAGATTATCATGGGGTTGAGATGAAAATGTAACTTTTTTTATATTTCATCTTAAAATCAATCAAGATGTGGTGCTACATTATGTGTTCAATCCCAGCCTAACAGGTAGTCATAACCAACCTTTACATAGTTACCTCACTCAACATTCACGACAACCTTGTAAAGTTAGTATCAGCATTATTTTTATTTTATAATCAAAGGAGCTCAAAGAGGTTAAGCATCTTTTTAAGATCACTCGTTCAGCAAGAGAGAGAGCAGAAATTTGAATTCAGGTCTTTTGACTTCAAAGCCCACGCTCTTTCCCCCAACATCGCTGAATTTTTAGTCCAGAACTGCAAAGCAGAGGTTTGCCCTCTTTAAAGAATCAGAATTAAAGGATCAGAATTTTAGGTGTTTGTTCTCTTTAAAGGATCAGAATTTTAGGATATAGGCTGATAAGTCTTGACATTTCTTTAATGTAACAAGTTAAGTCTTCATTTAAGAGAGAACAACTTGTGATTTTCTTCCATTGGTGGGCTAGACAGATAATAAAAATGATAGCAAAGGTTATTAAAATTTATATGGAGATCAGCACAGACTGGAGTAACTACAAAGTGAATTCTTTAAGATACAACAGAAAGGTGGCAAAATTGCACAATATGAAAGAAAATGCTCCTTTAACTTCACATGCCTAGATACACCATCAAAAGACTGCTCAATTCTCAAATGCCAGTATTTTCTGACTCCTCTAGAACCTATTCTTAAGGCAAAATATCAAAGTCAGCGGGATAGAAGGTGTCCCAAAATGTCTTAAATCAGAGAATTAGTGTTAACTGAGTCTGATTAGCTCCATTTATCTCTAATTAATTACCTTTATCTAATTAGACACTTTGTTTCCAGTAGACATGGAGTCAAGTAGACTAGATTATTAGTGTAGTCATTGTGCCTTTACAAAATCCTGAAATTAATGAAACGTGCAAAAGAATCTGTGGTTCTAATTGCACAGGTGTTGCCTTATGGCAAAGCTTTATCATCTGATTACACCAAGGGGTTATTAGTGACTTTTTATATAGAGGATGAGCCCATGAAATGTACCTTAGCAACAGCTCATTAGTTTAGGGTTGTTACTGGATTATTTATTACATTCAGCCTTCCCCATTATCTAGATTGATTCATGGACCTATATATTTTTCCTTTACTCTGTGCGGAAAAAAAATAAAATAAAATAAAATAGACCATCATTACAAAGAGTCCAGATGCAATGTGAAAAAATGCAAAATGTGTTCATCAGCTACATTTGACTCTTTAAGACAGAGAGCTCTAAAGTTAGATGAAATCACTATCAAATTCATTGTGTTTTTTTTTTCCTATGGAAAAAGAACCAATTTAAATTACTGAGGAGTATGGAATGATTCATACATGTGATAAAAAAAAATGTGTCTGTCCTAATGCCTTCACATAACTGAACTGGTATAACAAGGTATATGGGAAAAAAAAGGAAAACGTTTTTACACTAAAACATATTTGTATTTACTTATTTTTGCTTCATATCTTTCCAAAATGGGCCGAGGAGACATTTCTACATATGTTCACCCATGACATAAATAAAAAGCCATCTCTTGTTTTACTTTTTGCTTTTTTTTTCTTAAGGATTTGCTACCATATGGAGAAAACTAACAAATTATATAATCAAGCTTCACTAAAAAAGCAAGATTTCAACAGCTGCTTACAAATATGTAAAGTGCTTTTTCATGGCAAGGTTAGGTGTCTGCAAAAGACTAAAATATCCCAAGCTTTGTATTTTCAATCTTTTTTCCTCATAAGCATTTGAAAAAACACTGCTTTTCACAAAGAGTAATTATACAGCCATAAGTAAACCCAGCCACAATCTTATTCCAACATACAAACATGTTTATTGACAAAGCAGTAATTCTTTTAAATAATTTGTCAACATAAATATGTCAAATGGATTTTAAAACCATTTCTCTCTCTGTTCTCCAACAAAAATTCCTCTACTGATATAAGCTCTATATTGCTGTTAACTTACTGCTGAATCTAAACAAGTAAAATGATAATGGGTAACTACTATATAGAGCATGACAACTAATTTGTGTGGTAATAATGAATATTTAATGATCCTCCTTCAAGCATGAACATATAACTTTTCATGTATTCCTTACCAAAATTATAACCATTAATCTAAAAATTATGTTTGCAACTGAAATAGCCAGGAATTATAGATTATAGCTAAATCAGAATATTGCATAAATATTCCTTATGAACACAAACACAAGGGCACGTAGGAAGCTCCAGCCTCCTGCTTTCATTCAATTCAAATCGTCTCTTTGAAATGTATGGAAGTTGTGTGATTAGTCGAGAAGATATTCGAATACAGATATAAAAAGGCATTTCTATCAGTAAATAAGTACAATAGCCAAGGTCAATTTCACTCTTCACTAGCTCATAACTTCTAAACAAAAATAACATGTATATAAAAATGTGTCCCCTATAGGGGTAATATTTTTAGAATGCTTTACATAAATCAAGGAAAGAATGAACACAAAATGGATCAGAAATGTAGACTTTAAACTTTAAATTTCATTTTTCATATGTAGGCAGTTTTCCCAAGTGTGTCCATCAGAAACTACAAATGTGACTTTGAGAAAAGAGATGTGAAAAATGCATGAAGTGCTTTAAAATGGGCTTTGTTCACTGATGGAAATTATTTTTGGTCAAGTTTCTAAGTTATTTCATTCCTGGTATTCGATAAGATCTGCATAATTTCATATGCTTGCAATGTTGCAAAAAAAAATAAAAACACATCTGCCTCCTTTCCTGTTTGGGTTTGCTTTCCTTGTTATGAGGTATTTGAAAACCAGTGCCACTGCAGTCACAAATATACAATTCTACATCAAATCCCAGGATTCTATATTATTTTTTGTTTTAAAAGGCACATTGTACTTATAAGATTTAAGACAGCAAAAAAAAACCCTAATAATGTGGAAAAGAGTAGCCAGTAAAATCTGCAGTTTTTCCCAGTTATGACCCTCTTTATCAGAAATTAAGTGTCCAGTTAGATGGTGCACCATACCGACCCCAGCAACAAGGTTCTGCGTTTTTACGACTCCAGCATACAGGGCCAGGTGCTGGGTCACATTTCCCAATTGTATACATACTCAATGAACACATTTCTAACTGAGCAGTTGTCCTTGACTAAAAAGCCAAGGTAAGATCAAATGAGAAAAGGAATTTCAAATGTTCTCTATAAACTATAATGTGCTTTAGAACTATAAGATGGTAGCATTCTTAGGTAACACCGCATAAGGATATTAAACTCCTAATGAAGCTTCACTTGTTCATTTTGGCCACCTTGCTATTGCCTCTACATAGGCATGGCATTTAGTCAGTAAAGTCTTTTTCTTTCCTGAGTTCTTTTCCGACCTTCCATTCTTGGTTTTCTTCTGATGGAGAAGAATTCCTATTAAAGAATGTACACCAATTAATTATTTTAGGAGGTTTATTTTGCTATGTACATATATACAGGCACTACATATGTTAAAGAACATGTTAAAAAATATCGAGAAGTTTATATATCTTTTTTATTTACCCTGTGTTTGACGGCCTTGTTCATCACCTCCTTCCCTGTACCAGCTCACCAAACTTCCCGAGAAGCTGCAGATCAAATTCCTTAGCACTCAGAAGCTCTGAGCAAATACAGAACATGGTAGCAAGATGCAAAAAGTAATGAGACAGACCAAAGGCACACATCAGGGGGACAATCTTTGTTTATCTTGTTTTTTAAGGGATGGAGGAAAACCTGCTTTGAACAGCAAGAGAGAAAAAAGCTGCAGCAGGAATCTTTGTAACACACACAGAATAGGTTAATATTGTCCTAAAAAATACGTTTATGGATTAGGTTGGTTGAAAACCATGAAGGGCGGGCACCCAGAATGAAGACATAGAACCTAATGTACTCAAATATCCTCTCTTGTTGTTTGAAAAGTTGTCTGGAGAGCAGCACAAGCCTCTTCTTCCTCTCAGGCCTGACGCGTCTGCTACCATGCTGTCCTCAGCAGCGCCGTGGGGTGGTGACTAATTGCCCCCGTAAATCACTGAGCACCACTGTGCTATTCCGTTTATTTTTCTGACAGTAATTTAGTGCTTGCTCTTTCCCACACTTGTCATTCCGTGTTTTTCCTCACATTAGAAGCCTGTAGAAAAAGGACAGTAATTAACGGTGCAATACATACTCTTGGAAGCTCTTTCATCATATTGTGATAATTGTGCTCCTTGTCTGTCAAGGTAACCTCTCAGTTTCCAAGCTTCATGCAGCACTATTTGTCAACTCTAAACTGAGGACACCGTTTTGACTGGAGCTGAGCTGCTTCCAACCAACTTTCCTATTTGTCCAAAGAGGAGGTCACTTACATTTTAGGCAATGTGTCTAAAAATTTTAGCCTGATCCA